>JAHIAL010000030.1:2735300-3315174 GCA_021605145.1 Aegilops bicornis
AGGAACAAAAAGATCAACAACTTGAAGGTCAAAATAGAAGCCCATATTCGGGAAGTACATACGTTTATTGAATCATTGAATCTCACCTGAGTTTGCATTTCTCACAGCAGCCAGAAGAGTGTTATTGCCGAATGGTCCCATATAAGCAGAGTCAGGAATTTCCAGTAATTTCTCAGAAATATCAGTGAAGTCTCTCATCGCTGCGATGTACATGGGTGACTCGTTAAATATGTTCACATGTGTCGACAGAGCGGGCGCTGCCTCTATCAGCTTCAGCGCAAGCTCCCTGTGGCCACTGCGTATTGCGTGGTGCAGTACATTGCAGCCATCAATGTCTTGCCACAAGATTGCCTCTATGAGTCCCCGTGCACGGTACCATTGGATTAGAACGGAAGCCAAGATGACAAAACCACTTTTCACCGCCAAGTAGAAGTGGCGTCTCCCGATCCAAGTTTACTGCAGTGAGGAGAGACTCCTCCAGCGCCACCACATCCGTGCAAAATGCCTGGTGCCCGTGGGTGGAGGATATGTGAAGACATGTGTTTCTAGCTAGAGTTGTTCCAAGAAGAATGCATGGATTTCGCGAGGCCATCTCCTTCATTGATGTGGAATTGCCGGATGTGGCTGCTTCCAAGAGCCGTTGGTCCATCTGTAGCTGGCCCTGTCCTCCTCTCAATAAACTAGTTGATGTCTTGTCTGCCATCTATATCTTGATTTAACTGCATGAGGAGAAAAATGTGAAAAACGGGAGATGAGTAGCCACTGGTTCTGAAGGGAAATTTGCTAAACTGGGCCACCATTAATTGTACTTGTAAGAAAGTTTTGCAAAATTATTCAAAACGGCAACTAGAAAAACTAGGTAACTACAGCAAATTTAAGCAGAAATTAGCTCAATGGAATAGTAAATTACGCACCTGAACTCAAAGGAAAAGGGAGTGAAGTACACATACACCAATGAAGAGAAATGCTAGCTAACTTGGCCGCTGCTTAATTTTCTTCCAACAGGATATATGTACATATGGACAGACAAGCAACCAACTAGTTGATAAGTAACTACCAACTAAGCCTGTTTGTATACTAGACTACTAGATTTGTTGACCGAAAATGAGCATATAAAGAACTTACCCTCAAAGCTCAATGTTGCAACTAACTAGTTGGGTTTGGCCAGATCCAAGCACTGAATGAACAGAAAATCTTCGAATGATTAAACCAGATCCAGACAATGGATCACTACTACGCTTGACCTCTGGAAAATGACTCTGTTTAACTCAGTAGGTGCCTACTCAGCCATTGCGCTGGATGCGTGCAGTTTTGATGTTTGTCATCCCTTTGACTTGGATTTGGATCCATTGCTTGCAAATGTTAAAGGTGCGATGCAGAATTGCTTTCGAAGCAAATAAAACGGCTAACAAGATAATTCATATAAACCCTTTCTTTTAGCTACGTATTTGATTTGATTGCTGTTTGCATTGTAATTTTTGAATCTATTCATATAAACTAGACAAGACCACCGTGTTGTAACATATGACGGAAGATAATTCCATGAAAGCATACTCAAAATGGAAGAAACGAGCTAGCTATGGCAAAAGAAAATGGATATACATATGCTGAAATAGTAGGTACTCACCTCACAAAATAGCAAAGAGGAGCAGGCGTGAGATGAAGAGAAGCAGCAGCCTGCTCACTAATGTTCCATGGAGATGGTGAGGAGAGGACTTTAATGGAGCTGGGAGTCAAAGCACCAATTCAGTCATCAAGTTAACAAGTGTATACTTGATTAGTCATGTGATGGAGCCTTAAACTAATGACCCCTTGCATTGGCCTCCGCACTTGATGCAGTAATGTACTTGACCAGCTGCTCCAGAGTCCAGGTCCTCGTTTTTGTATCGTATTTCGGTTTTTGGTACTACTATTATATATGGGATGCCATGGACCTACTTGTACAAGTCCCCTGGCATCAGAAATAGACCTGTTCATGGCCAAATCAATACTACTCTACACAGTGGAACTATAGTAGGTTTGGAGGATAAAAATCTACCATGCTTACATTACCAAGATTACTGGAAGCATTATTATCCAATAAAAAATGCTAACAATTGATAGAATTGCAACATATTATACATCACCCACAATTGGCAATTTGGCATAGCAGGGACCAAATCCAAGCTACCTACAGCTGCAACATTCATCGAAGGTTTATTAGATGCTTCACTTCACTGTACAGATTATACTCCCTCTGTTCTTAAATATTTGTCTTTCTAGAGATCTCAACAAGTGACTACATATGAAGCAAAATGAGTGAATCTACACTCTAAAATATGTCTACATACATCCGTATGTTGTAGTCCATTTGAAATCTCTAGAAAGACAAATATTTGAGAACGAAGGGAGTATGAATCACTGGGTTAGGTTGAGGGAACACAAGCTACGGATGGATGAGGAGTTCGAGCTGCAACTCTCTGTGTATAACTCACTATACACCCCCGCTGCTTATTTTCGTTCTTGTTCAGTTTGCCTAACTCATAATTTGCTCGATGAGGCCTGTCGAAACTGTGATACAGCCAAACTGCACCACATGGTGCCGCCCAAGTGGTTTTTGGTCTATTGCTTAATGCCTATTCCCTGCATCAGCGGCTTGTGAATAAAGGAAAAACGTCTTGATACATCAGCACAAATGTTCTGTTCTCTACGGAGTATAAATGATAATAATAAGAGCTATTTTAGAGTGATTGGCGTAGTACTAGGAATACTTTCCAGTACCTGCCCCTCTGATTTTATTAGCCGTCCGACCTGGTGGGGATTAAAAATGAATAAATCTAATTAGTTTAATCCAAGAAGGGCATAATGGTCTAGGGTAAAATATTGTGCTTTCAACCGATCATGTTCACGACTAGAACCACGTCTAGTCGATCCAGGAGGTCAAGTCCTCGTTCTCGTCCCCTTCCTTCTCTCCGACGTGCCCGGCGAGAGGAACCAATTCACCTTCGTCGGCCTTGTCCTCCTCCTTCTCGTCCCCTTCACTAAGACGTGCCCGGCGGCAAGAAGAAGAATAAGGCATCACATCTACGGTGGCTGTGTCAGCGGCGACAGTGGCCGTGCTATAGGAACTTGCCCCCCGCCGATCCCATCGCTTCCCGACTTGCATCCTAAGGTATGAATCGCTCGAATCTCACCTGACTTGGATTCGTAACCTGCACTTCCTACATAGATTATTTTAGTCATCATCGATTTAGGTTTCTCTAGTGCATGGAATTCAATTTAGAATTTTTCATCATCCATGGCCAGTTCAGTAGTTTATAGACGTTGATGATCGCTTGGCATAACATATACAAGAAGAAAAGTTTAAAATTCCACACAAGATTTCGTACTGGCTTTTGCTTGCGTTTTTGTTTGTTGTTTGAGCTTTTTATTCATCTGAATGGTGATGCAGGAAGACATGGCGGATTTAAGGCATGAGTCCATGCTGGAGTACTATCATATTGCCAACAAGATGTTTGATAGTAAGGATGAAGATTATGGATTCTATAACAAATATGGTGTTGAGAAAGGTTTTAGTGTCCGGAGAAGCTATCTCGAGTGGGATGGATCCAACAGCCATATAATTTTAAGGAAAATTGTGTGCAGTCGTGAAGGGGTTCATGAAGAGAAGCACATGAAGAGGAAGATGGAAGATAGAAAGAGGAGGCCACGGAGTATAACTCGTGTAGGGTGTAAAGCTAAATTCGTGAATGCAAGACAAGAGGTAACAGGTCGGTGGTTTGTGAAGGATTTCTTCCATGAACACAACCATCCTCTAGCCCCACGGGATCTTTCGTGTCTTTTGCGTTCACACAGAAGAATTAGCGATCAGCAGAAAGCGAACATTGCAGACATGGAAGAATCAGGGATCAAGAAACACCCTATTATGGAAATTTTGTGCATGCAATACGGTGGACATAATGAGCTTGGATGGACGAAGAGGGACATTTACAATTTCTGCCAATGTAACAAGCAGGAATCAATCGCTTCTACTGATGCTCAAATGGTGATCAATCACATGGTGGCGCGGCGAGAGCGAGATTCAGATTGTTTTTTCTTCAGGTACTTGGTTGATGAAGTTGGCCATCTAAAGGAACTGTTTTGGTGTGAAAGTCAATCCTGACTTGACTACGAGGATTTCAAAGATGTTATTGTTATTGATAGCACATACATAACCAATAAGTTCAATCCGCCATTTGTGCCGTTTGTTGGGTTGAATCACCACCGCAACACTGTTATTTTTGGATGTGGTATCATTTCTCATGAAACAAGCCAGGCATAAGAGTGGATGTTACGAACTTCTGATGCCATGGGACATAAGCATTCGATAAATGTGATCATGGATGGGGACCTTGCAATGCAAAGAGTAATCAGGGTGGTGTGGCCCAAGTCAAACCATAGGCTCTGTATATGGCACATTCAGCAAAACATTATACGTCATCTGTATGATGACGCGGTAAAGACGGAATTCAGATCTTTCATATATGATACATCTTTCATTGAAGAGCATGAGAGAAAATGGTTACAATTCTTACAACGGAATAAAGTAACAAGTGAGGAGTCCTAGCTGCATCAGATGTATAAGATGAGAAAACTGTGGTGTGCTCCATATCTTGAGGGGCATTGTTTCCTAGAATTGAGCAGCAATCTACGGAGTGAGAGCTTAAACTCAGTGCTACATACGCATCTTGAGGCTAAGATGACGTTGTTTCAAATGCTAGAGCACTATGAGCGTTGCCTTGCGTCGCGACGCTTGAACGAGGCTCTCCAAGACATCGAGGCCTTGCAGTCCATTCCGTCCACACAGAGGAAAATGCTTCAAGTCTTGAGAAACACGCCGCAAAAGTTTGCACTCCTGTTGTGTTTAAGTTGGTCTTATGGAGCATAAATGTTGTAAGAAAATGTGAGATCAGATAGGTACTTGATGCAGCAGAAGTTACCACATATGTTGTGTCTAAGAAGGAAATAAGAGATAAAAAGATCAAAGTGCACACGGAGTCGAAGGAAGGTCTGCTTCACATGTTCAGTTGTTCTTGCCGCAAATTGGGATGCGCATGAACACCATGTTCCCATATATTTTACATATTGGGAATTTTACAAGAAAAAACACTACCCAGTTGTTGTGTTCCCACTAGGTGGACAATGAGTGCAAAATATGCATTCGCACCGACCAGAAAGAGCGAGATGTATGAATACTTTGCAACCCAGCAAAGGTACCGTAAGTTAAGGAATTTTAGTCACGCGCAGTGTAGAGGCATGCCACTCTGATGAGGCGTTTCAACATCTAAAGAGGGTTTGGAAGGACAAGATGTTTGCAAGGGATCAACTATTGAACAAGCTGACAGCAAGATCAAGGTAGACCTTGAGGCCGTAAGTGTGAACTGAAATCACTATGGTTCATGTTATTTGTTGTACTCACAATACACGTGTATGTTTTATGTTATTACTGGATTAATTGATTCATACTTTTTGAAATATTGTGCTGTTATTATGATTGTGCAGAAAAACTGTGTGGAACACTTTGAAGTCAGTAGTAGATTTGAATTTGGAATAACCAAATGAGATAATAGGGATAGGGATTTCATTAGACAGGGATTGAGCAGGTTCGGTGACAAATGGGGTTCAACCTGATCCCTTAGTAGATTAGTTCTAGGCCTTAAGCGGTTTTCGTACGTGTTCTCGCATGCTTTCCAGCCGAAATAGTTCATCGAATCGATCAGCCTGTTGAATCGATCAGATAACTACTTCCTTCGTAAAGAAATATCAGGGCGTTTAGATCAGTAGCTAATCCTTCACGTGGTTTCTTAAGTCAACCAAAGCCAGCTTGTGCGGACATACGGACAAGATCACCGGCATGTGAAGCATCAGGAAGCGCTCGTTGAAAAGTATGAGACGAGTCCAGCGGGCCTACCGCAGCAGCGGCCATGGGCGAGCTCGAGTTTGAGTTCCGCTCACTCGCCAAAACAAAAAAAAAAAGAGTTTGAGTTCCTCTCCGTGTACATGGCCACCGGCACAAACCAGCGTGGCGTCGTCAGTTGACACGGGCAACCTTGTGGACCTCACCAGCGTGGCGTGGAGGCCGGGACGGAGTACAAAGCTACTCCCTTCGTTCCAAAATAGATGACTTAATTTTATATTAACTTTATTAGTACAAAGTTGAGTCATCTATTTTGAAATGGAGGGAGTAGTGATCACCACCTACGCCTGGCTGGACTTATACCGTTCCGGGGAGTCCTCCTCACGGGAGCATAGATCGAGAGCATGACCCAGGTCGGATGACCATTGAGCATGTCTGGATTATGATTTCAAATTGATATTGATGTGATTTCTGTGTTGTTCCGCTTGATGTCTGGCATTTTGCCCGCGGAACCGAAGACGATCTAATCTAGACTAGATCGACCATGGTGTTGTAATATGAGGCATGCAAAAATTCCATGAAACCAAACTCACAATAAAGAAAAGAGCTAACTAGAACAATAAATTTGCATAACAATTAATCTCAGGTCAAATAGGAGGTACGCACCTCACACAGTATTAGCAGAGAGAGCACGCAGTCGCTAGATGTAGATGTAGAGAGAGAGAGAGAGAGAAGCTCACTAATGTTCCCTGGAGTTGCATGGCAGCAATTTAAATGGACTTGCGAGTCAACGCACCATTTCAGTCATCATTTCATTATGATGGAGCCTTAAACTACGGTTACGCTGTCGCTATACGGAGTCGATTCAATAATATATCTGGCGAGCTCCGAGCTGCTCCAGAGACCCGGTCCTAGTTTCTTTGTCATACTCAGTGGCAACTTTCACTTTGGGGAAATTATTCTAATCCAGCAACCGGTTGGAAACTGCGTCGGATGCGCCCAAATTTAATTTCCACAAGTTCTTCGTTGTTTCCGCGCAGTCACTCCTTACAGCATGGTTAATAATACAGCTAGTTGCTAGCTATAAAATGTTGTTATATCATTTATAGCCAATGCAATAGGCAACACATATAATAGTTGGCTATAAGAAAGTACCACTTCATCAACATATGGCCCATCTTCCATTCTGGCAATGCATTTTGGAGCTTGTGCTATAACTGGCTGTAAGTCTACAACCTGCTTCTCTTCTCTCTCTTCCAACTCAGCAACGATATAATATTAAAATTCTTACAGCCCGCTTAAGTCACCTTAGGCCTCTTCCAATGCATGGATGCTTAGATGAGGTGCTAAGTGCATTTAAAATCTTAGCAACTAGTCTTCACAATGCATAGGTACTTAAGCTAAGCTTCCCTCATGGAATTGTTTAATAATCAAACTCCCTCATGTATTGGTTGGTAGTCTTTTTACATAGGTTCGTGTGCTTAGCACCGTTTCTTCCTAAGGTCACCATAATGCTATCTCTCCTCTTTAATTACTTTGCCACATCACTTTTTTGTCTATATGGCGTCCTTAGCACCTGTACACCTTGAAGCACTAGGAAAGGCCTTATTATACATGCTGTTAGCCACGAAGTGTTTCCCGCTTGATTCACATTGATGGCCAGGGCCAATTCTGACAGCACAGCCCAATCCCATCGGTCATTCAGCATTATAGTGGTGCTTCATTGGTCAAAACATTGTGTGTTCATGAGGGTCCCACCATTGTCATGTCTTGTCAAGAAAGGTGATGGCGTGCTTTGTGATGCACTCGAGCTGCTCCATGGTGATCTATGTGGCCTTATTACCCCAGCAACTCATGGAGGAAAGAAGTACTTCTTCCTTGTGGTAGATGACTACTCGAGATACATGTGGGTCGTTCTCCTACGATCTAAAGATGAGGCGTTTGAAGCATTCAAAAAGCTGAAGGCTGCAACGGAGATGGAACACAAGCTGAAGGTTCGCGCTCTACGGACAGATCGCAGCGGAGAGTTTACGTCGAACGAGTTCAATCACTACTGCGAGAAGATTGGCATAAAAAGGTTCCTTACGGCACCTTATATGCCACATCAGAACGGGGTTGTTGAAAGGCGCAATCGAACTGTCGTTGACATGGCGAGAAGTTTACTCAAGAGCAAGAATTTGCCGGGGACATTTTGGGGAGAAGCTGTCTCGACGGCGGTCTATCTTCTCAACAGGGCTCCAACGAAGGCAATGATCGGCAAGACTCCGTATGAAGCAATTTACGGATGTAAACCGAATGTGTCTCATCTACGGACGTTTGGGTGCGTGGCACATATGAAAACGGCGGAGCCACATCCATCAAAGCTTGCCGATCGTAGCACCAAGATGGTGTTTATCGGATACGAGAGGAGTTCCGGCACCAAGGCATACCGCTTCTACGATCCACGAACCAAGCGTCTATGGATTTCATACGACGTCGTGTTTGAAGAAAACCAAGCGTGGAATTGGAGCGCAGCAGCCGACAATGCTCCGAACGGTAACATATTCACAGTTGAATTTCCAACTGATGATGATGCAAGGGAGGACGTCCAGGTGGTTGGCAAGACACCCAACCAAGGTGACCGCAATGGTAGTGATCACCATGGTGCCGACACCGACGATGACGCGCATGGGTCACAAGGTGATAGCGACAACGACGCGCACGACACGGGCGGAGATCTCGGCGACGACATCGACAATGAGGTGCATAGTGGTGATGACAATCAAGATGATGGTGACGATCACAACGACTACGCCGATTACGCGGATGCCAACGACCCGGCATCTACCACGCCCGAGACTCAACGGTCTTCCTCAAGTGCATCGACGCAGACACAATTTGTGTCGCCCCCTTCACAAGCCACGATGGATTCTTCCGGGCCTCGTCGCTACAAACCCCTCAAGAAAGTCTACAAGTACGCAAAGCCAGTTACACTCGAGTACTCCCATTTGTGTTTACTCGGAGTTGAGGAGCTGGCGAACTTCGTAGAGGCGAGCAAAAGTTCAAGTTGGATGCACGCCATGAATGAGGAGATGAAGGCAATCAAGAGCAATGGCACGTGGACTATGGTAACCCGACCTCCGAACCAAGTGGGTTTACAAGTTAAAGAAGGACACGAAGGGTGCCATTGTGAAGTACAAGGCAAGACTCGTTGCAAAGAATGCATTACAACGTCAAGGAGTTGACTATGAGGAGGTGTTTGCATCGGTTGCTTTCGAATCGAGACGGTGAGAGTGCTCCTAGCTTTGGCAGCACAAGAAGATTGGAAGGTTCATCATATAGATGTGAAATCCGCTTTCCTCATGGCGACCTCAAAGAAGAAGTGTACATGGAACAACCCCTCGATTACGAGAAGAAAGGCGAAGAAGGGAAAGTTTACAAGCTCAAGAAGGCACTTTATGGACTGAAGCAAGCGCCAAGAGCTTAGAACGCAAAGTTAGACCGAAGTTTGGTCTCGCTCGGGTTTAAAGGATGTTCCCTCGACGATCCAAAAGTCAGTCTACCAAGTACCAAAGAACAAGTGAAGGTTGAAGACACGGCCAAGGAGCGCTGGCATCAAGCTGCGGACGAGCCGACGACAAGAAAGACGATCCCTAAAATGCTACGAGAAACGGCAAAAGCAATGCCGAAGATAACGACTATAAGTAGCAGCAGTCGCATTTGGGATCCAGGTAAAGAAAATGAGTACGTCATGTTTAAGGGGATGAATGTTAGAGTTAAACATGACGCTATACATGTACTTGTTAATTACAAGTGCGTGGATAAGTGTCCGTGTAGGACTTGGTTTTTACATACAAATATATACGTATTTCGTAAAGATAAAAAAAACTATGGACTCATATGCAATTTTTTCATGTAACTTGCTTTGAAAAATCTTAAATATAGTATATGAACATATTTAAAATAATAAAATAGTATATGTAATACCATATGATAGTATATTAGATATGTGGGGTAGCTACCACCGGGTGGTAGGATGGATTTTCCTATATATATATATATATATATATATATATATATATATATATATATATATATATATATATATGCCTGTACCCCCAACCCTGTAACGAACAGACCAAAGCAATAAACCAAGGCAATCATCAAAGCGTTTCCTCTGTCTAGTTTATTTGATCGCAAAGTGTTTCGCCGAGACGCCGAGAGTTCCCATAAAAGCAGGTTCGCATACGTATGTACGCTGGCTAGACGTGCGCATGTCATACTGTTCATCAATTAAGCTACTTGCTTGCTAGCTTCAGAGCTAGCTAGCTTCGCAAGTACGTGGAGTTCCTGGGTGATTTGATCTAGAAGATCAAAAGACAAAATTTGGTATCTAGAGCCTCGACGATCTATGATCTACGATGACGGACAGCGATCATGAGTCGGTTGGTTCCAAGGCGAACAAGTCCGGCGACGGCGGTTCCAAGACGAACAAGAATGGCGACAAGATGAAGAAGGGCGGCAAGTCAGTAACCAGTGGTGGCGGAACGGGCGGCGCCAACGTACTGGCGCATTGCAACATCCCTATCCAGTACCCGATGCTCACCGACTCCAACTACGGCGTGCGGGCGGTGCAGATGAAGATCATTCTCCGAACCCTTCAAGTGTGGGAGGCCATCACGGACGTCGACATCGACGAGGAGTGCGACAAAGGCGCCATGGCCACCATAGCCCAGTCTGTGCCAGATTCCATGCTGATGACATTGGCGGAGTTTGAGACAGCAAAAGAGGCGTGGAATGCACTTAAAGAGATGAGGATCGGAGAAGATCGCGTCAAGAAGGCTCAGGCACAAGTACTGAAACGCCAATTTCACAAGTTGCAGATGGAGAAAACTGAATCGGTGAACGACTATGCCATGCGTCTGACTACATTGGTGGGAGAGATCCGCGCGCTTGGTGCAAAGCTTGAGGAGACCGAGATTGTGGAGAAGTTTTCCAGTTCGGTGATTGATAAATTCACGTACATCATCGGCACGCTCGAGCAGCTTTACGACATCGCGACATGACCATAACAGAGGCGATCGGACGCTTGCGGACGTGGGAAGAGAATGCTCGTGGTTGTAAGAAAGGCAAAGGAGGAGGTGATGACCAACTCATGTACTCGCGCGCAGATTGGGAGTCCCCAAGTAGCAAAGGAAGGCGCAACGTTGGCGAAGGCTCAAGCAACGCGAAGCACGGCGGACAAACCGAAGAAGGCAAAGGAAAAGGCAAGCCACAAGGTCGTGGTAAGGCGGACCGATCTAAAGAGCGGAAGCCACGGAACTTGGATATGTCCGAGGTCAAGTGCTATAACTGCAACGATATGGGTCACTTTGCGAAGGATTGTCCGGAGCCTAACAAGAGGGAGATCAAGGCAAATTTGGCGAAGCAGGAAGACGAACGTCCAGGTCTTCAGATGACCGAAGTTTGTGATCTCATGGAGCCTAACAAGCGGGAGATCAAGGCAAATTTGGCGAAGCAGGAAGATGAACATCCATGTCTTCTGATGGCCGAAGTTTGTGATCTCGTCCAAACGGTGGTTGTGAAACCAAACCGGAAGGTGCTACTTCATGAAGAAAAAGTAACACCAAAGTTATTCGGAAGCCAGAACGTGTCGTGGTATCTAGACACGGGTGCCAATAACCACATGACGGGGTGCAAGGAGAAGTTTCTCGAGCTAGAATATGATGTTCAAGGCTCGGTCAAGTTCGGTGATGGTTCAAATGTGGAGATTTGTGGGCAAGGTTCTGTCCTCTTCGAGGGTCTCACAGGAGAACATCGCATACTCACCGGAGTGTACTACATCCCACGGCTTCGCAACAACATCATCTCTTTCGGGAAACTTGACGAGATTGGATGCAAGGTGGATATTAAGAACGGAGTGATGACGATCTTCGACAACCTCCGAAACGTGCTAGCGCGTGTGAATCGCACGCGGAACAGGCTCTATATTCTCAACCTTGATCAATCTCAACCGGAGTGTTGGCTCGCCAAGAGTGATGATGATTTGTGGTTATGGCATGCTAGATTTGAACACGTTAACTTCTACGCCTTGAAGAAGATGTCGGGTTGGAGATGGTATCTAGGATGCCGTTAATCAACCATGTTGATCGACTATGTGACGGTTGATTGGTTGGAAAACAGCACCACGGGCCATTCCCTGCTCAGTCTACCTATCGTGCAAGTGATGCATTCGAGCTGCTCCATGGTGATCTATGTGGCCTTATCACCCCAGCAACTCACGGAGGAAATAAGTACTTCTTCCTTGTGGTAGATGACTACTCGAGATACATGTGGGTCGTTCTCCTATGATCTAAAAATGAGGCATTTCAAGCATTCAAGAAGCTGAAGGCCGCAACGGAGATGGAACACAAGCTGAAGGTTCGCGCTCTACGGACAGATCGCAGCGGAGAGTTTACGTCGAACGAGTTCAATCACTACTGCGAGAAGATTGGCATAAAAAGGTTCCTTACGGCACCTTATATGCCACATCAGAACGGGGTTGTTGAAAGGCGCAATCGAACCGTCGTTGACAGGGCGAGAAGTTTACTCAAGAACAAGAATTTGCCGGGGACATTTTGGGGAGAAGCTGTCTAGACGGCGGTCTATCTTCTCAATAGGATTCCAACGAATGCACTGATTGGCAAGACTCCGTATGAAGCAATTTATGGATGTAAACCGAATGTGTCTCATCTACGGACGTTTGGGTGCGTGGCACATGTGAAGACGGCGGAGCCGCATCCATCAAAGCTTGCCGATCGTAGCACCAAGATGGTGTTTATCGGATACGAGAGGAGTTCCGGCACCAAGGCATACCGCTTCTACGATCCACGAACCAAGCGTCTATGGATTTCACACGACGTCGTGTTTGAAGAAAACCAAGCGTGGAATTGGAGCGCAGCAGCCGACAATGCTCCGAACGGTAACATATTCACAATTGAATTTCCAACTGATGATGATGCAAGGGAGGACGTCCAGGTGGTTGGCAAGACACCCAACCAAGGTGACCGCAATGGTAGTGATCACCATGGTGCCGACACCGACGACGACGCGCATGGGTCACAAGGTGATAGCGACAACGACGCGCACGACACGGGCGGAGATCTCGGCGACGACATCGACTATGAGGTGCATAGTGATGATGACAATCAAGATGATGGTGACGATCACAACGACTACGCCGATTACGCGGATGCCAACAACCCGGCATCTACCACGCCCGAGACTCAACGGTCTTCCTCAAGTGCATCGACGCCGACACAATTTGTGTCGCCCCCTTCACAAGCCATGATGGATTCTTCCGGGCCTCGTCGCTACAAGCACCTCAAGAAAGTCTACAAGTACGCAAAGCCAGTTACACTCGAGTACTCCCATTTGTGTTTACTCGGAGTTGGGGAGCTGGCGAACTTCGTAGATGCGAGCAAAAGTTCAAGTTGGATGCACGCCATGAATGAGGAGATGAAGGCAATCAAGAGCAATGGCACGTGGACTTTGGTAACCCGACCTCCGAACCAAGTGGGTTTACAAGTTAAAGAAGGACACGAAGGGTGCCATTGTGAAGTACAAGGCAAGACTTCGTTGCAAAGGGGAAGTGCGATACAACGTCAAGGAGTTGACTATGAGGAGGTGTTTGCATCGATTGCTCGAATCGAGACGGTGAGAGTGCTCCTAGCTTTGGCAGCACAAGAAGATTGGAAGGTTCATCATATAGATGTGAAATCCGCTTTCCTCAACGGCGACCTCAAAGAAGAAGTGTACATGGAACAACCCCTCGGTTACGAGAAGAAAGGCAAAGAAGGGAAAGTTTACAAGCTCAAGAAGGCACTTTATGGACTGAAGCAAGCGCCAAGAGCTTAGAACGCAAAGTTAGACCGAAGTTTGGTCTCGCTCGGGTTTAAAGGATGTTCCCTCGACGATCCAAAAGTCAGTCTACCAAGCACCAAAGAACAAGTGAAGGTTAAAGACACGGCCAAGGAGCGCTGGCATCAAGCTGCGGATGAGCCGACGACAAGAAAGACGATCCCTAAAATGCTACGAGAAATGGCAAAAGCAATGCCGAAGATAACGACTATAAGTAGCAGCAGTCGCATTTGGGATCCAGGTAAAGAAAATGAGTACGTCATGTTTAAGGGGATGAATGTTAGAGTTAAACATGACGCTATACATGTACTTGTTAATTACAAGTGCGTGGATAAGTGTCCGTGTAGGACTTGGTTTTACGTACAAATATATACGTATTTCGTAAAGATAAAAAAAACTATGGACTCATATGCAATTTTTTCATATAACTTGCTATGAAAAATCTTAAATATAGTATATGAACATATTTAAAATAATAAAATAGTATATGTAGTACCATATGATAGTATATTAGATATGTGGGGTAGCTACCACCGGGTGGTAGGATGGATTTTCCTATATATATATATATATATATATATATATATATATATATATATATATATATATATATATATATATATATATATATATATATATATATATGCCTGTACCCCCAACCCTGTAACGAACAGATCAAAGCAATAAACCAAGGCAATCATCAAAGCGTTTCCTCTGCCTAGTTTATTTGATCACAAAGTGTTTCGCCGAGACGCCGAGAGTTCCCATAAAGGCAGGTTCGCATACGTATGTACGCTGGCTAGACGTGCGCATGTCATACTGTTTATCAATTAAGCTCCTTGCTTGCTAGCTTCAGAGCTAGCTAGCTTCGCAAGTACGTGGAGTTCCTGGGTGATTTGATCTAGAAGATCAAAAGACAAAATTTGGTATCTAGAGCCTCGACGATCTATGATTTACGATGACGGACAGCGATCCTGAGTCGGTCGGTTCCAAGGCGAACAAGTCCGGCGACGGCGGTTCCAAGACGAACAAGAACGGCGACAAGATGAAGAAGGGCGGCAAGTCAGTAACCAGTGGTGGCGGAACGGGCGGCGCCAATGTACTGGCGCATCGCAACATCCCCATCCAGTACCCGATGCTCACCGACGCCAACTACGGCGTGCGGGCGGTGCAGATGAAGATCATTCTCCGAACCCTTCAAGTGTGGGAGGCCATCACGGACGTCGACATCGACGAGGAGTGCGACGAAGGCGCCATGGCCACTATAGCCCAGTCTGTGCCAGATTCCATGCTGATGACATTGGCGGAGTTTGAGACAGCAAGAGAGGCGTGGAATGCACTTAAAGAGATGAGGATCGGAGAAGATCGCGTCAAGAAGGCTCAGGCACAAGTACTGAAGCGCCAATTTCACAAGTTGCAGATGGAGGAAACTGAATCGGTGACCGACTATGCCATGCGTCTGACTACATTGGTGGGAGAGATCCGCGCGCTTGGTGCAAAGCTTGAGGAGACCGAGATTGTGGAGAAGTTTTTCAGTTCGGTGATTGATAAATTCACGTACATCATCGGCACGCTCGAGCAGCTTTACGACATCGACGACATGACCATAACAGAGGCGATCGGACGCTTGCGGACGTGGGAAGAGAATGCTCGTGGTTGTCAGAAAGGCAAAGAAGGAGGTGATGACCAACTCATGTACTGCTCAGCTGCGCAGATTGGGAGTCCCCAAGTAGCAAAGGAAGGCGCATAGCGTTGGCGAAGGCTCAAGCAACGCGGGCTAACGACGGACAAACCGAAGAAGGCAAAGGAAAAGGCAAGTGTCAAGGTCGTGGTTAGGCGTTCCGATCTTATGAGCTGAAGACTCGGATCTTGGATATGTCCGAGGTCAAGTGCTATAACTGCAACGATATGGGTCACTTTGCGAAGGATTGTCCTGAGCCTAACAAGAGGGAGATCAAGGCAAATTTGGCGAAGCAGGAAGACGAACGTCCAGTTCTTCAGATGACCGAAGTTTGTGATCTCATGGAGCCTAACAAGCGGGAGATCAAGGCAAATTTGGCGAAGCAGGAAGATGAACATCCATGTCTTCTGATGGCCGAAGTTTGTGATCTCGTCCAAACGGCGGTTGTGAAACCAAACCGGAAGGTGCTACTTCATGAAGAAAAAGTAACACCAAAGTTATTCGGAAGCCAGAACGTGTCGTGGTATCTAGACACGGGTGCCGATAACTACATGACGGGTGCAAGGAGAAGTTTCTCGAGCTAGAATATGATGTTCAAGGCTCGGTCAAGTTCGGTGATGGTTCAAATGTGGAGATTTGCGGGCAAGGTTCTGTCCTCTTCGAGGGTCTCACAGGAGAACATCGCATACTCACCGGAGTGTACTACATCCCACGGCTTCGCAACAACATCATCTCTTTCGAGAAACTTGACGAGATTGGATGCAAGGTGGATATTACGAACGGAGTGATGACGATCTTCGACAACCTCCGAAACGTGCTAGCGCGTGTGAATCGCACGCGGAACAAGCTCTATATTCTCAACCTTGATCAATCTCAACCGGAGTGTTGGCTCGCCAAGAGTGATGATGATTTGTGGTTATGGCATGCTAGATTTGAACACGTTAACTTCTACGCCTTGAAGAAGATGTCGAAGTTGGAGATGGTATCTAGGATGCCGTTAATCAACCATGTTGATCGACTATGTGACGGTTGATTGGTTGGAAAACAGCACCACGGGCCATTCCCTGCTCAGTCTACCTATCGTGCAAGTGATGCACTCGAGCTGCTCCATGGTGATCTATGTGGCCTTATCACCCCAAAGAACTCACGGAGGAAATAAGTACTTCTTCCTTGTGGTAGATGACTACTCGAGATACATGTGGGTCGTTCTCCTATGATCTAAAAATGAGGCATTTCAAGCATTCAAGAAGCTGAAGGCCGCAACGGAGATGGAACACAAGCTGAAGGTTCAAGGCTCTACGGACAGATCGCAGCGGAGAGTTTACGTCGAGCAGGTTCAATCACTACTGCGAGAAGATTGGCATAAAAAGGTTCCTCATGGCACCTTATATGCCACAGCAGAACGGGGTTGTTGAAAGGCGCAATCGAACCGTCGTTGACATGGCGAGAAGTTTACTCAAGAGCAAGAACTTGCCGGGGACATTTTGGGAAGAAGCTGTCTCAACGGCGGTCTATCTTCTCAACAGGACTCCAACGAATGCAGTGATCGGCAAGACTCCGTATGAAGCAATTTACGGATGTAAGCCGAATGTGTTTCATCTACGGACGTTTGGGTGCGTGGCGCATGTGAAGACGGCAGAGCCGCATCTCTCAAAGCTTGCCGATCGTAGCACCAAGATGGTGTTTATCGGATACAAGAGGAGTTCCGGCACCAAGGCATACCGCTTCTACGATCCACGAACCAAGCGTCTATGGATTTCACACGACGTCGTGTTTGAAGAAAACTAAGCGTGGAATTGGAGCGCAGCAGTCGACAATGCTCCGAACGGTAACATATTCACAGTTGAATTTCCAACTAATGATGATGCAAGGGAGGACGTCCAGGTGGTTGGCAAGACACCCAACTAAGGTGACCGCAATGGTAGTGATCACCATGGTGCCGACACCGACGACGACGCGCATGGGTCACAAGGTGATAGCGACAACGACGCGCACCACACGGGCGAAGATCTCGGCGACGACATCGACAATGAGGTGCATAGTGATGATGACAATCAAGATGATGTCACGATCACAACGACTACGCCGATGACGCGGATGCCAACGACCCGGCATCTACCACGCCCGAGACTCAACGGTCTTCCTCAAGTGCATCGACGCCGACACAATTTGTGTCGCCCCCTTCACAAGCCACGACGGATTCTTCCGGGCCTCGTCGCTACAAGCCCCTCAAGAAAGTCTACAAGTATGCAAAGCCAGTTACACTCGAGTACTCCGATTTGTGTTTACTCGGAGTTGAGGAGCTGGCGAACTTCGTAGGAGCGAGCAAAAGTTCAAGTTGGATGCACGCCATGAATGAGGAAATGAAGGCGATAAAGAGCAATGGCACGTGGACTTTGGTAACCCGACCTCCGAACCAAGTGGGTTTACAAGTTAAAGAAGGACACGAAGGGTGCCATTGTGAAGTACAAGGCAAGACTCGTTGCAAAGGGGTACGTACAACGTCAAGGAGTTGACTATGAGGAGGTGTTTGCACCGGTTGCTCGAATCGAGACGGTGAGAGTGCTCCTAGCTTTGGCAGCACAAGAGGATTGGAAGGTTCATCATATAGATGTGAAATCCGCTTTCCTCAACGGCGACCTCAAAGAAGAAGTGTACGTGAAACAACCCCTCGGTTACGAGAAGAAAGGCGAAGAAGGAAAAGTTTACAAGCTCAAGAAGGCACTTTACGGACTGAAGCACGCGCCAAGAGCTTGGAACGCAAAGTTAGACCGAAGTTTGGTCTCGCTCGGGTTTAAAGGATGTTCCCTCGACGATCCAAAAGTCAGTCTACCAAGCACCGAAGAACAGGTGAAGGTTGAAGACACGGCCAAGGAGCGCTGGCATCAAGCTACGGACGAGCCGACGACAAGAAAGACGATCCCTAAAATGCTACGAGAAACGGCAAAAGCAATGCCGAAGATAACGACTATGAGTAGCAGCAGTCGCATTTGGGATCCAGGTAAACAAAATGAGTACGTCATGTTTAAGGGGATGAATGTTAGAGTTAAACATGACGCTATACATGTACTTGTTAATTAAAAGTGCGTGGATGAGTATCCGTGTAGGACTTGGTTTTGGACACCGAGTAGGATTAGCACTAGGACACCAAATCGGCTAGCTTCTAGCTATCTTACGCATATATATATATGCGTGTACCCTCAACCCTGTAACGAATAGATCAAAGCAATAAACCAAGGCACGTCAAGAGCCTTTGGCAATCATCAAAGCGTTTCCTCTGTCTAGTTTATTTGATCGCAAAGTGTTTCGCCGAGACGCCGAGAGTTTCCATAAAGGCAGGTTCGCATACGTATGTATGCTGGCTAGACGTGCGCATGTCATACTGTTCATCAAGTAAGCTACTTGCTTGCTAGCTTCAGAGCTAGCTAGCTTCACAAGTACGTGGAGTTCCTGGGTGATTTGATCTAGAAGATCAAAAGCCAACAACAGAACCCATCAGGGAGCTTGTGGATTTGCCACAAGATGGGACATATGCACCATAGGGATGAAGAAAGACCACCAAGCACAGAAATATCCAAGGCCCTTGATTCGTAATTCTCTCCTATTCGCCAAGACATGAAGCCTGCACCATGAACAGATTGGAGCCTAGCATCCAGAATTTCTTCCTACCTATCGTGCAGGGCTCCTGACAGCACGCATACCGCGGAAAAGTCTTCTCCGTGTGAACCCTCGCAAGAGCCAGCCACCGCACACAATCTTTGATCACAGGGTCACCTTTATTCAGAACCAGATCCTCAAACTCCTCACCGAGGTCTAGTTGTCCAAACAAATCATCGAGGTTAGTAGCACCGCCCTTCAATTCGTCGCCACTCGTCGCCGAATTAGCATCCGAGACCGACGCCATGGTATGGATCAGGTGGGGATTGCCGTGGGGCAGCTTGGTTGCTGATAGTGCTCGAGGCCGAACGAGTCGCCTGGGAGGAGGTAACCCTAGTGGCAGCTAGGGGAAAAGGAATCGTGTTATTGATAAAATGGAAAAGAAAGACATGGAAGTGAAGCACATCTAGATTGAGGTGATGGCAAGATATAACTATGAAATTCATTATGGGAAGTGCAATCGCCACAACTCGTGCAATCACCGGTGCAATCGCCTCAGTTCACTCAATGAATCGTTTCGCCGGCCGGAGGTCAATGTCACACGATCATAGTACCCAGTATTTTTTTCTAACATTCCTCCAGATGCAAAAAGATATACCATTGCACTACAAGACATTTGACACATGATGCAATTCTTTTTATTCATAGAAAACCTTAAAATGTGGTACGGAAAATATCTGGGTGACAAGAACCTATCAAACTGTTATCTATTTGACCAAACATAATAAGAAGGTTTTGAATCATATTTTCAGGTCACATCGACTGAGCGCATAAACCATAAACTAAAGCGGCAAGGGTAATTCTGCTGATAGTGGTAAATTATTATGAAGAATATAATACCATGCAAAAAGGAATTACAGTTAAAGGATCCATGTGTTGACGCTCAAAAGTGGCACGGTCGTAAAAAGTTGCTTTAAGTTATGTCAAGATTAATTTAAACTTAAGATTGGTAGTCACCATGGGATGACTTTATTCAAGAAGATCAAGATGGATATGAAGGTGGTCTAACACGGAGCTCGGATGCAAAAGTTATGACAAGTTCGGAGATGCTCATGTTGACACCAGATTTTGACATGGTCAAAAACACAATTAAGATGACCTCAAATGAAAAAATGCTCAAAGCGAGAAAGTTCTGTATCATCAAAAGGAGAAACATTGATATTTGGTCCATAGCCAGCCAAACTCATCTCTAAGGCCGAAGTTGTGTTTGAAGTACTGAGATTTTGTATCCAGAATACTATTCGGCTGATTACGCCCCCAGGACGGCCTCGTATGGAAACATGATCTACAAGAATTATCTTCGTCTTGTCGAACAATCGATTTTGATATAAAAAACATCCCAATCCGAGCTTGTATGCAAAAGTTAGAGCTATCGGAATGCAGCTCTATCAGGAGGCAAAATATGGCGTGCCCCACCAGACGCCATGTCTGATGGGTAGCGCGAGCAAACAAATGTTTTGCGCGAGCAATTTGGCCCTCAAGATGATATCTAATCAAAAAACGTTCGACATGAAAGTTGTTCGTCTCGTTGAAACGGTCAACATTTTTTTTGGACTCGTTTCCATCCAAGGTCGTTTACCACCACAAAAAGACCCGCTAGGTGCAGCCAGTTTAAACCGAACAGTTTTGGAAAGTTCAGAGAAAACCAATCCGAATTTGACTAGGGTTTTGGACGTGAATCCAAGCCTTTTCCTTGCACGGGAAGTCCAGCCGCCTCTTATATACCTAAGGGGTGACGGCCGATTGAACAACACACAATCGACAAAATCATATACCACTTTTTATCTTTTATCTTTTCTCCTTAATCATAGTTCTTCTTCTTCCTCGTTCTTTGTCTTTTCTTCTTGTTGCAGGGCGGCGAAACTCGAGGCCCTAGGGGCGATCATGTCGACCTAGGGCAGCCCATAGCCGCCGCGCATCTAGACATGGTCCCTCCCGGACGTGCCGGGTTTCAGTTGTACAAAAGCGCCAGTCGGATTGCCTGCGTACCGCGCATCCGGCCGGCCTTCGACGTGAGCTGCGGTGCATCACCCCCGGCGTCAAGGGTACACGGTGAGGTGTTCGTGTGCGAATACACTTTTTGATCGTTCAAGGTACCGATCGAGCACTATGCTTCTGTGCTGAATCTGTTTGATCGTTCAAGGAAACATCACAAGTTGCAAAACCAAAACCGTAAAAAAATATGGTTAACCATAAAATAAATTACAAGCTGTGGTTTAGCTACCCATCTACTTTATGCACAAGCTACTGCATAAAGTAGTCATTTGATTATCCATAAAGATAACAATGAAGAGTATATCATTGTTTGTTTTAAGGTTGCTAACCACATCAGCCGTAACATTTTAATACTGAAAGTTGGTGCGCTGTCGTTCTCATATTTAGGTAGACACACCATACAAGCAAAAGTGTTTTGTATGAACACACACGCCAAGTCCACACAATGACGTGTTCCGTCCAATCGTTTGTGTCGTTTGCATTGACGGATGCAAAAGAAGTTAATGTGTGTGGTCGATGAGATCAGCCCACTAAACTCAGTCATTAAGTTGATTAGGTCGTTTATAGGTATGTAGTTCGCTTAATTTGCAATTTTTTCGAAAAAGAGGATTACCCCTGGCCTCAGCTTCAAGCGATGCACACAGTTACTTTTATTATATTGTTCAACAGAGCACAACAAAAAAAAATACATGGATAAAACTCAAAGCGATCTGCCTCGCAACCACTGTCACTACAACTATAAACTTGTTGATGTGCCCCCGTCTCGCATCAACATACACCATCTAATTCGGTGGCCTCACTAAGCCACCCAACGCCAAGCTGAGAACACCAACCAATCTCGCAAACCCTCTGTGAATGCCTCATGTACATGCTTTAGATTTAGATGCCGCCATTTTCTGTCGTCCCACCTTCAAGAGCGATCAACGCATTCACCTTGCCAGGTCATTCCGTCGTCTATGCCAGAAAATGCCACCATCATGCGCGCGTCCATCAACATGCGGCTGTGGCCGAGACCCCGTTGCGCCATGTTACCGAGACCTGCCGCAGTCGATGCGGTAGATGCAACGCCGCTCCGGCTCTTGGGTCTTCCAACCACCACCTGCTCCAAAACAATACCCCCAGGAGATAGAACAACACCAAAAGCATCATCATCGTTGGATCCGGGAGTCCTAGATCTAGAATTTCGCCCGGAGCAGCCTGAGTGCATCCCACGACCCACCTTACTCCAAGGCGGCACCTTCAAGAAATACACGGTGCCAAGAGCATCACCTTCGCCAAAAAGAGTTGGGTTTTCACCTAGGAGGCTAAGCTGTAGGGAGGGCGGAATGAGCAGACCTGAATGGAGCCTCCTAGGAGGGAAGCGACGCCCCAACATTGCAAGGCTAGGATTTCTCCCGATCTAGACTTCCCGTGACCAGCATGCCAACCGGCAAAACCGCAAAGACGTGATCCAGATCCGGAGGGGAGGAGCTCGCGGAATAGAGGTGAGGGAGGAGATGATCAAACAAGACGCCAATGGCCGCCGTAATAACCACCATGCCATGGCCCGCGTCCACAACAGTTCTCGTGGCCCGCAAGGCCGAGAACTCCTGTCCATGCCCTTGTCGTCTTCCACCGCGGCCGGTGGCAGCGTTCCAGTTGGCGTTGTCGCCCCGGAGCCCATTGCCCTCCAGGTGCGAGGCGGAGCAGTACACCGCCACCTTCCTCGGCAGCGCCCCGAGCTTGCCAAAGGGCTGTCTCTGCAACGCGAAGCGAGGAGCTAGGAAGGAAGGGAGGTGGCGGTGCTAGGGTTTTGGCCCTCAAGTTGCTCGCGAGGGGTGACGCGAGAGTATACATTTGCCATGTGATGGAACATCCTTAGTTAATTCATGCTGCCACGCAGCTCGCTAGATGTTGCCCTCAAAGCTGAGTCAATAAAAATACCTGACACACCTGCGCCGACCCACCAATGGTGTTTCATTTCTAATGAGAATGCATCACACACAGCTGGCTCAGTGCCCTTTTCATCTAAAGGACCTTTTCCTCTAAAGAATAACAACACGACCCGCCCTAGTTTTAATATGATTTTTTTAGAAAAGAAGGATTACCTCCGGCCTCTACATCAGAGTGATGCATGTAGCCCCTTTATTAAGCAAAGTGACTGAAAAGTCTATGATCCAGAACAAGCTCGCTGAGAGTTGAAGAAAAATAAAAGCGTATAATATGCCACGACCAACGAAAATAGAACGAGATGACTAAACACCTATCCTATTACTAGACTGCCATCCAAACCGTTTGTAGATATCCCGGGCTACCATCTTCCATCGGGCAGAGCCAGTAACCAAAGGCTCCCTGGCTTCCACAGGATTGAGTAACGACCACATACGGATCCAAGCAGTGGCTCTGTAGATAACCTGCAAAAAATTTATACAAGTTTGTGTGTTAAAAACCATGTCATTTCTACAGTCCCATATAGGCCAATGTAATGCACATACTCCTATACAAATATGTCTTGCAATATTTGTCTCTATTCCATTTAGCCACGTCCCAAATAACAGGTGAATACTATTTAGAGGGGTCATATGAAATGCAATATGAACTGAGCACCATAATAGTTTGGCCAGCAGACAATCAAGAAAGATGTGTTTGATGGTTTCATTGTGATTACAAAAGCTACATCTTTTACTACCCTCCCATTTACGTTTTCCAAGTTATCCTTAATCATAACCAACTCCTTGTGAACAAATCACATAAAGACTTTGATTCTTAACGGACTTTGATCCTTCAAATATGAATCGATTTCGGAATCAGACCATAATCAATTAGGAGCCTGAACCACGAGCCAACAATCTTATGGACCCTACAGAAACAACGACTGGTTCTGCCGGATAGTTAATATATACTCTCTCCATAACTTAATATAAGACGTGTTTTGAGTCTACACCACTTAGCATGTTTGCCTTACCAAGCCCGACTACAGTAAGAAATAAGAATAAACTCTTATAGATTAGTTTTCACACCAGCTTTTCAGTATGCAAATCATCTGTGTACCGGCTGTTGTCAAATGAGAATGGTCCACAGATGATTTTATTTCAATATGTTCATACATCAGGGGTGGAGCAAGAAAATTTCGCCATTGGCTTCATTTATTCACTTTGCTGTGAAGATTTGATATGATCTAATTAGGTAAAACTAGGCGTACGGTAGTGTCAAAAATACCCACACAAGGTCTGGTCTAGGGAAAGGAATTTCTAACTGGACTTACCCTAGTATAATAATTCTGCAAGGAGGCTAGTTGGAACTCAGGATCTCCGGGCAACAAGTGGAGAGAGTCTACCACTGCGTTAAGTGTAAAGTCTAATTTCACATCATCTTACAACAAAGATTATAGCACTAAAAATAACTTAACAACTATGAATATGATATCACTTATCATATATCGTGTTACATAAATAATGAAGAGTGCACGACTTACCTTTTACATGTTACTAGAGAATGCCCCGCGTTACTGTCAAGGAACCATTATGTATACAATGTTATCATATAGAAAATCAAAATAAGGTAGTGCATAAACTCAGTGTACCGTATACTCTAGCAAGTGTTCACAAAAAGATTGGATGATGCCGAACATATCATCAAATATTGTTTCTAAGAACACAATACATATGCAAGAATAAACTCCACGGCTAAGGACTGGAATCGTGGCACTATCTATCAGACCTGTGTATGAACCACTGAATGTTGTCTGTGTAAATTTGAAGGTTAGATTTTTGAATGGAAAAAGTGAACCAATGAAAGGCAGTAAAGGACTAAATATGTGAAGAGAACAAAATTGACAGCCATAGAATATGACCAAAGAACGCCAAGCCATTTAATTTCAATTGCCTGTAAAAACTAACAACACATAAAACACAAATGATTTGTGTATCCATCGCTGGAGTGAGTTCCCTTTGATCTCGCATAATGGTAAGCTCCACCATAAATCAGAGTCAGAAAAATAGGGTGCATGTACTCAATAAATAACCATCTAAATGACATTATCAGGATCTACTAAAGAACGTGATGATGAAATTGTGTGTGTGTCAAGTGGATGATGCATAACAGTCATGTAGCAAGTCACTGGATACTCGCAGGGATGCAGACATGATTACATGTGCTAGCTGCAGTAAATTGCAACTCTGGATCAGGTGAGCGAGTATGGCGGGAGGGTATGTCTCGTTTGGAACGATTGATATACGACCAAATAATTGTGCAGCAAGCGAATGGGGCTGTAACCACCTCACTGGTGATTTGTATGTGCATAATTCCGGTACCTCCACCCTGTGCAGAGTAGAAGAAAGGGGGGGGGGGGGGGGGAGTAGTTGAATCACATATATGCCAAACTAAAATCATCCAAGCCTTTCTTTAAACTTAAGTGGGGATTATGACTTGCATATATAAAAAGGACAGTAAGTTGTAGTCCTGAGTATTAGATGATTTATTTGAACCAATGGATTGCATCGGACGGAGAGAACAATATGCCAGTATTGCCTATACGTACTGAAACAAATATAAGGCCCATGTCATGTGTTAATCCAATTAAAAAAAATCTGAGATGCGAAGCCTGATTATGAACGCGAGCACGAAGAGACCTATGCAGGATGAAACCACAGATAGCCCTTGCTATTTGCAGAAAATTGTTGAGTAGCTTGCGGTTGAATCTGACAAAAGAACAGATAAACCGTTTGATTAGATGAAGTAGGGAAGGCCGAAGATGGATCTGAACTCAACATACGTCAGAAAGTTGCGGCGGATGATGATAATCGAGCCTAGTATTTAAAGGTGAAGCTGGAGGTTCAGTTCCGGAGTTGTTGTTTGTTCCCTTTACCTCCGCCTTGATTTACATGACCATATATTGATACAGTATATATAACAAACAATAAAGCAGGCATTCATCTGCTTGTAGCTTCCATCGTTGCAGGGGGATAAAAAGCATGGACAACATGCCATCAATCTTCCTGACATGCTCATCGAAGCCGATCTTCCACCCCTCATGCTACAGGAACAACTCGTACCTGTCAGAGGAGAATTTATTAGGAGCGGGAATGGGGACATAGGTCGGGTACATGTAGGTCATCCGAACCCATTGGGAACCAGCCTCACCAGCCTCGTTGAAGGCCTAGCATGATCCAGGCGGAGAAGAAGAACATGGCCCCCAGGTCGCAGTTGCCGCCGAATCCACCCATGACAGGGGATCAATCAAATCTGAAGCAACCAATCCCCACAACGGACTTGGCATGGAGCTGCAAAGAATGAAATGGCCCCTGCGGGCCTGCAGCCGTGGAGGGTCCACCCATGGGGGGCGGTCGGGGATCGATCACCCATCAATGCCTGCTCACAAACTTGGCATGGCGTTGCAGAGAACACGAAT
Organism: Aegilops bicornis; assembly: GCA_021605145.1. Taxonomy (NCBI): domain Eukaryota; kingdom Viridiplantae; phylum Streptophyta; class Magnoliopsida; order Poales; family Poaceae; genus Aegilops; species Aegilops bicornis. The sequence goes on from JAHIAL010000030.1 coordinate 2,761,776, forward strand.
ATTTGAGCAGATACGGGGAAGGAGGAGACAATGTGGGGACTTGACGATAAGATGGTGTGTCTCGGCTTTTAATAGTCCCACTGTCTAATCAGTTTAGAAGATGAAGAAGAAGCGATGAGCACTACAGAGATTAAATGACATGAATTTTTTACTCTGGCCATTGGTTACTGAATGATGGAGGAGAAACGAACATAGGATTTATTACGTGAGTGGAACCGGGCATGCAATTGAACTTTTTTCTCTCTGTGTAGTGTCATTGAAGCAGAGGGGACAGCCACATCAGCTTGTGCTTTTGATCGGTCCCGCATGTAAGCCAGTAGTGAAACGATGACATGGCTGACCTGCTAATGTGGATAGGCTGCATGTCAAGAGAAATAACATAGTGGGGATGAACTATTTAGGTATTATAGATATCTAGTTTAGGACCAAAATGACTTCATAGCTTCAGGTAAAGCTTCTCATCTTCATGCAAGCATTGAAGAAAATGACTAGTTAGAAAATTTTCAAATAACCACCATTAATACCACCATTAATTTCTAATGCATCACTCTCAGTCTGGTCCTTACTGTTATTATGCCTAAAAATATAGCAGCAATAACAAAAGGTCTTATGCACTTTGTCACTGTACTAAGTCAACCACCATATTCATAAAATCATTCTGGATTAATCTTGGTGAAGCATTTCCAGTGACTCTCCATGAATAATAAGAATTAGGTGGTATCCCGTAAGGTCCTATGGTTACATATGTTCGCCTAATCTCATATTGCTTCTTCGAATTTTTCATGTACTCTGAAATTCTCTTTCTATCAGCCAGATTACTTGCAGCACCGATATTCGATGCACTTTGCCTGGGTCTAATGATTGGACTTGAAGTGTCTGCATCATTATCTATATCTGGAAATCGATTTTCAGTTGAGAAATATCACAGTCTAGATCAATAAAAGTATAGGGGATAAGCAATTGAAAAACTTGGGCAAAATTCAGTACTATAGTGCCGTACGAGACGAGATAGGAGATGTGGAGATTGTGATTCCTTACCACGAATTTGGATTAGTTGTTGGCATGCCCCTCAATAGCTGGCGTCTGGCGACCAATCACCAGCGGAACGCCGAGCGGGAGAGACGAGATTGTTTTTTTTTTTTTGAGATGGAACACTCATATTCCATTAAGACACGGCTAAATCGTCGGCTTCAGCACGAGTTACGTCATCATGATAGTTAGAGAACCACTGGTCAGACTCTCCAACAACTAAACCCGCACCAATAGCAGCCAGCACATGCGCTCGCTTGTTACAAACACATGGCGTGTGTACAACCATAGCCTAGATAAATTGTGTGGCAGGATTCACCTTAAGAGCTTTGAACATTTGGCCAAGGGAAGACAGGTCGTACATATCCGATGACACAGCTTGTTGTAGCACTAGACAATCAGTCTCAAAATGGACTCTGCCCACCACCATTTGAACATCCCAGTTAACAGCAGTGCAAAGGGCCACTGTCTCAGCATGGAAAGCCTTGGAAATTGATTGGGATGAGCCAGCTGCAGCAAAAAGGACTTCATGGGAGGCATCTCTGCATATTAATACCCATCCACTGTATCCATTGTGTTGTGAAAAAGCTCCATTAATATTAATTTTAACCAAATCTAACGGTGGTGGCTACCAAGTGAAGGAAATATGTCCTAGAGGCAATAATAAAGTTGTTATTTTATATTTCCTTATTCATGATAAATGTTTATTATTCATGCTAGAATTGTATTGATCGGACCCCATAATACATGTGTGAATACATAGACAAACACTATGTCCCTTGTGAGCCTCTACTTGACTAGCTCGTTGATCAACGATGATTAAGGTTTCCTAACCATGGACATGTGTTGTCATTTGATAATGGGATCACATCATTAGGAAAATAATTTGATGGACAAGACCCATCCGTTAGCTTAGCATATGATCGTTCAGTTTTATTGCTATTGCTTTCTTCATGTCATATACATATTCCTTTGACTATGAGATTATGCAGCTCCTGAATACCGGAGGAATACCTTGTGTGCTATCAAACGTCACAACGTAACTGGATGATTATAAAGATGCTCTATAAGTATCTTCGAATGTGTTTGTTGGGTTGGCATAGATCAAGATTAGGATTTGTCACTCTGAGTATTGGAGAGGTATCTCTAGGCCCTCTCGGCAATGCACATCATAAGAAGCCTTGCAAGCAAAGTGACTAATGAGTTAGTTGCGGGATGATGTATTACGGAACGAGTAAATAGACTTGCCGGTAACAAGATTGAATTAGGTATGTGGATACCGACGATCGAATCTCGGGCAAGTAGCATACCGATGACAAAGGGAATAACATATGTTGTCATTACGATACGACCGATAAAGATCTTCATAGAATATGTAGGAGCCAATATGAGCATGCAGGTTCCGCTATTGGTTATTGACCGGAGAGGTGTCTTGGTCATGTCTACATAGTTCTCGAACCCGTAGGGTCCGCATGCTTACACTACAAAAAAAATACACTTCCGTGATGATACGTGTTTGTCACAGTAGGTCGCGTTTTTTGTCATGCATGTACATCCATGACAAATTTATGACAGAATCAAGATAGTCATACTTGTGCCGTCGTAGAAGTGTTCCATGACATTACCAAAATTATCATCACGGAAGTGTCCACTTCCATGACGATAAATCGCAGCCACGTAAGTGCTTTTCGCCAAGGGTGACCGACACGTGGCATCCACCGTAACGGAACGCCTTTAAGCTATCAGGTTGGGTTTTGGATCCGATAACTCAGAATATCCTCGACCAATGGGAAATTTCCACGTGTAAAATTTCGATTGGCGAAGGAACACCGTCAGCTAAATGGGCTGGGCAGATGTCGCCGTCCATTGGAGGAGACATGCCTATGGTACGCTGATGACGTGGTCGGGCCCAACAGAGGCCCATATATGTTAAAAAGGCCGCCCACCAAAGACCCGTGAGAACTTAATCAGGTACTAGTGGCCAGCCCAATAACGGCCTGCTTAATAAAGGCCCATTTACAGCTCGAAACCAGATCTCGCCCATTAATTGTTCGGCCCAATATTTGGGCCCATTTACGACCAAGCCAGATCTGGCCCGTTAATTGTTCGCCCCATATTTGGGGCCCATTTATGCCCGAAGCCAGATCTGGCCCGTTAATTGTTCACGAATATTCGGGCCCAACTACAGCCCAGTTGACTTTCGCCCGTTAGAGGCTCGATGTAGACATGGGCCTATTTCAAACCGGTGACTTTCGCCCGGAATGGCCCGTGCTGCCCATGGGCCATATATGGTCCGACGACATCGGTCCCACTAATGGCCCTTGCTAAAGGTGGCAACAGCTAAGCCCAACGTGACTTTGGGCCTGTTAAAAACTTTGTCGTAATTCGACCCGTTGATGCTGTACTAAGCTTTGCCTCTTAAAGGCCCATGATATCGATGGGCCAACTAAGGCCGAGATATGTTTCGCCTAGTAACGTGCCCGTGAGCTAATCGGCCCATAACGGCCCGATTTACATTTCGCTCGTCAAGGCTGCCGACGACTAGTGAAATGGAGGCCCAACATGCATTTTGGCTCGCTAAAGCGTCTGGTGGATTTCATCTCGGCCGTAACATGCCAGTACAATATTCAGCCTGTTAATGGCCCAGCGCTACCTGGGCCAAACTAAGCGCTGGGTCGACAAAAGGCCCAACTAAAATATAGGCCAGTGTAAGTTTGGGCCTGGCCAATGTGTGAAGGCCCCAATTATTCGGGCCCAAGAAAGACGCAGGCCGGCCCAATTGTGGCCCACTAAAAACCTGGCCCGTTATTGAATGTTTCGGCCCGGTCGACTACATCTGATTTTTTTTCAGATAGTGAATGATGGCAGTAACTAGTAGGAATTAAGAACAAACCTACTCTACACAATAAAGAAATTACGGCATAGTAACTAAGAATAAACCTACACTATACAATACAATAAAGGATTTAAGGTATATTACATCCACTGGGCATCGAAGTTCGCCACCAAAGGATCATAAAGCGCAACGAAGAAGCAGACACAAAAAACTGGGCACCATTATAGCGAATAAAATAATACCGAACCGAGACCACTTCCAAGACAGTTCAAGAAAGGTTAGCCTTATGAGGGAACTGCCACAAGAAGTCAGCCGAAAGAAGGCTGTGAGACCGGCCTAGCATGTCGGTCATAGCTTCCAGGTGTAGCTGTTTAGCGATGGAGAAAAGTATGTTTTTGGTCCCTCAAGTTTCCACAAAGTATAGATTTGGTCCCTCAAGATCTTCTGGTATACATTTGGTCCCTCAAGTCCCAAAATGGGATAAGTTTGGTCCTAAACCGGATTTTGAGCACATTTACCGGTTTTGACTGCCACAAGACCGCCTGATGAACAGTAAATTAAAAAAAACTTCAAAAAATATGAAATTTTTTGGGGTCGAATATGCTTACATGCGCAAGATGCGAACAAAACTTCGTGCACTTTCTGCACTCGAGGAGCTCGTGGCAAAAAAACAAAAAAATCTGCCTGATGAATAGTAAATTTGAAAAAATAAACAAAATAAAATAAAAAAAAATCTGAATTTGTTTGGGGTCCAATATGCTTACATGCGCAAGCTGCGACCAAATTTCAGATTTTTTAAGTTCTTTTTTTCAAAATTACTGTTCATCGCACGGTTTTGTGGCGGTCAAAACCGGTCAACGTGCTCAAAATCCGGTTGAGGACCAATCTTATCCGGTTTTGAGACTTGAGGGACCAAATGAATACCAAAATATCTTGAGGGACCAAGTATATATTTGTGGGAACTTGAGGGACTAAAACCATACTTTTCTCTTAGCGATGAGGTTCTCATTGGTGTTCTCCGCAATCTTTCTTAGAGATAGGACTTCAAGTCGAAGTTGAGTTGCAGAATGCCTTTCTGCTAGAACTTGGGACCAAGAAGTTTAACCCATTCGCATAACGAATTCGTGAGCTTGTCTCGATCATAGTCTCAAGTAACTTGAACATTGCATCAAGACAAGACTTTGAGGTTGTCTCGCTATCTTTAAGATGTTTTGCCTTCTTTGCTGCAATATATGTTGGGTTTGTCTCACAGCCTTCAAAGCAGACTTGTGCATGCCATCGTGCATATCACCTCAAACAAAGCGTAGAGATGACAGGTTTTGCACGTGTATAAACAAAGATGATAACTGCTCATTAATTCTATCCAATTTCAAATTAGAAAATAAAGAGTAAGTTCAAAATATCAATAGCATAATTTGGCATTGTTCATAATGCGGGGAGCTTCACCACACTACTAGATTACCATGTCAACATAACAATCATAGATGAAGGGCAAAAAAATCATTGTATCTATTTTGGATAATGTGCATGGCATGTTGTTCATATCATCAGCCACATCAGTAAGATAAAACAGGAGATAACAAGGTGCAAACGTAATGCTTCACCACAATAATCGGATTATAGATCCACAAACCAAGCATCATATAGGGAGTATTAAGTAATGTGCATGGTATGAATAAGAAATTTGGTTTTACAAGTAAAACTTAGAACTTACGGTTCTTACGAACATGCATTTTGGTAGAAACAAAGCAAACTAAACAGCAAAGAAACGATAGGGAGTATGAGCAAATTAAATAGCAGTTGAGGATAAAGATAAAGGCTTTAGAAGGACTGACTTACATTAACAGTTAACACCGACTTTATAATGCCCTTCTCCATGTCAAGGGAAGGATAACTCAAGAATTTCAGCACAGAATCTTCTTCATAAGCATTGCCTCAGATTTCTACATTTTGTAGAGAGTAATTATAGATAATGATAATACCGAAGGGATAGAGGATAATGAAGATAAGATGCAGATTGATGCTACATAATCAACTACCAATCCCTGGAAGTACAAGCGTTACAGGACAAAATGTACTAACAAGAGCAATGGGCTAAACTTCTGCACTGGCATTGTCTGTGTATTCTACTTGTTGGTAAGATTAAATATAGACCTGATCTTTTTTAGTAAATTGTGGGCGAGGGAGATAAGATGCAAAATGCTACAAAATGAACTAATCCTCTTCCCATAATACAAGAGTGTTTTGAACACCGTGTACTGTACAAAACGTTCTTATATTATGGGACGGAGGGAGTAGCTGTTAATGTAAGTACATGTTGATAGACCACGCTCAGTCCTTACAAGAGGACTGCAGAGCTAAACCTCTTCAAAAGCATTGGGTTGATTCTAAATTTGTGTAAGAGTCCATACGGATCTTTATAATGTCCACCAAATGGACGATTACGAGGCTAACATGTGCAGTGATGCTACATAATCAAACAACTATGAAAGTAAGCATGGTCATACACAGGCAAGAGGTACTCACGAGAGCAATGCAAAGTGTGCAGATAGTTACAGATTCTCAAGGGGTCCCTTGAGAACGAATGTTCTTCTGCTAACATTTTTCGTACAAGTGAGACATTAAGGCAAATGCAGAAATGTAGTTCAAATTGTGATGTGATATCATAGAGAGTACCTTACGCTGCAGCCGAGACCAATGTGTAACAAGATTATTTCAACACCGTCGGATAAATGTAGCAATCGAGACTTTACAGAAATTTCGCTCGTAGGCTTGCCATCGGCGCGCTTTGCCTCGTAGGAACGATACTTCGTCAACGAGTGCTTGAAAAGTGCAACCAACTCTTGCTCGTCATCACAATCCAGTTTGCTCCTCCCCTATTTAAAAGAACGAAATCTTGTGTCTTCTGTCAGCAGACGTATCTCAGGATAAATCGGGTTGGCTTGGTGGGTGCTGCACGCCTGAGCCCTGAACGGACTAGGAAGGTAGGCACGTATGCTTAGGGTTTAATTGATCAATTAAACCCTAAGCATGATCAATTAAACCATATTATGGCTGTGCCATGGCAAATTTGAAGCTGCAAACCGTAGAAATGATATTTAGCATCCATTGTTTGCTTCGAACTAAGAACTAAATTCTAAGAGCTGAAAAGAAAGTAGAGTAACCAAGTTAAGATCTATTTTCCGTTGAGATCAAAAAGTTGAGGAGATATGAAGTACCACCTCTCTTGCGGCGCCGTGTAGGCATCGGGGGTGCGATGGCTGTCGGTGGCGTTGAAGCAGATCTGCGACCGTATACGGGTGCATCGGGGAATAAGTACTGTTGTGGTGGAAGAGAAGGTCGTGTGAGCGGCCCCGGCAAAGAGGACGACGACGCCGATGAAGCGAGAGGACGCTGATGCAAGGCTATTGGTCCGTCAGCCGTGGATGAGAAACGCCCATTTCTAGCAAGTGGACGACGCGGTCTTGGTAGGCGCCCAAAGATGGTGGAGGACGGTGGCGATGGATGTGGTGGAGGATCATGACGATGGATGGGGTGGCTGGACGGAGGCTGGTGTGGGATGGGGTGTTCTAGCGCCGGACGGTGTATGAATGGGAAAATGGAGGAGAGGTACGGGAACCATGTTTTGGGACGCTACCGTCAAATATGGGAAAGATACTAACTTAGCCCCTGCTTAAAATTTGGACGCCTCATCGGTTGGGGATAGGATCAGTAATCTCAAGATCTCGCCAATATTTGCCCAGAGCGATTTTGCGTAGGAGAGGGTGGTTGGCGCCCACGGTATGAACGGGCCGACAGATAGGGCGATTGTGTCACGCCTCGAGTGAAGTTACAAACCTGCCCCTATTGAACATATTTGCCTACATCGATTTCAGCCGAAGTCGAGTTTGTTTTGCCGCCCACCGTGTATGAATGGGGAATGGAGGGAGAAACAGAGGTCTTTCGGACGAGCTTGAATCAAATGTGTTTTGCCGCCTGATAACCCACAAGTATAGGGGATCGCAACAGTTTTCGAGGGTAGAGTATTCAACCCAAATTTGTTGATTCGACACAAGGGGAGCCAAAGAATATTCTCAAGTATCAGCAGCTGAGTTGTCAAATCAACCACACCTGAAACTTAGTATCCGCAGCAAGCTGTTTAGTAGCAAAGTAATATGATAGTGGTGGTAACGGTAACAAAAGTAAAGACAAGAAAAGTAATGTTTTTGGTATTTTGTAGTGATTGTAACAAAGAATAAACGTAAAAAAGTAAATAAGCGTAAACCAAGATATGGAAAACTCAGAGGCACCGGATCAATGATGGATAATTATGCCGGATGTGGTTCATCATGTAACAGTCATAACATAGGGTGACATGTAATCTACCTCCAGCTCATCAATGTAATGTAGGCATGTATTCAATATAGTCACACGTGCTTATGGAAAAGAACTTGCATGACATCTTTTGTCCTACCCTCCCGTGGCAGCGGGTCCTATTGGAAACTAAGGGATATTAAGGCCTCCTTTAATAGAGAACCGAACAAAGCATTAGCACAAAGTGAATACATGAACTCCTCAAACTATGGTCATCACCGGGAGTGGTCCCGATTATTGTCACTGCGGGGTTGCCGGATCATAACACATAGTAGGTGACTATAGACTTGCAAGATAGGATCTAGAACACACATATATTCATGAAAACATAATAGGTTCAGATCTGAAATCATGGCACTCGGGCCCTAGTGACAAGCATTAAGCATAGAAAAGTCATAGCAACATTAATCTCGTAACATAATGGATACTAGGGATCAAACCCTAACAAAACTAACTCGATTACATGATAAATCTCATCCAACCCATCACCGCCCAGCAAGCCTATATTTATGGAATTACTCACGCACGGCAGTGAGCATCATGAAATTGGTGATGGAGGATGGTTGATGATGACGACGGCGACGAATCCCCCTCTCCGGAGCCCCGAACGGACTCCAGATGAGCCCTCCCGAGAGAGATCAGGGCTTGGCGGCGGCTCCGTATCATAAAACGCGATGATTTCTTCTCTCTGATTTTTTTTTCCCAAAAACCAATATATGGAGTTGGAGTTGGCGCCGAGGGCCACCAGGGGCCCACGAGGTAGGGCGCGCCTAGGCGCGCCCACCTCGTGAGCTGGGTGTGGGGCCCCTGGTGTTCATCTTTTGCGAAGATTTTTCTTTATTTTTTCTAAGGTGTTCCGTGGAGTTTCAGGACATTCCAAGAATCTTTATTTTCAAGACAAAACAACACCATGGCAGTTCTGCTGAAAACAGCGTCCATCCGGTTAGTTCCATTCAAATCATACAAGTTAGAGTCCAAAACAAGGGCAAAAGTGTTTGGAAAAGTAGATACGACGGAGACGTATCAACTCCCCCAAGCTTAAACCCTTGCTTGTCCTCAAGCAGTTCAGTTGACAAACTGAAAGAGAAAAAGAAGAACTTTTACAAACTCGGTTTGCTCTTGTTGTTGTAAACATGAAAAGCCAGCATTCATGTCTCAGCAATTATTATGAACTAACCATACTCACAATGACACGTAGGTCTCACAATTGCTCATATCAATAGCATAATCAGCTAGCGAGCCATAATAGCAAAACTCGGATGACAACACTTTCTCAAAATAATCATAACATGGTATAACAAAATGGTATCTCGCTAGCGCTTTCTGAGACCGCAAAACATAAATGCAGAGCACCTTTAAAGATCAAGGACTGACTAAACATTGTAATTCATGGTAAAAGAGATCCGGTCAAGTCATACCCGAAATAAACCAATAATAATGAATGCAAACAACAGTGTGCTCTCCAATGGTGCTTTTAATAAGAAGAGTGATGACTCAACATAAAAGTAAATAGATAGGCCCTTCGCAGAGGGAAGTAGGGATTTGTAGAGGTGCCGAGCTCGGTTTTGAAATAGAGATAAATTATATTTTGAGCGGCACACTTTCATTGTCAACATAACAACTAAAAGACGCATCGATATCTTCCATGCTAAACAGATTATAGGCGGTTCCCAAAATGTAATGGTAAAGTTTATACTCCCCTTCCTCCACAAGCATCAATCCATGGCTTGCTCGAAACAACGAGTGCCTCCAACATTCAACGGGTCCCAAGGAGGGTTTTGTTTGCAGTTACTTTGATTTAGTTTGCACAAAGCATGGGACCGGGCATCCCGGATACCAGCCTTTTTCTCGTGAATGAGGAGCGGAGTCCACTCCTCTTGAGAATAACCCGCCTAACACGGAAGATAAGGGCAGCTCTAGTTGACATATGAGCTATTCGAGTATGCAAAACAGAATGTTTATTTGAAGGTTTAGAGTTTGGCACATACAAATTTACTTGGAACGGCAGGTAAATACCGCATATAGGTAGGTATAGTGGACTGATATGGAATAACTTTGGGTTTTAAGGAGTCTGGGTGCACAACAGTATTCCCACTTAGTACAGGTGAAGGCTAGCAAAAGACTGCGAAGTGACCAACTGAGAGAGCGACAACAGTCGTAAACATGCATTAAAATTAATTCACACCGAGTACAAGTATGAGTAGGATATAATCCACCATGAACATAAATATCATGAAGGCTATGTTGATTGGATTCAACTACATGCGTGAACATGTGCCAAGTCGGGTCACTCAATTCATTTAAAGGAGGATACCACCCCATCATACCACATCATAATCATTCTAATAGCATGTTGGCACACAAGGTAAACCATTATAACTTATAGCTAGTCAAGCATGGCACAAGCAACTATAATCTCTAAATGTCATTGCAAATATGTTTACTTCATAATAGCTGAATCAAGAACGATGAATCATCATATTTACAAAAACAAGAGAGGTCGAGTTCATACCAGCTTTTCTCCCCTCAATAAGTCCATCATATATCATCATTATTTCCTTTCACTTGCACGACCGAACGATGTGGATAATAATAGGAGTGCACGTGCATTGGACTAAGCTGGAATCTGCAAGCATTCAACTCAAGAGAGAAGACAAGTAATATGGGCTCTGAGTTTAAATAATCAATCACGCATATAAGAGCCACTAAGCATTTTCAATATAGTCTTCTCGACCCCAAAAAAGAAAGAAACGAAATAAAAACTATTTACACGGGAAAGCTCCCAACAAGTAAAAGAAGAACGGGAAATATTTTTGGGTTTCCTTTTTAATTCTACTACAAACTTGAAAAGTAAACTGACTAATTTTTTTGTTTTTCTTAAAGTTTAATAAACACACAAGAAGAAATCAGGAAATAGAAAATAAACTATCATGTATATTACAGGTGAAAGAGTATGAGCACCGACATCTAGCAATGAGTGTGTGAACATGAATGTAATGTCGGTGGGAAATACGTACTCCCCCAAGCTTAGGATTTTGGCCTAAGTTGGTCTATTGCCAGGGATGGCCTCGGGATACCCGTAAGTGAAGTTGGGGTCATACTGTGATGAAGAAGGCTCCGGCTGCCATTGGCTGGCAGCCTCCTCTAGATCCCAAGAATAAACACATAGTCGTGGAGGCTCATCTTGTGGCTCTGGTTCCGGGGTGGGTGCAGGATTTCGATAGGCTTGAATGGCCGCCCACGGAACGATGTGAGGACCTGCAGACAAGTTAAACAAAGAGGGAGCAGGCAAAGTAATAATCTCAGGGTGATGTTTATCAAAGTACAATTTATATTTGAGTTCCCCTTCACAACTCTTAACAAGAAAATCATGCGCTATCATACTCTTGTAATCTAAATAAGCATGGGGCAGCGCTGTTTCTTCTTTCTCCGCATGCCTAATAGGTATTTCAAAATGTTCAGCTAGGCGTGAGGCATAAATGCCTCCAAAGATGGGGCCTTTAGTACGGTTCAGACTTAACCGCCTAGCAACAATTCCACCCATACTAACAGAGTTACTTCGATATAAACCATGGAACAAAATGATAACATCAGGAATACTAAGGTTTCCATAGTTTCCGCGACCTATCGGGCAACGACTAGCAAATAAGGCAAAGTAGCATAAAACAGGAAAATGTATGCTAGTGATTCGTGCATCGGAAACCTTCCTGGTTTCTCCCACTGTGATAGTGTTAATGAAAGCTTCTATTTCGCTACGGCGTGGTTCATCCAAGGTGCCCTCAAAAGGTATTTTGCAAACCTCACAAAATTCAGTTAAAGGCATTCTCTTAACAACGTCATATAAATGAAATTCTACGGATGGAGGTGAACTTTTAGGGAAAAAGTAGAAATTTTGCACAAAAGTATTTGTGAGTAAGAGATACTGATGACGTTGGTCGCGGAGGAAATCGGTGAGGCCAGCATTCTCAATTAATAAATAGAAATCTTCATAAATCCCGGCTCTCCTCAAGAAGTCATCGGAAGGCCATTCACACGACCGGACCTCCGCGATGCGAGGCAAATTAAATTTGGGCTTCTGTTCTTCTTCCTTTTGTTTTTCCTTCGAGCTTCGGCTCGATGAGCCCCTCAAAAATCTCTTCATAAATTCTGAAACAATCTGAAACTTTTAGTAACTTCAAATAAAAGTGAACCAACTTGAATAAAATTGGTAGTAACAACTCCCACAAGTGCCTAGAGCCTGTATAAAGCATTGGAACTACTTGGAAACATATAAATTTGTCATGCAAGCTCAAGAACATGGTCACCTATGCAGCACAAATTTGCAATGAATAAAGCACTAGAACAAAAACTAATTGGACCAATGAGGAGTCACATACCAAGGAACAATCTCCCCAAGCAGTTTTGCGAGAGGTGCTTTGAGCAAGGAGATCGAAAATCACCGCAACGGTGGCTGGAACTCGTGCTTGAGTTGGTTTTTCGTGTTTGTGTGAGGCAGAGGAAGAAGATGGGTGCAGGAATAAGTGGTGGAGGGCCACCTTGGGCCCACAAGGCAGGGGGGCGCGCCCTCCACCCTCGTGGCCAGGTGGGAGCTCCCCCCTTGGTAATTTTTGCATAGTAAATTCTCAAATATTCCCGAAAAAATCATATAAAATAGGCATGGTATTCTGAGGACTTCTATTTTCGGGATATTTTTATATTGTATGGATAAGTCAGGAAACAGACAAAAAAAATACTATTTTACTTTATTTCTACTAAATAACAGAAAATATAAAGAGGGTACAGAAGGTTGTGCTTCTAGTTTCATCCATCTCGTCATCATCAAAATGAACCCACTAACAAGGTTGATCAAGTCTTGTTAACAAACTCATTCCTAATAATCACGGAACCGGAGAAATTTCGAATGACACAAAGTTACCTCAACGGGGATATGAAAATCCCCAACAATAAGAATATCATACTTTTTTCTTGACAGTAGGGAGAGGAAATTCGAAACCTCCAAATATAATCGATGGAACTTTTCCAATAGAGTTGATACTATAAACTTGAGGTTGTTTCCTCGGAAAATGTACCGTATGCTCATTGCCATTAACATGAAAAGTGACATTGCCTTTTGTGCAATCAATAACGACCCCTGCAGTATTAAGGAAAGGTCTTCCAAGAATGATAGACATACTACCATCCTCGGGAATATCAAGAATAACAAAGTCCGTTAAAATAGTAACGTTTGCAACTACAACAGGCACATCCTCACAAATACCGACAGGTATTGCAGTTGATTTATCAGCCATTTACAAAGATATTTCGGTAGGTGTCAACTTATTCAAGTCAAGTCTACGATATAAAGAGAGAGGCATGACACTAACACCGGCTCCTAGATCACATAAAGCAGTTTTAACATAATTTCTTTTAATGGAGCATGGTATAGTAGGCACTACGGGATCTCCAAGTTTCTTTGGTATTCCACCCTTAAAAGTATAATTAGCAAGCATGGTGGAAATTTCAGCTTCAGGTATCTTTTCTTTATTAGTAATAATATCCTTCATATACTTAGCATAAGGATTTGTTTTGAGCACATCGCTTAATCGCATACGCAAAAAAGATGGGTCTAATCATTTCGTAAAGCGCCAAAATCCTCATCATCCTTTTCTTGGATGGTTTGGGAGGAAAAGGCATGGGTTTCTGAACCCATGGTTCCCTTTCTTTACCATGTTTCCTAGCAACAAAATCTCTTTTATCATAACGTTGATTCTTTGATTGTGGGTTATCAAGATCAACAGCAGGTTCAACTTCTACATCATTACCATTACTAGGTTGAGCATCAACATGAACATTATCATTAACATTATCACTAGGTTCATGTTCATCACCGATTGTGTTTCAAAGATCGTAAATAGAGATATCATTCGGATTCTCAGGTGACTCAGCGATAGGTTCACTAGAAGTTTGCAAAGTCCTATCATTTTTCTTTTTCTTCCTTTTAGAAGAACTAGGTATATCAATATTGTTTCTCTGAGAATCTTGCTCGATTTTCTTAGGGTGGCCTTCAGGATACAAAGGTTCCTGAGTCATTCTACCAATTCTAGTAGCCACTCTAACAGCATAATCATTTTTCTTACTATTCATTTCATCAAGCACTTCTTTCTGAGCTTCAAGTACTTGTTCTACTTGAGTGGTAACCATATAAGCATGCTTGCTAACAAGTTTAAGTTCACCTCTAATATCAGCCATATAATCACCTAAGCGTTTAATCATAAAGGTATTCTGCTTTAATTGTCTACCAAAATAAGAATTAAAGTCATCTTGCTTAAACATAAAGTCATCAAACTCATCCAGTAATCGACTAGCAATTTTAGTAGGAGGGACTTCAGCTTTATCATATCTATAGAGAGAATTTACCTTTACTACCTGTGTTGGGATATCGGAGGTTGTTCATTAAATAAGTAATTGAGATCATATACTTCTTCAACAAAGTGTAAATTAAGACCATGTATTTCTTCAATAGGAGGTAGATTCTTAACATCTTCAGCTTTAATACCTTTTTCTTTCATAGATTTCTTTGCCTCTTGCATATCTTCGGGACTAAGAAATAGAACACCTCTCTTCTTCGGAGTTGGTTTAGGAATAGGCTCAGTAATTGGCTCAGGAATTGGCTCAGGAGGTAGCTCGGGAGGTGCCCAATTATTTTCATTAGCCAACATATTATTCAATAGAATTTCAGCGTCATCTGGTGTTCTTTTTCCCTCAAAAGAGAACCAACACAACTATCCGGTAATCTCTGGAAGCATCGGTTAGTCCATTATAAAAGATATCAAATATTTCAGGTTTCTTAAGAGGATGATCAGCAAAGCATTAAGTAACTTGAGAAGCCTCCCCCAAGCTTGTGGGAGACTCTCTTCTTCGATTTGCACAAAAGTGTATATTTCCCTCAAAGCAGCTTGTTTCTTATGAGCAGGGAAATATTTAGTAGAGAAGTAATAAATCATATCCTGGGGACTTTGCACACAACCAGGATCAAGAGAATTATACCATATCTTAGCATCACCCTTTAACGAGAACGGAAATATCTTAAGTAAATAAAGGTAGCGCAATCTCTTATTATTAGTAAACAGGGCAGCTATATCATTTAACTTAGTAAGATGTGCCACAACAGTTTCAGATTCATAGCCATAAAAAGGATCAGGTTCAACCAAAGTAATTATATCGGGATCAACAGAAAAATCATAATAGTCCTGATCAGGAACACAGATAGGTGAAGTAGCAAAAGCAGGGTCGGGTTTCATTCTTCCTCTAAAAGATTCTTTACTCCATTTAATTTGTAACCTCTTAAGTTCACGTCTATCCTGGCAAGCAAAAATAGCTGCAGAAGATTCATCATCAAAAAGATAACCCTCAGGAATAGCAGGCATAGGTTCATCGTCATTAACATCATCGTGTTCGTGTTCAATAATTTCTCTTTCTCTAGACCTAGCAATTTGCTCATCAAGATATTCACCAAGTGGCACAAGAGTATCAAGCATAGAAGTAGTTTCATCATAAGTATCATGCATAGCGTAGTGGCATCATCAATAACATGCACATATCGTAATTCATAGCAAGAGCAGGTTTAAGTGTCGCAAGCTTACTTATAATGTAAGGAGAATCTAGTGCAAGGCTAGATGGCAGTTCCTTACCTCCCCTCGTAGTTGAGGGAAAAATCTTGGTCTTAGCGTCTTTCAAGTTATTCATAGTGTCCAGCAGATATAAATCCCAAGTGACTCAAAGAATAGAGCTATGCTCCCCGGCAACGACGCCAGAAAATAGTCTTGATAACCCACAAGTATAGGGGATCGCAACAGTTTTCGAGGGTATAGTATTCAACCCAAATTTGTTGATTCTACAGAAGGGGAGCCAAAGAATAATCTCAACTATTAGCAGATAAGTTGTCAATTCAACCACACACGGAAACTTAGTATCCGCAGCAAGTCGCTTAGTAGCAAAGTAATATGATAGTGGTGGTAACGGTAACAAAAGTAAAGACAGTAAAAAGTAATGTTTTGGTATTTTGTAGTGATTGTAACAAAGAATAACGAAAAAGTAAATAAGCGTAAACCAAGATATGGAAAACTCAGAGGCACCGGATCAATGATGGATAATTATGCCGATGTGGTTCATCATGTAACAAATCATAACATAGGGTGACATGTAACTAGCTCCAGCTCATCAATGTAATGTAGGCATGTATTCAATATAGTCATACGTGCTTATGGAAAAGAACTTGCATGACATCTTTGTCCTACCCTCCCGTGGCAGCGGGTCCTATTGGAAACTAAGGGATATTAAGGCCTCCTTTTAATAGAGAACCGAACAAAGCATTAGCACAAAGTGAATACATGAACTCCTCAAACTATGGTCATCACCGGAGTGGTCCCGATTATTGTCACTGGGTTGCCGGATCATAACACATAGTAGGTGACTATAGACTTGCAAGATAGGATCTAGAACACACATATATTCATGAAAACATAATAGGTTCAGATCTGAAATCATGGCACTCGGGCCCTAGTGACAAGCATTAAGCATAGAAAAGTCATAGCAACATTAATCTCAGAACATAATGGATACTAGGGATCAAACCCTAACAAAACTAACTCGATTACATGATAAATCTCATCCAACCCATCACCGCCCAGCAAGCCTCACGATGGAATTACTCACGCACGGTAGTGAGCATCACGAAATTGGTGATGGAGGATGGTTGATGATGACGACGGCGACGAATCCCCTCTCCGAGCCCGAACAGACTCCAGATCATCCCTCCCGAGAGAGATTAGGGCTTGGCGGCTCCATATCGTAAAACGCGATGATTTCTTCTCTCTGATTTTTTTCTCCCCGAAAGCCAATATATGGAGTTGGAGTTGGCGTCGGAGGGCCACCAGGGGGCCCACAAGGTAGGGGTGCACGCCCAGGGGGGGGCCACCCTCGTGAGCAGGGTGTGGGCCCCCTGGTCTTCATCTTTTGCGAAGATTTTTCTTTATTTTTACTAAGGTGTTCCGTGGAGTTTCAGTACATTTCGAGAATCTTTATTTTCTGCACAAAAAACAACACCATGGCAGTTCTGCTGAAAACAGCGTCAGTTCGGGTTAGTTCCATTCAAATCATACAAGTTAGAGTCCAAAACAAGGGCAAAAGTGTTTGGAAAAGTAGATACGACGGAGACGTATCACCGCCCATGTTTGACGCCCACTGATACGTCTCCAACGTATCTATAATTTTTGATTGCTCCATGCTACTTTATCTATTGTTTTAGGCAATATTGGGCTTTATTATCCACTAATATATTATGTTTGGGACTAACCTATTAACCGGAGGCCCAGCCAAGATTTACTATTTTATGCCTATTTCAGTGTTTCGAGGAAAAGAAATATCAGACGGAGTCAAAACGGAACGAAATCAACTGGAGAAGTTATTTTTGGAAGGAAAGCAACCCAGGGAACTTGGAGTGCATGTCAGGGGAGAGACGGGCTGCCCACGAGGGTGGGGGGCGCCCCCGTAGCTCCTCCGACGTACCCCCTGCACCCATATATACCTACGTATCGTAAAACTTCCAGAACAGAACCTAGATCGGGAGTTCCGCCGCCGCAAGCCTCCAGAGCCACGAAAAACCAATCAGACCCTGCTCGGCACTTCGCCGAGAGGGATCCCATCACCGGAGGCCATCTTCATCATCATCCGGCACTATCCATGACGAGGAGGGAGTAGTTCACCCTCGAGGCTGAGGGTATGTACCAGTAGCTATGCGTTTGATCTCTCTCTCTCTCTCTCTCTCTTGTTCGCTCTCGTGTTTCCTCTATGGCACGATCTTGATGTATCCCGAGCTTTGCTATTGTAGTTGGATCTTATGATGTTTCCCCCCCCCCCCTACTCTCTTGTGATGAATTGAGTTTCCCCTTTTGAGTTATCTTATCGGATTGAGTATTTATGAGAACACTTGATGTATGTCTTGCCGTGATTATCTGGGGTGACAATGGGATATCATGTGCCACTTGATGTATGTTTTGGTGATCAACTTGCGGGTTTTGTGACATTGGGAACCTATACATAGGGGTTGGCACACGTTCTTGACTCTCCGGTAGTAGCTTTGGGGCACTCTTTGAAGTACTTTTATGTTGGTTGGATGAATATGAGATTGTGTGATGCATATCGTATAGTCATGCCCACGGATACTTGAGGTGACAATGGAGTATCTAGGTGACATTAGGGTTTTGGTTGATTTGTGTCTTAAGGTGTTATTCTAGTATGAACTCTATGATGGATTGAGCGGAAATAATAGCTTTATGTTATTTTACTACGAACTCTTGAATAGATAGAACAGAAAGGATAACTTTGAGGTGGTTTCGTACCCTACCATAATCTCTACATTTGTTCTCCGCTGTTAGTGTCTTTGGAGTGACTCTTTGTTGCATGTTGAGGGCTTGTTATATGATCTATCTATGTTATTATTGTTGAGAGAACTTGCACTAGTGAAAGTATGAACCCTAGGCCTTGTTTCCTATCATTGCAATACCGATTACGCTCACTTTTACCGTCATACCTTGCTGTTTTTATAATTTCAGATTACAAAAACCTATATCTACTATCTATTTTGCACTTGTATCACCATATCTTTGCCGAACTAGTGCACCTATACAATTTACCATTGTATTGGGTGTGTTGGGGACACAAGAGACTCTTTGTTATTTGGTTGCAGGGTTGTTTGAGAGAGACCATCTTCATCCTTCTTCTCCTACGGATTGATAAACCTTAGGTCATCCACTTGAGGGAAATTTGCTACTGTCCTACAAACCTGTGCACTTGCAGGCCCAACAACGTCTACAAGAAGAAGGTTGTGTAGTAGACATCACCCACCGTGTCGGAATGGGCTCAGAGGCGGTCGTGTCATGTCTAATTGAAGTTACTAACCTACCCCTATTTAGAGCAGTGGAAATCGGGCCGATGGATTGTCCGTGTAATGGGTAGACAGTAATTTCCATTTCCCAAACACTTGGCTTCGCAGCCGACGTGGGAGTGGACATTTCGCAGCTTCTTTTGAATTTTGGGACAATAAGCATCCACGCTACCTCAAGCATTAAATTCAGATCCATTTTGTATTCCTATATGAATCTTTATAAATCATTCTATGTGTTTTTATATATCTTCAAAAGGACGACAAAGATGTATTCCATCATCATATATGAATATGGTTTACAAATGTCGATACTCAAATTCAGAAACTAGTATCCAGCTTTAAGGTGAATTCAAATATTTGGAACACTTCATGTCCAACTCAAATGTCACACGCAGCATAATGTGTACTCCCATTTAGATATGTACACAAGCGATGTATCAAGATTCAAATACCGAGTCAATCAACCAAGAATGTACAGAACTAACGGACATATAAACACTTATAGAGTATATGGATCAATAATATCAACTAACATACATAAGCCAGGCCGCTGTACTTTTTTTTGGCTACAACATCATCTTTTTTTAGCCAGCATCTCGGTCCTTTCCGATGCGTGCCACTTATGGTCCATCTATACTACTACTATTGCTGAATGCACATTCAGCCTGATTAACATATTTGTAGGTCCGCACAACAATCCAAATGAAATGTCTCCGAGTCTTATCAATTAATACAGACTTGTGCTCAAATAAAATTACAAACCAAAAAACAAAAAAAAACTTACATGATCTCTAAAACAAATGGTTTGATTGATTACATGAACAGACAACACAAAGGTTATTCAACTATCGAAAGAACATTTCACCTATGATTTACCAAGTAGGAATTTAATTTCCTTTTTCCTTTAGGACCTTAACAATCCTGGAGTCTCAGCTTGCTTCGCTTTGAAATCCACCAAATATTCAATGGTTGTCTTGAGTACTGCTTGTGATTGTGTTGTTTGCTTCCTCAACATGTCAACTTCATCTCTAAGTGCGTAAGGTAATCTCTTTCTACCACTAGTTTAGCCTCTAGAGCATCAGCAGTTGGCAATTCATAATGCACAATTGGGCCGGTGCCACTGCTGTGGGATGATGCAACGTCCATGGGGACCTCGCTCTTTGATCTTGGGCTAACCTGTTTTGCCATTAAAGTTCCGATTGGATTCAGAAAAGTTGAAGTTAGCAAAACATCTCAATTGGGAGTTATAACAACAAACCAGCTTAAACAAACAAGGAATTAAAGAGTTTCAATTGGATGCTGAAAAGTACTCCCTCCGTCCCATAATGTAAGACGTTTTTTAACACTATGCTAGTGTTAAAAACGTCCTATATTATGGGACGGAGGGTGTCGTGGAAATATCACGTCAGATGTCCTCGTGTAAGGACTTAGTCGTGGAGCCATCGCGACGGGTTAGCTTAAGGGGGTTAAACCGGACAAAGGACACGAGGGGTTTTATACTAGTTCGGCCCCTTCGATGAAGGTAAAGGCCTACGTCTAGTTGTGATGGGATTATTGGGGTCTCGCTAACTAGGGAGCTAAACAAGCTATGCCTGGCTATCGAGTTGTGTTTCTTGTCCTCGAACCGCCGGCCGGTCGTCCCTTATATACACGGGTTGGCCTTGACGCCTGTTTACAGAGTCCCGAGGCCGACTCATACAAGTGTTCGGCTCGGTCTCTCCTTCCTTATCTTACAACACAAGTTACATGACTATGGCGGTTTACCACTATGGGCCCTAATCCGCCTTTTGGGCTCCGGCCTCTAAGCTTCATAGTAAAACGCCATCTTAAGAGTCTTCGTGGGCTTCAATATAGTTGAGGGTGAACCGGCCCCTCCTGGGCGGTTTACACTCAGTAGTTATATCCCCAACATTAGGCCCCAAATTGATTTGAACCTGTTCATGTCAATCTTCAACACTTAGAAAAATCCTGGGAACATCTTCCTTCATTTCTCATAAACTGCCATGATGTCTTCCCTTTATAAATCTTGTTAAACCACCGTGAAGTCATCCTCTGGACACAGAAACGGATCATCATGACATCATCTCTGTAAAGAACGAATAAAAAGATTCCCTGCATTTAATGTCATCCCGGAAATCGAGGCGACAGCTGCGCCACTTGCCGCTTTGGACTCCTCGATTCTCGCGCCTGTCACTTATCCCCCTGCCCTGTTATAAATAAACCCGACAGGTACTTCCATTTTCTCCCCTTTCTCATCTTCTTCCTCGCGACCCGAAGAACCCCAGCGCCGCCGCCGCCGTCGATATTCGAATCTGCACCGACCAAGGCCGCTGCATCAACCTGTTTGTTCCAGAAATCACGCCGCGCTCCTCCGCCGCCGAGTGGCCCTGGTAAGTTCATGTCCTGTAACCCTAGATCTTCATTAGGGTTTTCGAGTTCATCCATGTCGTCGTTCCTCAGTTCTTCCGCAACCTTCTCTGTAGTCCTTTTACTGAGGGTATATATATGCATCTGCTAACTTTGATTCACGGCTAGATTCATTTTGATAGTCCACCATCCCGCGGCTTCTTGCCGCTCCTGACAGACTGTGTCTAGATCTTCATTGTTCCTCTTAGTGCCATTGTATGGTTCAGTAAAATTTTCTTTAGTTATCCACGGTAGATCCAAAATTGTACTGTGATATTGTGAAACCTGTTTTTGTAACACTTAGTAGATTTTGAACCCTGGCCCTTCTGCCTACGGGCGGTTTAACCTTTGATAACCAATCCGCCATATATCATTAGCCCTCTCTTAAACAGCCAACTGAACTTTGAACGGCAATCTGCTGGTTTAACACTGAATAGTACGCTTAAACCGTTAATTGTAAACCGGCCTTTATTTTTCCTTTCACAGTTTTCCTTCCGAGATGACCAAACAATTCTCTGCCTGCAATTGGGTTCCGTCCAAGATCACCGAGACACAAATCAATGGATATGTCACCACTAGCGCTTTAGCCTCAAAAAGGGTCCTTCATTGGCGAGTTCCTAGCTCTGAATGCCCACCTGAACCTCAAGATGGAGAAGTGATTGTATTTATGCAACACTTAGACCGGGGATTCAGCCCACCCGGATCAAAAAAATTCCGGGATGTCCTCGCAAGCTTTCAACTCCATCCACAAGATATTGGACCGAACTCCGTGTCCAATATATGCAACTTTCAAGTATTCTGCGAAGTCTACCTTCAAGAAGAACCATCTGTGGAGTTGTTCCGGGATTTTTTTTTCATTTGAACCGCCGTACGGAGTTCTCTGGTGGTCCCAACACAGAGCTTGGTGGCGTTTCAATTCAGAAAAGGAAAGAAGTTGATTTCCCTCATGCAAAACATCATAGTCATCCTAAAGATTGGAACCAAATTTGGTTTTATTGCCGGAACACTGCCCCTGACGGAGAAAATCCTTTGCCGGGTTACCGCCCTCACCGGCTTAGCAACGGCCACCCATTACCTTCACGCTTATCCGCCGCAGAACAAAAAACTTTTGCTCCTCAAATCGCCAAACTCCGGGCTCTCATGGCCAACGGTTTGACTGGCATTGATCTCGTCCGCTGCTGGGTTTCCTGGGGCATTCTGCCTTTAAGCCGCCGTTCCGGATTGATGCACGAATATACCGGCAACGTCAAAGATCCTCAACGATATCATGAAGTGGTAATGACAGACCTTGAAGTTACTGAGTCTGTGAAGAAGATGCTTGACGAAACAATCTCTGCATGCAGCCAAACCGGGTTGCCACCGTTTTGCGCCACCAACAAACCGCCAGTGGTAAATTTAACATAATGCTCACTGTTTCGCATGTGCTTTAATAATGTGCTAATACTCTTTTCCTTTAATTTTTACAGGCCAACAGCTCTTTCTGGAAACGGACTAAACCGGCGAGGGCTCGTGCAAAGACCAAAGTCACCAAGAAAACGGGCAAGAAGAAAACCACCGAATCTTCTGATCCGCCGGAAGATGATGACGAATCAGATCCAGTGGTAGAACTTGATTCACTTGGTTCCTTTTTCATACACCTTATTGACAATAATTATTCCCAGGATGATGCGGCAGCCAGTCGTGCAGACCATGTTGAGGTAATCTCTCTTTCTTCCGATTCAGATCTTGTGCCGTTTCAAAGATTTCGCCATACAGTTCGGAAAGTCAAATACTCTCACCCTCTTGCTTATCTGGATCCAAAATTTTCTTTGAAGACACAGCAAGCTGAAGAACGTCGCACAACCCGGCACAGTGGCCAACAGATCACCTCTTCCGGTTTACCAGATAAGCCAAACCGGAAACGTCGCCTAGAGGTTACTTCTTCTCCTGAAAAACTTTATCCTTTGAAGAGTTTCTTCAGAGACCCACTTAATCCGCCTGATCCCAATTACCAGGCGTCTTCCAATTCGTCTGGCGGTTCATCAACCACTCAGCTGCCTCCCCTTAAAACCGTCCCTGGGTAAGTATATTACTCTTCATGTTTTTCCTTCACAATTCGGTTTACCGTGCTAATCCTTGTTGTGATGTCACAGTGCCAATGCTCGCCTGAGCAAGAAGGCTAAAACCAGTACCCCCATTGGTGAAGTGGAACCGGATAGGGCTGCTGAGGACACTGGTAGAAATACCGATGTTATGGATGATTCCTTCCCGCAAGGTGCAAGCACTGAGGCTAATCCGTCGGAGGCTGACCCAGCAATCCATACTGATCCGTCGAGCCCTTGTACTACCCCTCCACCAAGTCCGGCTGCTGATCCGCCAAGCCCGGCTGCTAACCCGCCAAGTCCAGCCAGGGGTGCCAGCAATCCGCCAAGCCCACCAAGAAATGATGATGATGATGTTGTAATTACTGGCACGGGTCACACTAGTCCTGGCAATCCGGTTATCTTGGCCAAACATACCGCTAAGGAGGAATTCTCCGCTATGGGCAAGGGGAAGGGGAAGAAGGATTTATCCCACTTTGTCAATCTTAGCGCTGAAGAGCTTCATTCCGGTTATTTAAACCGCCTGTACACCAGCCGTGACTTGGAAGCCGGTTTGGTAAACCTGATGAAGGAGCGTTATGAGGTATGAATACTTTGAAACTTGTTAAATCATGTATCTTTTCCATTGTAGCCCCCAAGGGCCGGTTTATCTCCTGAAGATAAGCCGGGACTTTGATATAGAGAACACTTCAACGTAGTAGCTCCCAAGGGCCGGTTTGTCTTTGTGAAGACAAACCGGGATTGTCTGTCCCTGTTAACAGCCTTTCCTTTATGACTGAGTGAATGTACATTAGCCCCCAAGTGCCAAGCTTAATACCTGGATTGAGCCTTGGGACTTTGAAAAATATTCACTTTAAAAAGAAATCCACATTAGCCCCCAAGTGCCAAGTGTTTAATTGATTATGTGCTTGGGACTTTAAGAAATCTGTAACGGTTGTATCATCTGACTTTGCAGGCTGACATGAAGACCAAAGAGTCCCAAACCGCCGATCTTCAAGAAATCCTCAAGCTACAGCAAGAAGAAACCTCTAAAGCCAAAGAAGAGCTCAAGGTTACCTTAGCAAAGAGGGTTTCAAAACAGACCGCACCAACTGGGAAATCGAAAGGGTTGTTTTATTGAAGCGGGCAGAAGATGCTGAAGCAGCCCTTAAACCGGTGGAAGAAGAGCTGACGGGTCTGAAGCATCAAGTGAATTCCATGACGGCTGCCGTGTTTGGTAAGTACCTTAGAACACATGCTCTGTAGTACTATCAACTTCGCCGGTTTAACTTAAATTTCTTAAACCGTCGCAGGCCATCGCATTGCTCATCTTGGAACAGATATGCGGATGAAATTGAAGGCGGCTTATACACTGATTGAACAACTGTATACCGGTGCACAACGGGTTATCTCTGCAGTCTCTTATAACAAACCGGCACCAACATTGATCAAGGGGACATTAGCAAGCTTATCCATGACACCAGCTCAGATAGATGAGGTGAAGCGATGTTCGCTGCCGTGGCGCTTTCTTCGGGTAATCAATCGGGCAAACCATGGATATCTGACTTGGATCCGCTTGACATCGCCAAGGGAGTTCCAGATGAACAGGCAGACGGATCAGCATTTGACAATGACACACTCAAAGCTCTGACAAAGGAGATGCGTCCATTGTCCAGTCAACTGGCTGCAGAAGCTAACCTGACTGTTCATCGGTCTTTTTATGATGAAGAGAACCATCGAGTTGACACGACTGTGACAGAGACACAAAACCTTATCCCGCCAATTCGTAAGCACACTTACGCCCCTGATATTGACCCGTCCGATCTGATAGGTGAAGAAGTTGTCTTTCAGGCTATAACCCGGATTTACTGGACCACCCTTGACTTCCAGCCTCTGGGTGGAGAGGAGGAGGTTGAACCGGCGCCTGAAGATCCTTCCACTTCTCGTCGTCCGGGCAGCGAGTCGTAATCCGGCGTTTGTGTTTCTGTGACAAACTTTTGTTGTGCAAGGACAATCAACTTTTTGGGCCTCAAAGTGCCTTGTAATAGGCTAGTGAAAACTCTTAGATTTGTTGTGCTGATGCACGACTTGTGTTGAACCGTCATAACTCATGCAATGTTTGCTTATGCTTTGATAACGTGACTCTGAAGCCTGCATAAAGAAAGTTTGTCCTGGCGGTTTACCGCTGGACGGGTCATAATACCCAAGATAAAGCCTGATTGATAATCAAACTTTAAGAAATATGAAATAACTCATACATGTGATGTGATATCACTTTAGTTGGTTTACCAACTTTGATTGTAATAAGGGTGAGAACCCAAATCTTTGAATTTTGTACAACTTCACCGTGTACTGATGGTGTATAAGAAGTCATGCCGGGTTACGATGAACACCAGATGATCAAAACTGGCGATAAGTAGTCAAAGCCAGACCGGGTTAATAAACTTATAGTTGAAAACCAAGCCGTGTTAACAAACACCGGGTTAATATGATGACTGAAAAGCCATACCAGATCAAAGATACCGGTTTAACATAGAAGTCATTAAAAGAAAAATATTGACAAAAGCAAATAAAACTGTGTAGTCGAGGCTTTTCGAGGGCTGCCAGGCCCAAATTCGAGGCTTTTCATGGGCTGCCAGGCCGCTGAGTTAAACCATTTGACAAAGCCTTTTAAGATGGGCCTCCAACTAACCAATCACCGCTTTTAACTTTGACAAGTTCAGGGTCTCAATGAGAGTAATCACAAATGTTCGGAGGGTCATGCCAGATTACCGGATAGGGAGTGGCTTACTTGATGAAGGCAGGTTAACCCGGGTTTTAGGTAAATATACCAGGCTTCCAAGCCGTGGGTCGATACCCAGCTACAAGGGTCCTTTCAAACTCTTTGTTACTTTACACAAAGAGCCCCCAAATAACATGATGAGTTGTGCTCATTGGGTGCCTATGTTTGAGCTGTGCATAGCATCCAGACTCTCTTTGGCCCCTTGGGTGTGAAGCTCCCAAGCTGTATTGTGGCACCATAGCCGGTTTAACAGGTAGTACTCCGCTTTGTCAGCTGAAGCCCCCATGCAACTCAAAGGATATTCGAGAAAAAAACAGCAGAGGCCCTACTTATAGCAAGGATGCTGGTTTATTTTATTCATCATAATATATACATTGTCGAAATATGTACATAAGAAAAGCCTATGGCTCAAGTGTAGTAGGGCCGTAGGAGAGCTATGTTCCACGGCCGCCGGGTCTCCTCCTCAGAAGTGCATGAGTTTTCTCGAACGTCAATGAGGTAGTATGATCCGTTGTGTAGATTTTTGCTGACCACAAAGGGCCCTTCCCAAGGTGGGGATAACTTGTGCATGTCGGTCTGATCCTGGATGAGCCGGAGCACCAAATCGCCTTCTTAAAAGGTTCTTGTCCTAACCCGGCGGCTGTGATAACGCCGTAGGTCTTGCTGATAAACCGCCGAACGGGCTAAAGCCATATCCCGTTTTTCATCTAACAGGTCCAACACCTCCTAGCGTGCTTGCTCATTGTCTGCTTCAACATAATTAGCAACCCGGGGTGAATCGTGCCAAATATCACTTGGGAGGACAGCCTCTGCCCCGTACACCATGAAGAAAGGCGTGTAACCCGTCGATCTGTTGGGAGTGGTGTTGAAGCTCCATAACACAGAAGGCAATTCCTCCACCCAACAACCCGGCGTCCTCTTTAAAGGGACCATAAGCCGGGGTTTAATACCCTTCAAGATTTCTTGATTAGCTCTCTCCGCTTGACCATTGGTCTGGGGGTGCGCCACGGATGCTAAGTCAAGCCGGATGTGTTCTCTCTGACAAAAATCTTCCATCTCACCTTTAGAAAGGTTTGTGCCATTATCTGTGATGATGTTATATGGAAAACCAAAACGGAAGATAATCTTTTTGAGAAATTGAACCGCCGTAGCCGCATCACACTTGCTGACAGGCTCCGCTTCAACCCACTTGGTGAACTTATCAACCGCCACCAACAGGTGGGTCTTCTTATCCTTGGAGCGCTTAAAGGGTCCCACCATGTCAAGCCCCCAAGTGGCAAACGGCCAAGTGATGGGAATCATCCTTAATTCTAGAGCCGGAACATGAGCTCTGCGTGAAAACTTTTCACAAGCATCACATTGCTTTACCAGATCCTCCGCATCAGCATGAGCTGTGAACCAGTAGAACCCATGACGAAAAGCTTTTGCAACCAGGGACTTTGAACCGGCATGATGACCACAATCCCCTTCATGAATTTCCCATAGGATCTCTTGGCCTTCTTCCGGAGAAACACAACGCTGAAATACGCCTGAAACGCTGCAGCTGTGTAACTCGCCATTGTGAATAACCATGGACTTGGACCGCCGGACTATCTGCCGAGCCAGGACTTCATCATGTGGTAACTCGCCCCGGTTCATACACGCTAGATATGGAACCGTCCAATCCGGCACAGCGTGTAAAGTGGCCACCAATTGAGCCTCCAGATCAGGAATAGCCAAATCTTCCTCTGTAGGCAACTTAACAGACGGGTTATGCAAGATATCTAAAAAGGTATTGGGAGGTACCGGTTTACGCTGAGATCCAAGCCAGCTTAAAGCGTCTGCTGCTTCGTTTTTGCGCCGATCGATATGCTCAACCTGATACCCTTTGAAGTAACTCACACAATATCCACCTCACGCGTCCAGAAGCCGCCATGAGTGGATCCTTAGAATCCCAAGTACCAGAAACTTGCTGAGCCACCAGATCAGAGTCTCCAAAGCATCGTAACCGGCTTAAATTCATCTCCTTAGCCACTCAGAACCCATGGAGCAGAGCCTCGTACTCAGCTGCATTGTTAGTACAGGGGAACATTAAACGGAGGACATAACGAATCTTATCACCTCGAGGGGAAGTAAGAACAACTCCAGCCCCCGAGCCCTCCAATTGTCTGGATCCATCGAAGTGAATAGTCCAGTATGTATTATCCGGTTTGTCCTCTGGCGCTTGTAACTCGGTCCAGTCATTGATGAAGTCCACAAGTGCCTGAGATTTTATGGCTGTTCGAGGCACATACTTCAGACCATGTGGACCAAGTTCAATTGCCCATTTGGCAACCCGGCCACTTACTTCCCTGTTCTGAATTATATCACCCAACGGAGCTGAACTGACAACCGTAATGGGATGGCCTTGGAAATATTGTTTGAGCTTCCGACTTGCCATAAAAACCCCATATACTAGCTTCTGCCAATGCGGATATCGGTGCTTTGACTCGATAAGCACCTCACTGATATAGTAAACCGGCCATTGAACCGGGTACTCCTTACCAGCCTCCTTGCGCTCCACCACAATTGCCACACTGACAGCATGGGCATTAGCCGCCACGTACAACAATAAGGGCTCGTTAATCGGAGCGGCAAGAAGGATGGCGGTTCGCCAATCGACGCTTCAAGTCTTCAAACGTCGCATTAGCCGCATCACCTGCATAAAGGTGTCTGTTTTCTTCAACATCTGATATAGAGGGATCGCCTTCTCTCCCGAACGGCTGATAAACCGGCTTAGGGCTGCAATCCGACCTGCTAGACGCTGAACATCATTGATGCATGCCGGTTTAGCCAAAGATGTAATCGCTTTGATCTTCTCCGGATTAGCCTCATTGCCTCTGTTGGACACCAGAAAGCCTAGAAGCTTGCCTGCCGGAACACCAAAGATACACTTGTCCGGATTGAGCATCATCTTGTAAACCCGCAGATTGTCAAAGGTCTCCTTGAGATCATCTATCAATGTCTCCTTCTTCCTAGACTTTACCACAATGTCATCAACATAGGCATGAACATTGCGCCCAATCTGAGTGTGAAGAAAATTCTGCAAACAGCGCTCATAAGTTGCCTGGGCACTCTTGAGCCCAAAGGGCATAGAAACATAGCAGAAGGCTCCAAAGGGAGTGATGAAGGCGGTCTTCTCCTGGTCTTTAACTGCCATTTTGATCTGATGATAGCCTGAATAAGCATCCAAGAAACTCAAACGCTCACAACTAGCCGTCGCATCAATGATCTGATCAATACGCGGGAGAGCAAAAGGATCGGCTGGGCAAGCTTTGTTCAAATCTGTGTAATCCACACACATGCGCCAAGTGTCGTTTTTCTTAAGAACAAGCACCGGATTAGCCAATCACTCGGGGTGAAACACTTGAAGGATAAAACCAGCAGCCAACAGCCGGGCTACCTCTTCACCAATTGCCTTGCGTCTTTCCTCGTTAAAGCGACGGAGAAATTGCTTGACCGGTTTAAACTTGGGATCAATATTGAGAGTGTGCTCAGCGAGTTCCCTCGGTACACCTGGCATGTCAGAAGGCTTCCATGCAAAAATGTCCCGGTTCCCACGGATGAACTCGATGAGCACGCTTTCCTATTTCAGATCCAGATTTGTGCTGATGCTAAACTACTTGGAAGAATCGCCCGGAATAAAGTCAACAAGTTTAGTCTCATCAGCCAGCTTGAAATGCAGGGTTGGGTCATACTTAGTGGTGGGCTTCTTCAGAGGGTTCATGTCTGCCGGATCAACATTTTCCTTATAAAACTTCAGCTCCTCTGTAGCACAAACCGACTCAGCATAGGCCGCATCACCTTCCTCGCAATCTAAAGCGATTTTACGACTTCCGTGAACCGTAATGGTCCCTTTATGACCCAGCATCTTGAGCAGCAAGTAAATATAACAAGGCCTCGCCATGAACTTTGCATAAGCCGGTCGCCCAAACAGGCGCGATGCGAACTCTGGATCCTCACCACTTCAAAGGTCAATGTCTCGGACCGAATCATGTTCATCACCAAACACAACTTCCAAAGCGATCTTACCAAGAGGATATGCAGATTTACCCGGTACCACACCATGGAAAACAGTGTTGGACGGTTTCATCCACCCCAGGCGACGGAAGGTCTCATGTCTGAGAATGTTAATACCGCTTCCTCCATCCATGAGTACCTTGGTGAACTTATAACCTCCCACCTGAGGTGCCACCACCAAAGCCAGGTGACCCGGGTTGTCAACCCGGGGCGGATGATCCTCCCTGCTCCATACAATAGGTTGTTCGAACCACCGCAGATAACGTGGTACCGCCGGTTCAACCGCATTAACGGCCCTCTTGTGAAGCTTCTGATCACGCTTGCACAAACTAGTGGTGAACACATGATACTGCCCACCATTCAACTGCTTTGGGTGACTCTGGTAACCCAACTGCTGCTGATTTCCTTGATTACTCTGCTGGTTATTACCAGCTTGGTTGTCCTGGTTCCCCTAATTATTCTGAAATCCAGAGTTTGAACCGCCGCTGCCATGAAAACCTGGACCTGAACCGCCCGATGGACCCTGATCATACCGAAAAAGATCACAGTTTTTGAACTCCTTCATGATGTGATAATCCTTCCAGAGATGCGTTGCAGGAACCTCCTTGGTCCCATGCTTTGGGCAGAGTTGATTCAAAAAACGCTCCAGATTCATTCCGCCGCCGCGCTAGGGCGGTTTACCCGTACGACGTTGCACATTAGCGTTAGCTACAAAATCTGAATCTGCTTTACGCTTACCGTTATTCCCATGGCCTCCTTGGTTGTGCTGCTGTCCCTTTGCACCGTCGTTCTTCTTTCCCTTCTCCGGTTTCTCCTCATCAGAATCGGGATCCTTGGTATTATCAGAATCGGCATACTTGACCAAGGCGGCCATAAGGGTGCCCATGTCATTGCAATGGCGTTTGAGCCGTCCCAACTTCATCACTACAAGAAATATGTCAACTTGTGACCACCACTATTGGTCACTGAAAGGTCACTGTTTTCAATTTGTGACCTTTTTGTGACCAAAAACATAAGGTCAAAAGCTGAGGGTCGTTAATCGATTATAGCGACCTTCTCCGGTGAGAAGGTCGTGAGCGCTTAGACTAAAATATTCCTACTGTGGCGTTTTGGTCACTAGCAACCTCCCTAGGCCACGTAGGCATCCAGCGTGGCAAGCTGATGTGTCACAAGATTCAGCCCGGTCGAATTCGGTTTTCTACATGGGCCTAGCCCATTTATTCAGCCCATTTATGTTTTTTTCTGTGTGTCAATTTTTGGTTGGGTTCATGGGCCAAGCCCTATATTGCAGCCTTTTTTATTGTTGGGTTGTGGCCTTTTTGTCTAAACGAATTTAGTTTTTCTTTTTTTTTTCCAAAAGAAGGGTCCACTAGTCAGATGGGTCCCAGTTGTCAGGTTCTAGTAACATCATCAGTTGGCTGTAGCCTTTTCAGGCACAGTACACAGGAATACAATTTTGCGCATATATATTGTTGAGAAATTTTCATAATATTGCTGTCAAAGCAGCATGTACACAGGAATACAATTTTGCTATCAAAGCAACATTTCAAACGTACATCTTCGTGACATCGTACATAAAAACCAGCAATAAAAGATTACAATATGCCATTTGGCTCAAATTACATAACATATGACATCAAGGTTCCAGCAACGAAAAAAGATAACCACCACATCGTACCATCTGCACATTCAAAGAGAACAAACTATATGTCAAAAGAGAACTGAGCAGAAAATTGCCAATAAAAGAAAGAAGATAATATACTCTATAATTACTATAGATTTTCTCACTGGATACACACACACAC
Organism: Aegilops bicornis; assembly: GCA_021605145.1. Taxonomy (NCBI): domain Eukaryota; kingdom Viridiplantae; phylum Streptophyta; class Magnoliopsida; order Poales; family Poaceae; genus Aegilops; species Aegilops bicornis. The sequence goes on from JAHIAL010000030.1 coordinate 2,794,009, forward strand.
TTTGCATATACAGATTTGCTCCCCGCAAAAACAATTCTGAACAGTTGGCTATAATAATTTACGGCAAAGAAATTCCCAAAACAGAGAATGGTACATCTCGAAATTCCCCAAAACAGAGGAAATGCGACATCCATGACAAGCTGTGGCATTACTAGAGGATTTGATTAAACCAACATGTTGGAGTGTGTTGAATAGATAAACGAAACTCAATTAATGGGGCAATGCAAATTATGATAAATAAGTTTTGGGATCCTCCGTTGTATCACCAAGTCATGCTTGTTATTAGCCAAAACTAGAGTTAAACACCTGATCAAGTGCTGCTCAACTATAGGTGCCATACGGTCGAACCGACCTACACAGCACCATCAGAACAGAACTTATACATCCTTAAAAATGCAACAGTGTGAGCACAGTGGTAATGGACCATGTTTTAGTAGCATCATTCGATAGCACCATACGTTTCCGATTACTTAAGCCATCTGACCATCCATGGACCACAAGATCCAATCAAATATTGCACAAACCAAGCGAATTGGGGATATCATAATGCGCTCTCGACTGCAGGTGCGCTAAAAAGAAGATGAAAGAGTAGAAGAAAAGAGACAACTGGGCCTTACCTTGGTGAAAACCCGGAGCAGGAGGGGGCAGGTCTGCACAAGAAGAATTGAACCTATCTAACTCCAGGTTGTTCCACTGCAACTTGGAATTTGCTCAACCGTATGTGTACATGCATCAGGGCATACATAAAATATTCAAGTCAATATTCTCAGCTAACTGTGATGTAATGAAAATAATTACTTAATGACTTGAGGTAAAAATTGATTTTGGAAATCAAAATTTGCAGCGCTCATTTCAACCATGTTCAGATAAACTTGAGGTAAGTTAGCAGTATGGATATTAGTTACAAGCTAGGTGTGTAAGTGCTGTCAACACCACCACCACTAGAGACTCAAGTTCAATGTGTAGCCATAGTATCCACAGCTGCCAGTAAGAAACAAACAACACACATCATCAAACTGGACATAGATGATTTATATACAAACCTGAAGCTACCGTCCTACTTTTTGAACAGGAACGTCGCGTGGTATATAAATGACAGTTCGGTCGATGTCCTAGAATATTCTGAGGTGGGTGGGCTGTACTACAAGTAAAAGGGGACAAAAAATCAATGAAGAATGGAGTAGTACCCCGTATCATCCTAACATCCAGAAAACATTGCTTCAGATCAGGGCCAATTAATAATAGTTTTATAGAGTAAATGACAGCTGAGGCACGCGTGATACGTAATAGTAATTCAACTTCTAGTTCAATTCAAATAGGAAGATACTGTATACTTAATGCATGTTGTATGAGCTGGCACATCAGAACGACACTGCAAATAAATCCCCTGTTTATTTGATCAAACCAACACCAACAACAAGACATGATGAAACTTGATATCATAGTGCCAACTGAAACTGAACACGACTTCCTCTTAGTTTGAATCTCTTAGCAGTTTTAAAGATGCGATATGGTGGCAAAAAGACAGCAAATGAAAATGCGAATGCAAAGCAGGGTAGAATGGTGGTAACAAGGCACTGTATGCAGTCCACCTCCTGTATGGGCTGCGGAGTCGTTCTTGCTGCAGCACCGGTTTGGTAGCCCCTCCGTGTGTCCAGGATCTCCACCTTGTCGTCCAGCCCGTCGTGCATCCTTCCGCTTGCCATGGTCGTGGTCAGGCCGACGCAGAACAAGAAGAGATGAGATCTGCATCTGCCCATGGAAGGAAGAAAGCAAAGCAAGCAGTGGCACATGAGATGGGAGGAGATGCAGCAGGTTATGGAGGAGATTCAGAGCAGGGGAAAGAAGAAGGAGGGCGTGCACTGGCCGCCTCCTACCACGTCGTCGTCAAGGGCCGCTGCGGGCGGCGGCGGCGAGATCCCCATGTACTACGAGGGAAGGGATCTGGCGCCGTCTTCGCTGGAACACGCTGGAGGAAGGATCCCTAGCCATCTCTGCCGCCCGTCGCGAGAGGCTAGGGTTTCGGCGCCACGGGAAGGGTCGTCGGAGGGCTTGAGGAGACGGGTTGCCGGCCGGGCGGTGGGGGTGGGGGAGTGGAGTTGGGCGGGCGGCGTGGCGTCGACTGGAATTGGGGAGGAATCGGGGTTGGGTGAATCGGGGTGGGAGAAGAACCAATCGAGGAAGGAGGTGGTGGCGGGACGCGCTGCTGCAAAACGGGGAGGAGGTGGCGGCGACGAGGGGATGAGGGAGGGGGTGGATCTGGCCGTCGCCATGGCCATGGCCGTGCCATGCGGCTAGGTCTACGTCATGGGCGAGGATTTGACCGCGGCCGTGGGAGAGAAGGGGAGGGATCGCCGGCCGGGTTGGGGGAGAGGACGGAGGGGACGCACGACGGCGGCCAAGGGCGGCCGGTGGTTGGGGATCGAGAGATTGAGACGGAGGGGAGCGAGAGGGTTGGGGGTGGCGGCCGTGGGACGAGAGAGGGGGAACGTGGATCGGGGGAGAGGAGGGGATATGAGTTAGGGTTTGGGTGAGAGAGGAGGGGGAGAGGGCTGCCGTTCGATTCAGAAACATCCGACGGTGGTGGATGCATGATCCGTGTGATAAGCTTATGAACAAATTAAAACGCGCCAAACAATTTGAAGACCTTTTGACCTTTTAAATTGGTCATGATTGATTACACACAAATTTTGCATTCCATTTTTCAATGCTCAAAATGAGTTTTTTCGTGCGAGACCTAGCAAATATTTGTTCAAATGATGTCATATTTTGCACAATTTTATATCTTAGATTGTCAAACAACATTGACACAGGGGGTTTTCATTTCATTTGTACGAAAAAACAATTTTTCCATTTTTTCGAGTGCCCAAAATGAGTTTTTTTGTGAAGGACCTACCATATATTTGTTGCAAAATTGGACCTAATCAATTTTATAAAATACTAGGCCATATATAATGCACAATTGACAAAATGATTGGGTGTCAAAAGTTTTGATCCACCTCTGGTGAAAAAGACAAATTCTCGTCGATTCAAATTTGAAGCGGGTCAAATTTGAACTGCAGCTGCCTCATAGTTTGCTCTTTATTTTTCCAAAAAATCATTTCTAGGTGAATAAGTATCTATTTAATCATAGAAACACCAAAAATTCCAAGATTCAACCACTAGCTAGGAACGGTCAAGCCCGCCGCTTTTGACCGCATTTTGAAATGGGCATAAAAATTCAAAAAAATCAAAAATTGGAAAACCTTCGCATTGTGTCATTATATGTGACCAAGTTTCCAGGAAAAATAATAAACTTGTAATACGGTAATTATTTTAAAAAGTGTTCTCGAAATGAGCTATCATGCGTGAAGATTCATGGCTTTCAAGCCAAATGATCAATCTTATGGCCACATTCATGGCATAGTTTGTTCAAATGATCTCATATTGTGCACAAGGGTACATCTTGGAATTCCAAACAATGTTGCCTGAGGAAGTTTTCATTTTCTTTGCACGGAAAATTCATTTTTCATTTTCCGAGTGCCCAAAAAGAGGTTTTTCTGTGAAGGAACTACCAAATATTTGTTGCAAAAATGGACCAAATCAATTTTATAAAATACTATGCCATATATAATGCACAATTGACAAAATGGTTGGGTGTCAAAATTTTTGATCCACCTCTGTTGAAAAAGACAAATTCCGTCGATTCAGCTGGAAGCGGGTCAAATTTGAACTGCAGCTGCCTCATAGTTTGCTCTTTATTTTTTCCAAAAATCATTTCTAGGTAAATAAGTATCTATTTAATCATAGAAACACCAAAAAAATCCAAGATTCAACCACTAGCTAGGAACGGTCAAGCCCGCCGTTTTGACCGCATTTTGAAACGGGCATCAAAGATTCAAAACAAATCAAAAAATTGGAAAACCTTCGCATTGTGTCATTATACGTGATCAAGTTTCCATGAAAAATAATAAACTAGTAATACGGTAAATATTTTAAAAAAGTGTTCTCAGAAATGAGCTATCATGCGTGAAGATTCATGGCTTTCAAGCCAAATGATCAATCTTATGGCCACATTCATGGCATAGTTTGTTCAAATGATCTCATATTGTGCACAAGGGTACATCTTGGAATTCCAAACAATGTTGCCTAAGGAAGTTTTCATTTTCTTTGCACGGAAAATTCATTTTTCATTTTCCGAGTGCCCAAAAGGAGGTTTTTTTTTGAAGGAACTACCAAATAATTATTGCAAAAATGGACCAAATCAATTTTATAAAATACCAGGCCATATATAATGCACAATTGACAAAATGGTTGGGTGTCAAAAATTTTGATCCACCTCTGGTGAGAAAGACAAATTCCCGTCGATTCAGCTGGAAGCGGGTCAAATTTGAATTGCAGCTGCCTCATAGTTTGCTCTTTATTTTTTCTAAAAATCATTTCTAGGTAAATAAGTATCTATTTAATCATAGAAACACCAAAAAAATTCCAAGATTCAACCACTAGCTAGGAACGGTCAAGCCCGCCGTTTTGACCGCATTTTGAAACGGGCATAAAAAATTCAAAAAAAAAAATCAAAAAATTGGAAAACCTTCGCATTGTGTCATTATATGTGACCAAGTTTCCAGGAAAAATAATAAACTTGTAATACGGTAACTATTATTAAAAAGTGTTCTCATAAATGATCTATCTTGATTGAAGATTCATGGCTTTGAAGCCAAATGATATATCTTATGGCCACATTCATGGCATAGTTTGTTCAAATGATCTCATATTGTGCACAAGGGTACATCTTGGAATTCCAAACAATGTTGCCTAAGGAAGTTTTCATTTTCTTTGCACGGAAAATTCATTTTCATTTTCTCGAAAGTGCCCAAAAGGAGGTTTTTGTGAAGGAACTACCAAATAATTGTTGCAAAATGGACCAAATCAATTTTATAAAATACTAGGCCATATATAATGCACAATTGACAAAATGGTTGGGTGTCAAAATTTTTGATCCACCTCCGGTGAAAAAGACAAATTCCGTCGATTCATTTGGTAGCGGGTCAAATTTGAACTGCATTTGCCTCATAGTTTGCTCTTTATTTTTTCCAAAAATCATTTCTAGGTAAATAAGTATCTACTTAATCATAGAAACACCAAAAATCCAAGATTCAACCACTAGCTAGGAACGGTCAAGCCCGCCGTTTTGACCGCATTTTGAAACGGGCATAAAAAATTCAAAAAAAATCAAAAAATTGGAAAACCTTCGCATTGTGTCATTATATGTGACCAAGTTTCCAGGAAAAATAATAAACTTGTAATACGGTAACTATTTAAAAAAATGTTCTCAGAAATGAGCTATCATGCGTGAAGATTCATGGCTTTCAAGCCAAATGATCAATCTTATGGCCACATTCATGGTATAGTTTGTTCAAATGATCTCATATTGTGCACAAGGGTACATCTTGGAATTCCAAACAATGTTGCCTAAGGAAGTTTTCATAATCTTTTAACGGAAAATTCATTTTTCATTTTCCGAGTGCCCAAAAGGAGGTTTTTTTTGTGAAGGAACTACCAAATAATTGTTGCAAAAATGGACCAAATCAATTTTATAAAATACTAGGCCATATATAATGCACAATTGACAAAATGGTTGGGTGTCAAAAATTTTGATCCACCTCTGGTGAAAAAAGACAAATTCTCGTCGATTCAGCTGGAAGCGGGTCAAATTTGAACTGCAGCTGCCTCATAGTTTGCTCTTTATTTTTTCCAAAAATCATTTCTAGGTAAATAAGTATCTACTTAATCAGAATTACATGGTTTGATGGCGAGACATCGAGGTTTGGATGGTGGCCGAGGGCTCCAACACTAGAGCGCGTAAGCTCGCATGCCCGCCGCGTGGTCACCGCGTGACCGTGGCGTTGCCATGTGTTCTGGGAGGCCTAGGCATGTCTAGTGGGTTGGGCACTCCCCAGGTAGGTGCTAGGAAGAAAATCACAACATAACATTCTCACGAGGAGACCGATCGATGCTCAAACATGAATAAGCAGCCAAGTGTTTGATTTGGCGATGCAGAAATGCACATGGCTAATGGGCGTGAGTTTTGGCTAAGGATGATCAGTTACTAAGAAGACCGTCTTCACAAATTTTCACCTCAAAAGGAGGAGCCTAGGTGGTACTTGCTTTACAAAGTACCACACTGGACATAAATATCTGAATGTTGAAGCTGGGCTCAAAATAATGAATGGATTGAGCTAGCATTTGGTGGAGGATGGTTATTTGGGCATAGGAAAGCATCAGAGAAAATGGATACCATTTGGACATGCCAAAGTGGTACTTCCTTCACAAAGTGTTGCTCACGAACAGAATAGGAAAATGAATATTTTCGAATTATTTTTGAACTAGGCAAGGAAGGTTTTTACATATTTGACGAAGATATGACCCAAAAGAATTTATGAGATTTTTTGGGAATTTTGGGAATAATAGAAATATAGGTTGCTTCACAACCTAGGGCAAAACCGCCACATGGACATGACACATAGGCAAACTGATGAGATGATGGCGCCTAGTCATCACAACCCACCACAATCTACAAGGCTATGACCATCTATATTGGTCATTAACAACTAGAAATAGGGCATGCACTAGCACTGTTTGCTTTGTGACCTTTTCGTAAGGAAATTACGACCTTTCCGACCAAAATGGTCGCAATGGTTTAGGGTTTGGAGCCCCCCGAACAGCTTTTGACCAATTGGTCTGAAATGGTCATAGATCTATGACCAATTCTTCCAGGGTCACTGACAGAAGGTCACTAGTTGACATATTTCTTGTAGTGCATCTTCAGCGACTTAAACCGGCAATTATGCTCCAAGGTGATGATTGCCGAGCCAGCATTAATGTGGTCCGATGAATGCAAGACTTATGAAACCCGGCGCACCCAATGAGTTGTTGACTCGTTCTCCCCTTGCACACAAGCGTCGAGATCCACAATGGACATAGGCTGCTTACATGTGTCCTTGAAATTGGCTATAAACCGGGCCTTCAACTGGTCCCATGACTCGACAGAGTTAGGTGGTAAATTTTTCAACCAAGTACGGGTTGTTCCCTCCAACATCATCGTGAAGTACTTTGCACAAGCCGCTTCATCAACGTCCAGCATCTCCATTGCCATCTCATAACTTTCCACCCACGCCTTGGGTGGCTGATCTGCGGTGTAATTCGGCACCTTACGTGGGCCCTTGAAATCCTTAGGCAATCGCACATTACGGAGAGCCGGAATAAGACACGGCACTCCGCACGAACTGAAAGTAAGTCCGGTGCCTCGGTCCACTGACGCTGCTGGCTGAACCGGGGCGGGTTGGTATCGACCCGTAGGTTGTGCTACTAAAGCGGCCTGCCTTCGCGCTCTGCCATTATCCACCACGTCCTGAGCGTTCATATCACCACGCGCCGGATTAGGCCCTTGAGGGATAATGCGGCACCGCGCACTGCTGGACACCTCCAGTTCATCTATATGCCTACTATAGCTTTTGCTCGGTCGTGGAGTTGATGAACCCTGTCTCGGCTATATGAGTAAGCTTGCTGCTGTGTCAGAGCTGTTTGAAGAAGATCCCTGGCCCGCCGCGTCTCAACCGCTGCCGGCGATTCACCTTCTATCGGAATAGCGGCCAACCGGGATGCTGCTGCTATCATATTATCCAACGGGGTAGAGAAGTGACCCGGCGGTGGTGTGGTATACCGCGGAGGGTTGTCCGTACGCTGAGGTAGACCCATCACCTGAGGTTGATCCGGCGCTCCGGTCCTTGGTATCACGGTCCGAATCCCTGCCGCCGGGTTGCTAGTCCCTGCTCCTCGCGTATTAAAGAGAATCATCGCATTGTAATCCACCGGCAAGCGAGATTGATGTCTCCTCCGGAATACTTGATTTGAAGCGTTCTGATCCATCAAAAGTCGATAATTCTCGGCATGAATCTTCTGCGCCTGGGCATCTAAAGCGGCCCGTTCCTCTGCCATCCTGGTCTCCTCAGCCGCTAAGTCTGCCTTGGCTTGCGTTATCTGATCCTTTAGACTTGCAATGTCCGCATTGTGCTGATCATGCGTCGCTGGTGTGACTACCGTGGTCAACAAGGCCGCCCAGGCATCCATAAAACTGGAGAGAACTTGAGCCGGCCGGCGCGCGGAGCCTCCTGCCCCTGCTACCGGTCCAGACGCCGCCGTAGTAGAGTTTTGCAAGGTTGGCTGTGTTCCGGCCATGAAGATTCCAACGTGGTTCGGCGTTTCAAGAAATCCCCAAATACTGGTGCCATCGGAATACCCTTCAAACACGCCATCCTGAACTTGGTACAGGGATTCGGTTTCACCAGCGGATGATTCGCCGTCGGAATAAGCGACCGTCTCACCCTCAGACACCGGTTCAGATCCGATCCCGTGGACACATCCCACGAACGCACGCTTCACAGTAGGCTGAATCCGGGCAAGACTTGCACGCTGAGCCGTTTCGATGAGGTCGGTGCAGGTGTCCGGCTCAGGGCCCGGTTCGCCGATCTTGCCGATGAAGACGTGAATTCCGCCGAAGGGGACCCGGTACCCATACTCGATTGAGCCGGCCTCGGGGCCCCAGCCTGCATCGTCAATGTAGAGCTTGCCGCGACGACTCTTGGTCATCCAGCCCACAGCCTATCCTTTGAGTCCTTTAAAGCTGCCCTTCAAGAACTCGAAACCATCGTGCGATAGCCCCACGGTGGGCGCCAACTGTCGTGGAAATATCACGTCAGATGTCCTCGTGTAAGGACTTAGTTGTGGAGCCATCACGATGGGTTAGCTTAAAGGGGTTAAACCGGACAAAGGATGCGAGGGATTTTATACTAGTTCGGCCCCTTCGATGAAGGTAAAGGCCTACGTCTAGCTGTGATGGGATTATTGGGGTCTCGCTAACCAGGGAGCTAAACAAGCTATGCCTGGCTATCGAGTTGTGTTTCTTGTCCCTGAACCGCCGCCGGGTCGTCCCCTTATATACACGGGTTGACGCCCGGCCGGTTTACAGAGTCCCGAGGCCGACTCATACAAGTGTTCGGCTCGGTCTCTCCCTTCCTTATCTTACAACACAAGTTACATGACTATGGCGGTTTACCACTATGGGCCCTAATCCGCCTTTGGGCTCCGGGCCTCTAAGCTTCATAGTAAAACGCCATCTTAAGAGTCTTCGTGGGCTTCAATATAGTTGAGGGTGAACCGGCCCCTCCTGGGCGGTTTACACTCAGTAGTTATATCCCCAACAGAGGGAGTAGTTATTAACATCACTAGTCGACAACCGTGCATTCGCACGGGCTAGTCCATGATTTTCTTACTTATTGTAAAATAGTGCATAATGTATTTTTAGTACTATTTAAATGTCCATCTTAGAAATGCTACTCTCTACAATTTTTTTAAAGTACTTTGCTGGCCATAAAGTCGAATTGTTTTTTGAAATTCATCAAAGTCGATTTAATGTGAAAAAACACGGACAATCATATGATATACCAAATTAATTAGGTTGACTCAAATAATTAAGTAGAAAATAAAAAACAATTAGCACACTTTTGCACAAAGTGGATATCTCTATCCATCGAGCACCATTTGTGTGATCATTCTTATTGATATTGACAAAAATGTGTGGAAGAAAGTCGGTTATATATAGTAAAAATCAGAAGATTGCAATCTTGGGTAGATGAAATTCAAAAAATGTATGAGCCTTGAAATATAGCAGATCAATATTATATCGTAAAGCTTTGACCTATAGGACATCTTTTTTAATGTAAGATAATGTATGGTAGTAGTACTCCATAGCAGTAGAACAGGCTAGTACATGGGTGGAATCCTAAATATATGGTAACAATACTCATTTTACTTTATGTTCTGCTAATTAATAAAGTATAACTATAAGTAGTTGGAACACATACAGGCATACATAAGAATATGGCATTACCTCCAATCCTTTGCTCCCTATTTTGTAGTGGTTTGAAACCAACCCCTCTATTAGAACAATAGTTAATTAATGCTCCACCATGACCCCAGAAATGTAAGTTCATATTATAATCCTTCCCAAGTATTTTCATGTTTAACAGAAATAGTCTATGTATTTTATTAGTGCTTGTAAATCAGTACGTACCACATTCATTGCAATCTTCCCGACTTGATGATCGTGGACCCTGGACTTTAACTTCGTATCTCTCATAGTTAAAAAATATTTGCTCGGCAGGATTTCATCAGGCATCTTGTGGGAAAAAATATCCTAAAAAGTTGTACACAAAACTTTTAACGATGCAAGATTATCTAAAATCTTGAATGCTACAAGATGAAAATCCACCAATCCTGCAATAGGGATATTGTGACACAACCAATTAAGACACCATAGTGACCTTATGTATAGGCTATTATTATTACATATTCGAAGATCTGAATACAACAAAAATTAATGCGTCCACTAACAGAAAAATCAGCTGAGGAGGCGGCATGTCACCTTGGATTGGTGGCAACATGGATCACCACAACGCATTCTAGCCATGGAGCTTATCAGTCCAAGATAAAGTTTTGTTGTTGACCGCTGGGTCTAGGAGGGAACGATCGGCCTGGACATGAGATGATGCCAACATAGGCACATCAATGTTTGACTCTACAGCGGCGAGTCGGGGACATGTTGCTGAGGAGACCAATCGATGGTAGGAGGGTTGCAGCATGCATGTACGTTGATTCCAAATTTTGTCCACAGACCACTGCAGAAGAAAAATCTGCACATCCAAACTGAGGAGGAGCAGTTACCTGAGATATTTGCGAACAACATAAGTGGGCTTGTAACATATTATCATCCGAAAAACCCGATGCTTATGTTCCTACGGTTGTGGTGAAATATCAGGCAGTCGATCGATCAATAGCATAGGACATCAGAGGAGGAAGATGATATGGACTCTTATGTGTTTTTTCTGCAGTTTTGTACGTGTAGGTTGAAGCTGGGAAGAGAAACATGATATGGACTCTGTACGTAAAAAAGAATTTGATTTGAAGCTCTGTACGTAAAAAGATTGCAATCAAGATAGAATTAATTACGTGTAGGTTGACCTACATCTTTCTTTTTTTTTATTTTTGAGCGCCTTTTTTTTAGAATTCTATATATGGTATGCTAGGAGGGATGATTATTTTCACGATATGGACTCTGTAGGTAGAAAGATGTACATGTAGCTTGACCTACACGTATTTACTTTGTTTTTTTCCTGAGAATTCTGCATGTGTTTTTTTTGGAGAATTCTGTACGTGGTTGGCTAAGGAGGGATGTCTTTTTTCCTGTTAGCCAGCACATACGTGCATGTTGGGTCAGATTTGTGTCTTTTCTGGCAAAAGTAATGTAACATAAATCGTAAGGTCGAGATAAACCCATTATATATATTGAACGGCTGAAATATTCTTAATGATGTGGATTAACGTGGGAGTTCTTATGGTGCCTCCAATTAGTAAATATAAGATTGTAACCCGCTGTTGCAGCAGCAAAGCAGTTAAACAAACAAGTAGATATTTAAGTTAAGGCAAACAGGTAATTCTTAACAGTAAGTATCAAACACATAGATAGACACAGTGTACAATATGATTAACAGGCTGTGTCATTATGTAATCAGTAGCAAACTAAATTAAGCCAAGCAACGTAATTGAACAATTTTGCAATAAGTGGCTAACTAAAATTCAGAGAAGCAGGTAACTGAACTTACGCTAGTTCTTTGTACAGGCACACTGCAACTTCTTTTTCGCTTACAAGGTTGTACAAAGGAGTCCATGGCATCAATTGCTTGGATACGCAGTCCCAATACTTCTTTCTTCCCACACTGCATGGGTAAGTCGAATGGTTAATCTGGTAAGATGGTGCGTCCTTGATATGTTATATGAGGACGTGTAGTCAGACTAGTTGTAGCCAAACACATCACACTGGCTTTTACTGTATATTTCATGCGATTACTTTTGGCATATCGAGATCTAAGCAATCTACAATAGGATGAAAAGACTGGCATCCTTCACATTATTGGCGAACTCAGTTCATAGAAACAAGCAATTCAACCATTCTCTGGGTAAATCAAAAGCGCCACTGGAATATTTTTCACTATCCAATCATACACGCAAAAAGGGGCGACGCCACCATATGGGCTGGTATGGGCAGCCGCCTCTGGTGGCTGGAAAGTGTGCACCTAGTTTGAGTCGTCCAGGTTGGCCCACGCTAGTTTTGTTTGTCCCAACGCACGAGCAAGCAATGTAAAAAATGAAGAAAAATGTTTCAATTTGGATGGGCCAATAACATAAGTGCAAGGCAGGCCCTATAGCAGGCTCGCGGCCCAAATGAGCGCCTCCCATATCGATCGACAGCAGGAAAAATCCCAATTCATTCGCTCCAGCCTCCAGTATGGTTCGCTCCTAACCTAGCCACCGCTGGACAGACCGACACAACAGTTCCTCGCGCCCTCATTGGAGGGCTGTCGCCGGGCTTCAAGCGAACGGAAGGACAAGAAGATGAAGATTCAACCCTGGGTGTAGCCTGCGTGGGAGGCAGCGGCGGCAGCACGGGCATGGCATCGAGCTTGCGCAAACGGACAGTCGTAGCTTGCAAGAGTAGCATGCGCAACGAGCAGGTACATCACATCCCTGATTATATCTAATTCAACTCTTCAATTTCTGTCCAATAGTTAAACCAGATGGTGTTATAAAACTGCTTGTGTAGGGAATCTATGAGAAAATGAAACCAATTTCTACTTATTTTATAACTCCCCCAATCAATACTGAACTGACTGAATCTGATGTATCTAATCAAGTTTCCGGTGAAAACATACAAGCTCATGTTGTTCTTGAGCCTGAAGTGTCTAATGAACAGACTGCTAATGAAGGATTTGATGCAAACGTTTTATATGCTCACAGTGATGAACATATAGTGTCTAATGAGGGATCTAATGCAAGCATTTTGCAAGCTCATTGAAGGATTTAGTGTCTAATGATGATCTACTATGTTGAGAGAGACAGAGATTTGCAGGCATTGATGACAAGCAAATTATAGTGCATTTTCATAGCTTGAGGAAACGTCGAGTCCATCTACCAGAAAGTCCCCGTATCATTACAACATAGCAGAAATACTTTTCTAATCTGTTGTTTGAAACTATTCGCATACTTGTGCAGGATAGATATATTGATATGCAGTTTGCGCACTGGTTATACGTGCAATTACACTTTGATATTTTCAGCCAGAGAACGAATAATTCAGGCAGGTACAGACCATGTTTGTAGTCCTTGTACACCATGTTGCATTTTGTGTTTTTTGGTGCTTGCATCATTTAGTGTTTATAATCTGAACTACTTTGGATCATTAGCTGGTTTTCAAAGTGCATGTAGCTTCACATTTCTCAAGTTATGTTGATTTCCCGAGTGCAAGTGCCTTCGTATTTTTTAAGTTAAATGTTCGCCCCTGATAACTTGAATTCGTGGATCAGCCACTGCACACAAATCATACACGAATGCCAATACGAATTAAATGAAATACAGGGACTTATGCTAGCTCGTTGTACAGGGCTCATTGCAGCTCGCTTATGCTTGGGATGTTCCATGTACAAGTCCATGTTACCAGTTGCTTGGATGTGCAGGCCTTCTGCTCCTTGCATCCCCCTCTGCATTTTTGACACGGCGAATGGTTGATCAAATAAGAGGAATCGACCTTGATGTTGTACCGGAGGACAGATACTTACAAGGTTATACGGGTGTGCAGGATGTGTACCAGATCCCGTAGCCCCGTCATGCTTCGCTAAAAAATGGATTTGCTTGTTTCAGATGATATCTCCAGAAGAAATAAGAGTTAAAGTCAGAGTTGCATAGGCGTGTAAGCTAAGAGAGCAGTGAAAGGATATCCAAACATCTTCGGAACAATGCACAAGGGAGTGATGTGTGGATACCTAGTTTGGGTCGGCGTGTGGGCATGCTCGCCTAGCTAGAGTGCGGGTCACTTCAGAGCCGTTGAGGGTGATGCGCTGGCGTTGGCTGATCGCGCACGGATGCAGATCTTGAGTGGTAGCGGAGCGCTACGATGTGGTGGACGAGACCGTTGGTGAAGCCCCAACGACCTCGGGGGGCGGAGGTGCGACGATGTGCTCGGTAAAGTAGCCCCGGTGAGCTAGGAGACGGCACCGGTGAAGCGCACCTGATGCGGTGGAACTCGGTGTCTGTGAGGCACGTCGGTTGCAGCGGCCGACGTTGTCGGTGGACCACCCGGTGCGGCGGACGAGGGCGTAGATGAGTTAGCTCTGGTGCGCTGGTGAAGCGCGACCGTCGTCTTCATCGTCGTCGTCCGGCAAATAGGTGGGGAACGGTGGGGAAAGAGACGAGATGAGGGGCGATTCGAGGGATGGCGGCGGATTAGGGATTTCAGCAATCTGGGCCCGAAAGGGGACGGTGGAGAATAGAGATTTTGCAGGACTGGAATTGGGGCCGCCAGATATTTCAATCCGAAACGTGGAAGCGCGAACTTATATTGTCGTCGTCCTTTTTTTTGGGGGGCACACGCGACCACCCCGGCAGATTACGCTCGGTGCCTTAAGGTACCTGCCTTTGTGTCCATGACATGTGGGCCCAACAGGTGGCTGGCCCACATGTCGATCCACCCAAGGGCTGTTGCCTTTAAGGCACCAAGCGATCCACCGACACGACCCTGGTCTGCCTGGTGCGCCTACATTTGAGAGTGCAAACGAATCTTCTTTCATTCACAAACAAATCTGTATGTATTACCATGCCCGTGTTTTCCTTGCAATAATTAGTCATTCGAAACGAGATACTCCATCCGTTCACTTTTGTAAGTCGTTTCAGACAACTTAAAATGAACTGTTTTGCACATTGTCTGAAATGTCTTCAAGGTCTTATAAAAGTGAACATAGGGAGTACTATAAATTAATTAATGAGGAGTTATTTGAAAAAAAATCAAAAGGTACCCACGCTAACGTGGATTAGAGTGTGTCACATAATTAGTTATTTGAATTAGAGTGTGTGTCACGTAGTTAGTTATTTAAATTAGAGTGTGTGTCACGTAGCGATCTCCAATTCTAATGTGGATTTCGCATTTCACTGTATCCACGCTAATTTTTTAATACAAATTCATATGTATATGATGAACACCATGGTAGTGAGAAAACTTTTGGATGGATTCAAACATATGACCTACAAAATAGCACACAAACAAATTGAGCCAATGTCAACTTTTGAAACTTAGTATATGCAATTGAAATAATTACCCGTATGCCTGGTCCTCGGTTCAAATCTTACAATGTACACCTAATTGAAATATTAAGTCTCGTACTATGTACATTCAAATGTTGTTTTAGTCCCCCTCAAGACAAATTCTACATACTTCCTGTATCGGTCAATCTTCCTCTCCTAACCTCCTTAGCAAGCTATCGGTTTCCAACACACGTTCATTCTTTCTCTCCATGTTTCGATCTCTAAGTCTCTCAACTACACAACCCCTTTCTCCACTCCTGTTACCCAATGTAATTACCTCACACGCCCACCATGGCACCCCCAGCCGAGCTCTCTCTCTCTCTCTCCCCCTCTCCTCTCACCCTCTCGCTAAATACATGCATTGCCTATCTAGCCCCCTCTAACCTCTCGTGCGCCATTTAACGCATACGTTGTATATCTAGGTCACTCCCTCGAGATTGTCTCACTCCTTCCACACGGCGGGCCACACTCTCTCAATCTCGCTCTCTTTATCTGAGTCCCGTTTAACCTCGTTTTCTTTCACACAAAAATGATATATCTCCCTGTTCGGGCCTCGATCGGCACACTCTATACTCTCTCACGCAGATTATCTATCTAGGTCAGTCCATCCAAGCCGCCGCCACTCTTTCGACCTCATGGTGGGCCACGCTCACTAAATCTCTCTCTCTCTCTCTCTCTCTCTCTCTCTCTCTCTCTCTGTGTGTGTGTGTGTATGTTTCGATTTACCTCGCTCTTTCTCGGACAAAAACGGTATATCACCATGTTTGAGTCCAATTCGACCTATTCACATTGTATACTCTCTCACGCACATCGTCTATCTAGGTCACTCTCTCCAACCCGTCTCACTCTTTCGATCGCATGGCTAATTCTATGTGATCGGGTTGACCTTGCTTCCTCCCACGCACAAAATATATCTACACATCTGTGGATCGGATCATCTCTCAAGCTCTATCTTACAGCCCTCACCCTTACCAAAAGCTCAATCGGACAATAACTCTCCGGAGCATATATATTTGTTCAATGAATGTCGGACCACACTCACTTTGTCTCTCTATCTATATGTCTCTCGATTGACCTTGCTTTCTCATACCGTATCTTCCACGCGTTGAAGCTACTACCTCTCCATCCCTCGCAAAGCCGGAGCTATTTACATTGCAAGGGGCACTCCAACCTTGGATTAATTTGTGTAGGCATTTATTCCGGTCGGTTTAGATTATATTTTCGTAGCATTCGGCCCACAACTACTCCAAACGCCGTTGCAACCCACGCAACTCCCCTAGTTGATTTCCCTCTGGCTCGGTCATCGTTCTCTCGCACTTCCTTTCTCACCTTCAACGTCGCACCATGGTATTATTGAAAAAACTATGTTGTTCTCTTTAGTTATTATAAATAAGCTACAAAACTACACACCGGTAGTCCACTTAGAATGGAACAAATTTCGACCCAAAAATTAAAGTGCTACAAACTACACACCAAGGGGCCCACATGTCATGAAACAAATTTGGACCCATATACAAATTAAAAAATAAAGGACGAGGATCAAACATGCGACCGGGCCTTCAAGCCGCACGTCAATAGGCAACATACGTAGAATAGCAATGTTTGTTGTACCCCCTTTGTTCACATAATGTTTTTATATTACCACAGCCTAATAAATTGATAACATGTAATATTATTTTTAGTACTATTCGCCTTCACTTACTGGTGGGTTCCATGTGTGCTCTCTCTCTCTCCTCCCCTTCTGCGTTTAGACGCACGAGCGATGTTGCCGTTGACCATATCTGGATGCGTCCACAACTCATAAGTCACGGCACCAGTTTCACGTACTAGCAACACTAGTCAGTGTGTACGTGCAAGGCACGTTAATTTGGAAGTATATTAAGTGCATGCGGATATTAACTACTAGGATATTATTTGCGTGTTATCATGTGATTAGCACTATTTTTGGCATGAAATTAACTGCACGCTTAAACGTGTTGAGCGCTCGACATTGAAGCAATCTAGTTCGTTGGATGACAAGGAATACATGTGGTTTGATGATGTTTTATATTTAATTTGATACGGCTCTAGCAGAACATTCAATCGATCAAACCATACATTTCGTTCAGTCTGACTCCGACTTTAAATTATACGACGATCGATATAAAATAAACGGAAATGATAAACGTTTGGATTTTAAGCATGGCAATCCGAACGTTTTTCATGGAAAATTTAGATTACGCGGCGGCGGCGGGGGCGTCTCGCGATGAAGCGGCTCCTCTGCCGTTTCTGCGTGTCGTCGAACCCCGAACGACGGGCGACGACGGCGTCTTGCGCCGTTGTTGGTGTACTCTGGACGTTAGCCTAGCTTCAAGGAAGGCCAAAATGTTCTGAACTTGAGCGAAGTCAACTGGCGGGAGGCGATCGCGTTGGTGCAAGGAAGCGGTCGGCGGCCATCCATGCCGCTGAGGGGCACCTTGCACCAGCGGGGACAGGCGTTGTCAACAGCGGCGGAGACGTTGATGTGCATGGGCATCGGCACGCGCGGCCAGCGTCGGTCTGTAGCGCATGCGCATGTCTTGTTGGCAGGTGCACGGGCACCGGCTTGCAGGCGTCTTGTCGATGATACCTGCATGGCAAGCGCTGGCAGGTGCATGGGCGTGAAATCAGCGGGGACCTCGTGGAACCCCGTGGCATCAAGCTCAGCGACAATGTGCGGCTCCCAGCCCATCAATGCCCACGAGGATGGCGGCTGGCGCGATCGAGAACAGCGGAGCCGGAACGGGAGCGGGGACAGGCGTGGCGTCTTCCCGCAAGGCCAGTTCAAGCTCGTCCCAAAGCGCCTTATGTTCTTGAGACTCCGGCTGGGTGTCTTCCTCAGGAAACTGGAACACTAAGGGCAGACCATCATGATGCGGCATGGCGTACGTTTAGGTCAGGCTAGTTGGAGGCAGACGACAGGAGAATCGGAGAGGAAGAGAGAGGATTGTAGCGATACCGGGTAGTGCGGGGTTGATTCTAAACTGCGGCGCCGGCGACATTAAAAGTGGGAGCAGTTGGGACGACGGTGGGCGGCGGAGCCTTGTCAAAGGGCTCGCCTCCCGGTGAGTCTGCCACAGCTTCCGCCAAGACGCTTCTTCCCGACAGCCGCGCAGCGGTTCTGCTCGCCGCGCCTCCCGTCGACTCACACGCTTGCTGGGACGGCACCTGCCGATGAGAAGCGGGGACTCGTGGCGGCACGTAAACGCCCACGGTTTCAATAGTGAAAGCGTTCGCCTTAACGTGACAAGTCTTTTCCCTAAAAAAAACGTGACAGGTCTTTGTTCCGAAATACCTTGGCTCTTCATTTGTGAAACTTGTCATAAGCAGCTTGTCTCGAATTGAAGAAAAAACTTACGAAGTAATATTTGTGCCATATCACGTGACCATGCTCAGTTTCAAGAATTTATGCTCCTTTTTGGATTTTCTGAAATTTATGACCCAGGATTCGAAACAATATCATAACCTGCATCATGCAATAAATTTTCAAGCCGTACATCTGTCATGTTGTATTTCTTAAGAAAGGATTTGGTCAAACATTTTGCTTAGTTAAACCTCCTTTCCGTTTATAGGGCTCAATTCAAAAATCTCACCAACCAAGGTAGATGGTGAGTGGTGGAACAATTGTTGTAGTTTGCAAAACCACTCAATTAATGCGCTTGTTTTCCTCAAAAATTATGTTTACGAATGCGTTAATTGCAATGCATGCATGCATAAAGTACATGCATTGGTCAATTTTCTCTTAATACTTGCATGTAATGATTTATTGCACCTTGAAATCTGAACATGTGATGGGGAACAACCAAATTGAGACTTATAAAATGGGAAAACCAAAATTTTGAGATAAGCCCTATAAACCGGAAAGCAGGAGTAAAGGATAATCCCTTCAGACTAGTGCATTGCCTGATATATTAACTCAAGTACTAGGCACGAACAAAAAAAGTACTAGGCACGAACAAACGGCCTCAATTCTGTGCTCATCCTGATGTAGTAGTAATAGTACTAGGCAATGCAGTTGACGGGTGACATTGACGAGCGGCGACCGAGGGAATTGAACCGTGCTCGGCACAGTAGGTAACATTGTCTTGTTACTAAAGCATCCCTCCGTTGTTCATCGGTAGTCATTATGGACCGGGGACATGAGGGGAATTTCCTAGGGCTGGAATTCTGGCCGCCAGATATTTTGACTTGAAACGCTGAGGCTCGACTGGTTGGGGTTGCCTAATGTGCGTACCACGCACGCCACCGAAGGACATGAGCCCGTTTTTTTAGGATCAACACGAGCCAAGGTCTGGCTGGTACGCCGTTGGGTCCTACCATTTGAGAATACGAAAGGAACCTTTTAAATTGCCGAACGAATCTATGTGTATTACAAAACCCGTATTTTCCTTGCAAATAGTAATCTCAACGTGGTAATTGTTTTATGACGAGTCGTTGAATTAGAGTGAATTTGTGATATAGTGATCTCAACGTGGATTTCACATTTCATGGTATCCCTAGTAAGTTTTCCAATGCAAATTCAAATTTAAAAGATGAACAATATGGAGGTGAGAAAACTTTTATGTATCAAGCATATGACCACACAGACACACACACGCATACGAACACAACAACAATCCAATAAGTATAGTGCATCTATTTTTCCAACCCATGCATGTATGACACGAGTTCAAAAATACTCCTTCTATTCCTAAATATTAGTCTTTTAGAGAGTTCAACAAGTGACTACATACTAAGCAAAATGAGTGAATCTAGACTCTAAAATATGTCTATATACATCCGTATGTGCCAATCCATTTGAAGCCTCTAAAAAGACTAATATTTAGGAACGAGGGGAGTAAAATGTAAGACATCCATTGTCCTCAGTTCAATATTTAAAATGAACATGAAACTGAAACATGAATATTAAGTCTAGTACTACAATACATGCAAATGTTGTGTTTAGGCGGAGCTATGATTGTCGGGGGTCAACCCCTCGACCTTAGATAAAACTGTGGAGCTCTGTTTAGGGTTGTTTAGATTATATTTGTTCCCACCCTCCCAACCACCGATTGGTTGTGCACCCCCACCCCTCCTCCCGGGAGAATATCATGTGCCCCCATACCTTACATGCTATATGCCGATACGAGTTGCTTGGAGCTTGTAGATCTGAGATATAGCAGCTCACATGATGTGTCTTAATTTTTTTGCAGGAAACCTTGATGAGTTTGAGAGTTGCACACAATTTGTACAAAAACTACTTAGATACCCTTTGATCCCATATCCAATGACCTCGAAGCTCAGATATCAGTAGCATCTAAGATGAAGGAGGACATCATATTCTCCTGTATGTAAGAATATCATGTGCCACCACACCTTAGATGCTTTGGTGATAAGCTCTTCGAGGCGTTGGATTTGTGACCCAACACCTCCTCGGTGGTTCAAATGGTTTTTTGCTGAAAAGCCCCAAAAGAGTTCGCCACTTGCTTACAAGCACAAAAGGCGCTTTCGAGATGCCATTCGATCTCGTGATCAAACAACCTCCAAGCTCGTATCACCGTAGCATCCAAGCTGCAATAGCACCTTATGTTTTCTCGCATGCGGAGAGTATGAGGTGCTCCCGCACCGTAGATTCTATGGTGATACGAAGTTCACTAAGATCTAATGGCCCATGAGGAGGTTTGAATGTTTTTGCAATAAACGGCTGGTAGAGTTTGGGAAATGCGCGGAAAGTACAAGTACTATGCATGTGCCATCTGATCACTGATCATATGACCTAGATGCTCATATCACCGTAGCGGGTAATTAAGCTACGGTGAGCACCTAATATTAGCACCGGGGAGCCGTTGGATCGAAGATGCAGCGGCACACACGAGGCCTGAATGTCTTATTTGCAAAAAAACTTTGGAGAGTTTGGAATTGCGCATAATTACAAAGACTACTCCCAAGCCATTGGATCTCACTTCCAACGGTGTAAAACTTCGTATCACCATAGTATCTAAGCTGCGGGGTGGATGTGATATTCTATGTCATTGTCATTTTTGTTAAGAACTTGCAAAATACGTGTAACTCGTGCCGTTACTTGTCTAACCGCGCAAAGTGTTTGTTCAAAAACCATCCTACACTGAAATATCGGAACAACACACAGGTCCCACTTGTCATTAATCAAATTTGGACCTAAAACTAACAAATCTGAAAGACGAGATTCGAACTGGAAACCTGGACTACAAAGCGTAATTCGATAGCCTGAAAAAACGAACGGTTGTTGGCTTTGTCCCATAACTTGATTTTATACAATACTTGTGTTGAGTAGAGTAGAGGGAGTGCCTCGTCAACACGTGCATGACCGTTGTCTCACTTACGGGTGGTCCCAGGTCTGCGATCTCAATCTCTCTTCTCTCCATCGTCTAACCTTTGCACGGGCACACACGAAGAGCGGCGCTAGCTTGCCGTGGTGTTATTACAACTAAAAAAAAGCTTGGAAAATAGAAGAATCGCCCAAAACAAGAGACGTTGCGGCTGGTCGAGGCGGAGCTAACCGTGCCACGTTTGCATGATGAAGCTGTGTGGCTAGTGGGGTGTTTTCGACCGACTGGCTGGATCCCGAGGTCGAACCATAGGTACTACGTCTGATAGAGTATATTTTTACACACACATTTTTCCTCCGTGTCGAGACGTGGGACGCCCTACCGCGTGGTTTCGGGGTCCTCCGGGTAATGCACGCATATATTCTTCCTACGGCGTGGGGACGCCCTACCGCGTGTTTTCGGGTCCTCCTCGGTCGTAAGAAGCAAGTAAATGAGTCGTCAAATCACGAAAGACCACCTTTCCTGCCGAGTACAACAGTGAAGCACGGTGGCTAGCTAGTTGAGCTAGTTCGACCGATTAGCTAGGTCGCCGCCACATTTGTTTTTTCACCCCTTTTTTATATACTTGCCGGCAGGTAAATTTAAATATCCACCGCGGCGTTGCTCTGGTGTTTGGGTGCGGCAGGATTTTAAATTTTTTGATTGATGGGAGAAGGCGCGGCAGGATTTTTAATTTTTTGATTGACGGGAGCAGGCGCGGCATCAATTAGTCACGATGAATCCGCCTGTAAAACCCACCGCTCCCTGATGTGAGAAGTCGTCGATTGGTGTTTTACCATGGTGAAAACCAAAAGATTCCCCGCTCCTCGGCTGGCTCCCTCCGCCTTCCCGTAGATTGCATTGCCTTTCAGCCGTTTCCGCCCCTTTGCTTCCTCTCCCCATTGCTTCTACCTGGTGCCATGGCGCGCAGCAGATCACGGAGTCCGAGGTGAGGCGCCTGACACAGGAGCTCCATGCCAAGGATGCGGAGCTCAGGGCCAAGGACGTGGAGCTCCGTGAGCTCAAGGAGGAGAGGAGGGCCATGCTCCTTCTGTTGGGGAACGTAGTAATTTCAAAAAATTTCCTACGCACACGCAAGATCATGGTGATGACATAGCAACGAGAGGGAGAGTGTATGTCCACGTACCCTCGTAGACCGTAAGCAGAAGAGTTATGACAACACGGTTGATGTAGTCGTACGTCTCCACGATCCGACCGATCCAAGTACCGAACGTACGGCACCTCCGAATTCAGCACACGTTTAGTTCGATGACGATCCCCGGACTCCGATCCAGCAAAGTGTCGGGATGAGTTCCGTCAACCGACGGCGCGTGGTAGCGATGATGATGCTCTACCGACGCAGGCTTCGCCTAAACTCCGCGACGATATGACCGAGGTGGAATATGGTGGAGGGGGGCACCGCACATGGCTAAGGAACGATCCGTAGATCAAATTGTGTGTCATGGGATGCCCCCCTGCCCCCGTATATAAAGGAGCAAGGGGGGGTGCGGCCGGCCCTAGGAGGCGCGGAGGAGTCCTACTCCCACCGGAGTAGGACTCCCCCTTCCTAGTTGGATTAGGACTTGGGGGAGGAGAGAGGAAGGGCGCCGCCCCGGCCTCCTTGTCCTATTCGGACTAGGGGAGGGGCGCATGACCTGCCCTGGCCGGCCCTCCTCTTCTCCCTTATGGCCCATTAAGGCCCATTATCTCCCGGGAGGGTTCCGGTAACCCCCCGGTTTTCCGGTAAAATCCCGATTTCACCCGGAACTATTCCGAAGTCCAAACATAGGCTTCCAATATATCAATCTTTATGTCTCGACCATTTCGAGACTCCTCGTCATGTCCGTGATCACATCCAGGACTCGAACAAACTTGGTACATCAAAACTTATAAACTCATAATAAACCGTCATCGTAGCGTTAAGCGTCACGGACCCCTACGGGTTCGAGAACTATGTAGACATGACCTAGAACTTTTCTCGGTCAATAACCAATAGCGTAACCTGGATGCCCATATTGGTTCCTACATATTCTCTGAAGATCTTTATCGGTCAAACCGCATAACGACATCGTTGTTCCCTTTGTCATCGGTATGTTACTTGACCGAGATTCGATCGTCGGTATCCAATACCTAGTTCAATCTCGTTACCCGGCAAGTCTCTTTACTCGCTCCGTAATACATCATCTCACAACTAACTTATTAGTTGCAATGCTTGCAAGGCTTATGTGATGTGTATTACCGAGAAGGCCTAGAGATACCTCTCCCAGCAATCGGAGTGACAAAACCTAATCTCGAAATACGCCAACCCAACATGTACCTTTGGAGACACCTGTAGTACTCCTTTATAATCACCCAGTTACGTTGTGACGTTTGGTAGCACCCAAAGTGTTCCTCCGGTAAGCGGGAGTTGCATAATCTCATAGTTACAGGAACATGTATAGGTCATGAAGAAAGCAATAGCAATATACTAAACGGTCAAGTGCTAGGCTAACGGAATGGGTCATGTCAATCACATCATTCTCCTAATGACGTGATCCCATTAATCAAATAACAACACATGTCTATGGTCAGGAAACATAACCATCTTTGATTAATGAGCTAGTCAAGTAGAGGCATACTAGTGACTGTATGTTTGTCTATGTATTCACACATGTATTATGTTTCCGGTTAATACAATTCTAGCATGAATAATAAACATTTATCATGATATGAGGAAATAAATAATAACTTTATTATTGCCTCTAGGGCATATTTCCTTCAGTCTCCCACTTGCACTAGAGTCAATAATCTAGATTACACGATGTGATTCTAACACCCATGGAGTCTTGGTGTTGATCATGTTTTGCTCGTGGAAGAGGCTTAGTCAACGGGTCTGAAACATTCAGATCCGTATGTATCTTGCAAATCTCTATGTCTCCCACTTGGACTTGGTCCCGAATTGAATTGAAGCGCCTTGATATGCTTGGTCCTCTTGTGAAATCTGGATTCCTTTGCCAAGGCAATTGCACCAGATGTCACGAGAAGATCTTCATTGGTCCCGATGCACTAGGTATGACACCTAGATCGGAAATGAACTCTTTCATCCAGACTCCTTCATTTGCTGCTTCGAAGCAGCTATGTACTCCGCTTCACATGTAGATCCCGCCACGGCGCTTTGTTTAGAACTGCACCAACCGACAGCTCCACTGTTTAATAAAAACACGTATCCGGTTTGCGATTTAGAATCGTCCGGATCGATTGTCAAAGCTTACATCGACGTAACCATTTACGACTAGCTCTTTGTCACCTCCATATACGAGAAACATATCCTTAGTCCTTTTCGGGTATTTCAGGATGTTCTTGACCGCTGTCGATGATCCATTCTGGATTACTTTGGTACCTTCTGCCAAGCTTATTGCTAAGCATACGTCAGGTCTGGTACACAGCATTGCATACATGATAGAGCCTATGGCTGAAGCATAGGGAACATCTTTCATTTCTCTCTATCTTATGCTGTGGTCGGGCATTGAGTCTGACTCAATTTCACACCTTGTAATACAGGTAAAATCCTTTCTTTGCCTGATCCATTTTGAACTTTTTCAAAACTTTATCAAGGTATGTGCTTTGTGAAAGTCCAATCAAGCGTCTTGATCTATCTCTATAGATCTTGATGCCCAATATGTAAGCAGCTTCACCAAGGTCTTTCATTAAAAAACTTTTATTCAAGTATCCTTTTATGCTATCCAGAAATTATATATCATTTCCAATTATTAATATGTCATCCACATATAATATCAGAAATGCTACAGAGCTCCCACTCACTTTCTTGTAAATACAGGCTTCTCCAAAAGTCTGTATAAAACCATATGCTTTGATCACACTATCAAAGCGTTTATTCCAACTCCGAGAGGCTTGCACGGACCATAAATTGATCATTTGGAGCTTGCACACTTTGTTAGCACCCTTTGTATCAACAAAACCTTCTTGTTGCATCATATACAACTCTTCTTCTAGAAATCCATTCAAGAATGCAGTTTTGACATCCATTTGCCAAATTTCATAATCATAAAATGCAGCAATTGCCAACATGATTCGGACAGACTTAAGCATTGCTACGGGTGAGAAAGTCTCATCGTAGTCAACCCCTTGAACTTGTCGAAAACCTTTCGCAACAAGTCGAGCTTTATAGATAGTTACATTACCATCAGCGTCTTAAAGATCCATTTATTCTTAATGGCTTGCCGATCATCGGGCAAGTCAACCAAAGTCCATACTTTGTTCTCATACATGGATCCCATCTCAGATTTCATGGCTTCCAGCCATTTTGCGGAATCTGGGCTCACCATCGCTTCTTCATAGTTTGTAGGTTCGCCATGGTCAAGTAACATGACTTCCGAATAGGATTACCGTACCACTCTGGTGCGGATCTTACTCTAGTTGACCTCGTGAATTCGGTAGAAACTTGATGCGAAGTTTCATGATCAATATCATTAGCTTCCTCACTAATTGGTGTAGTTGTCACGAGGCGGTTCTTGTGATGAACTATTTTCCAATAAGGGAGCAGATCTGATTATCTCATCAAGTTCTACTTTCCTCCCACTCACTTCTTTGAGAGAAACTCCTTTTCTAGAAAGGATCCGAATTTAACAGCGAAAATCTTGCCCTCAGATCTGTGATAGAAGGTGTACCCAATAGTCTCTTTTGGTATCCTATGAAGACACATTTCTCCGATTTAGGTTCGAGCTTATCTGGTTGAAGTTTCTTTACATAAGCATCGCAGCCCCAAACTTTAAGATACGACAACTTTGGTTTCTTGCTAAACCATAGTTCATAAGGGGTCGTTTCAGCGGATTTTGATGGTGCCCTATTTAACGTGAATGCGCCGTCTCTAAAGCATAACCCCAAAGCGATAGCGGTAAATCAGTAAGAGACATCATAGATCGCACCATATCTAGTAAAAATGCGATTACGACGTTCGGACACACCATTTCGTTGTGGTGTTCCGGTGGCGTGAGTTGAAAATATTCCGCATTGTTTCAAATGTAAACCAAACTACGTAACTTAAATATTCTCCTCCACGATCAGATCGTAGGGAATTTTATTTTCTTATTACGATGATTTTCCACTTCACTCTGAAATTCTTTGAACTTTTCAAATGTTTCAGATTTGTGTTTCATTAAGTAGATATACCCATATCTGCTCAAATCATCTGTGAAGGTGAGAAAATAACGATACACTTGGCGTGCCTCAACATTCATTGGACCACAAACATCGGTATGTATGATTTCCAACAAATCGGTTGCTTTCGCTCCATAGTTCCGGAGAACGGCGTTTTAGTCATCTTGCCCATGAGGCACGGTTCATAAGTACCAAGTGATTCATAATCAAGTGATTCCAAAAGCCCATCAAGATGGAGTTTCTTCATGCGTTTTACTCGATATGACCCAAAGCGGCGGTGCCACAAATAAGTTGCACTATCATTATCAACTCTGTATCTTTTGGTTTCAACACTATGAATATGTGTATTACTACTATCGAGATTCAATAAAATAGACCACTCTTCAAGGGTGCATGACCATAAAAGATATTATTCATATAAATAGAACAACCATTATTCTCTGACTTAAATGAATAACGTCTCGCATCAAACAAGATCCAGATATAATGTTCATGCTTCTTGGCGGCACCAAATAACAATTATTTAGGTCTAAAACTAATCCCGATGGTAGATGTAGAGGTAGCGTGCCGACCGCGATCACATCGACTTTGGAACCATTTCCACGCGCATCGTCACCTCGTCCTTAGCCAATCTTAAGCAATCCGTAGTTCCTGTTTGAGTTGCAAATATTAGCAGAACCCGATTATCAAATACCAGGTGCTACTGCGAGCATTAGTAAGGTACACATCAATAACATGTATATCACATATACCTTTGTTCACTTTGCCATCCTTCTTATCCGCCAAATACTTGGGGCAGTTCCGCTTCGGTGTCGATGCGCTTGCGGTAGAAGCACTCAGTTTCAGGCTTAGAGTCGAGACTTGGGTTTCTTCTCTTGAGCAACAACTTGTTTGTTGTTCTTTTGAAGTTCCTTTCTTCTTCCCTTTGCCCTTTTTCTTGGAAACTGGTGGTCTTGTTAACCATCAACACTTGATGCTCCTTTTGATTTCTACCTCCAGCGGCTTTTAGCATTGCGAAGAGCTCGAGGAATAGACTTGTCCATCCCTTGCATATTATAGTTCATCACGAAGCTCTTGTAGCTTGGTGGCGATGATTGAAGAATTACATCAATGACACTATCATCAGAAGATTAACTCCCGGTTGAATCAAGTGATTATTATACCCGGAACATTTTGAGTATGTGTTCACTTGTGAACTATTCTCCTCCATTTTGCAGCTATAGAACTTATTGGAGACTTCATATCTCTCAATCCGGGCATTTGCTTGAAATATTAACTTCAACTCCTGGAACATCTCATATGCACCATGACGTTCAAAGCGTCGTTGAAAGCCGGTTCTAAGCCGTAAAAGCATGGCACCTTTGAACTATCGAGTAGTCATCAGCTTTGCTCTGCCAGACGTTCTTAACGTCGTCGGTTGCATCGACAACAGGCACTGGCACCAGCGGTGCTTCGGGGCGTAATTCTTACGTGCAGCAATGAGGATAATCCTCGAGTTACGGACCCGATCCGTGTAATTGCTACCATCATCTTTCAACTTTGCTTTCTCAAAGGAGCGCATTAAAATTCAACGAAACAACAGCACGAGCCATTTATCTACAGTAAACATAGACAAGCAAAATACTATCAGGTACTAAGTTCATGATAAATTTAAGTTCAATTAATCATATTACTTAAGAACTCCCACTTAGATAGACATCTCTCTAGTTATCTAAGTGATTACGTGATCCAAATCAACTAAACCATGTCCGATCATCACGTGAGATGGAGTAGTTTCAATGGTGAACATCACTATGTTGATCATATCTACTATATGATTCACGTTCGACCTTTCGGTCTTCGTGTTCGAGGCCATATCTGTATATGCTAGGCTCGTCAAGTTTAACCTGAGTATTCCGCGTGTGCAACTGTTGTGCACCCGTTGTATTTGAACATAGAGCCTATCACACCCGATCATCACGTGGTGTCTCGTACGACGAAGAACTTTCATAGCGGTGCATACTCAAGGAGAACACTTCTTGATATTTAGTGAGAGATCATCTTATAATGCTACCGTCAATCAAAGCAAGATAAGATGCATAAAGGATAAACATCACATGCAATCGATATAAGTGATATGATATGGCCATCATCGTCTTGTGCTTGTGATCTCCATCTCAGAAACACCGTCGTGATCACCATCGTCACCGGTAGCGACACCTTGATCTCCATCGTAGCATCGTTGTCGTCTCGCCAACTATTGCTTCTCGACTATCGCTACCGCTTAGTGATAAAGTAAAGCAATTACATGGCTTTTGCATTTCATACAATAAGCGACAACCATATGGCTCACGCCGATTGCCGATAACTCGGTTACAAAACATGATCATCTCATACAATAAAATATAGCATCACGTCTTGACCATATCACATCACAACATGCCCTGCAAAAACAAGTTAGGCGTCCTCTACTTTGTTGTTGCAAGTTTTACGTGGCTGCTCACGGGCTTAAGTAAGAACCAATCTCACCTACGCATCAAAACCACAACGATAGTTTGTCAATTTGACTCCGTTTTAACCTTCGCAAGGACCGGGCGTAGCCACTTTCGGTTCAACTAAAGTTGGAGAGACTGTCTCCCGCAAGCCACCTATGTGCAAAGCACGTCGGGGAAACCGGTCTCGCGTAAGCGTACGCGTAATGTCGGTCCGGGTCGTCTCGTCCAACAATACCGCCGAACCAAAGTATGACATGCTGGTAGGCAGTATGACTTATATCGCCCACAACTCACTTGTGTTCTACTCGTGTATATAACATCAAACCATAAAACCTAGGCTCGGATGCCACTGTTGGGGAGCGTAGTAATTTCAAAAAATTCCCTACGCACACGCAAGATCATGGTGATGGCATAGCAACGAGAGGAGAGTATATGTCCACGTGCCCTCGTGAGACCGTGGCGGGCGTTATGACAACGTGGTTGATGTGATGTGGTGCGTCTTCACGATCCGACCGATCCAAGTACCGAGCGTCACGGCACCTCCGGAAGTTCAGCACACGTTCAGCTCGATGGCGATCCCCGGACTCCGATCCAGCAAAGTGTCGGGGATGAGTTCCGTCGACCTGACGGTGTGGTGACGATGATGATGCTCTACCGACGCAGGCTTCGCCTAAACTCAGCTGACGATATGACCGAGGTGGAATATGGTGGAGGGGCACCGCCTGCACGGCTGAGGAGCGATCCGTAGATCAACTTGTGTGTCATGGGATGCCCCCTGCCCCGTATATAAAGGAGCAAGGGGGGTGCGGCCAGCCCTAGGAGGCGCCGGAGGAGTCCTACTCCCACCGGAGTAGGACTCCCCCCTTCCTAGTTGGATTAGGACTTGGGGGAGGGGGGAGAGAGGAAGAGGCGCCGCCTCTCTCCTTGTCCTATTGGGACTAGGGGGGGAGGGGGCACGAGGCCGGCCCTGGCCGGCCCACCTCTTATCCCTGATGGCCCATTAAGGCCCATTATCTCCGGGAGGTTCGGTAACCCCGGTTTCCAATAAAATCGATTTCACCGGAACTATTCGAAGTCCAAACATAGGCTTCCAATATATCAATCTTTATGTCTCGACCATTTCGAGACTCCTCGTCATGTCCGTGATCACATCCGGGACTCGAACAAACTTCGGTACATCAAAACTTATAAACTCATAATAAAGCTGTCATCGTAAAGTTAGCGATGCGGACCCTACGGGTTCGAAAACTATGTAGACATGACCTAGAACTTTTCTCGGTCAATAACCAATAGCGGAACCTGGATGCCCATATTGGTTCCTACATATTCTACGAAGATCTTTATCGGTCAAACCGCATAACGACATACATTGTTCCCTTTGTCATCGGTATGTTACTTGCCCAAGATTGATCGTCGATATCCAATACCTAGTTCAATCTAGATTACCGGCAAGTCTCTTTACTCGCTTACGTAATACATCATCTCACAACTAACTTATTAGTTGCAATGCTTGCAAGGCTTATGTGATGTGTATTACCGAGAAGGCCTAGAGATACCTCTCCAGAGCAATCGGAGTGACAAAACCCTAATCTCGAAATCGCCAACCCAACATGTACCTTTGGAGACACCTGTAGTACTCCTTTATAATCACCCGATTCGTTGTGACGTTTGGTAGCACCAAAGTGTTCCTCCGTAAGCAGAGTTGCATAATCTCATAGTTACAGGAACATGTATAGGTCATGAAGAAAGCAATAGCAATATACTAAGCGATCAAGTGCTAAGCTAACGGAATGGGTCATGTCGATCACATCATTCTCCTAATGGCGTGATCCCATTAATCAAATAACAACACATGTCTATGGTTAGGAAACATAACCATCTTTGATTAATGAGCTAGTCAAGTAGAGGCATACTAGTGACTGTATGTTTGTCTATGTATTCACACATGTATTATGTTTAGGTTAATACAATTCTAGCATGAATAATAAACATTTATCATGATATGAGGAAATAAATAATAACTTTATTATTGCCTCTAGGGCATATTTCCTTGATATCCCACTTGCACTAGAGTCAATAATCTAGATTACACAAGAATGATTCTAACACCCATGGAGTCTTGGTGCTTGATCATGTTTTGCTCGTGGAAGAGGCTTAGTCAGCGGTGCGCAACATTCAGATCCGTATGTATCTTGCAAATCTCTATGTCTCTCACTTGGACTTGGTCCCGAATGGAATTAGGCGTCTCTTGATATGCTTGGTCCTCTTGTGAAATCTGGATTCCTTTGCCAAGGCAATTGCACCAATATTGTCACAGAAGATCTTCATTGGTCCCGATGCACTAGGTATGACACCTAGATCGGAAATGAACTCTTTCATCCAGACTCCTTCATTTGCTGCTTCCGAAGCAGCTATGTACTCCGCTTCACATGTAGATCTCGCCACGACGCTTTGTTTAGAACTGCACCAACCGACAGCTCCACCGTTTAATAAAAACATGTATCCGGTTTGCGATTTAGAATCGTCCAGGATCGATGTCAAAGCTTGCATCGGCGTAACCATTTACGACTAGCTCTTTGTCACCTCCATATCGAGAAACATATCCTTAGTCCTTTTCGTATTTCGGGATGTTCTTGACCACCGGTCCGATGATCCATTCTGGATTACTTTGGTACCTTCCTGCCAAGCTTATTGCTAAGCATACGTCGGTCTGGTACACAGCATTGCATACATGATAGAGCCTATGGCTGAAGCATAGGAACATCTTTCATTTTCTCTCTATCTTCTGCGTGGTGGGGCATTGAGTCCGACTCAATTTCACACCTTATGTCTGGTAAAAATCCTTTCTTTGCACGATCCATTTTGAACTTTTCAAAACTTTGTCAAGGTATGTGCTTTGTGAAAGTCCAATTAAGCGTCTTGATCTATCTCTATAGATCTTGATGCCCAATATGTAAGCAACTTCACCGAGGTCTTTCATTAAAAACTTTTATTCAAGTATCCTTTTATGCTATCCAGAAATTCTATATCATTTCCAATTAATAATATGTCATCCACATATAATATCAGAAATGCTCTGAGCTCCCACTCACTTTCTTGTAAATCTGAGGCTTCTCCAAAAGTGCATATAAAACCATATGCTTTGATCACACTATCAAAGCGTTTATTCCAACTCAGAGAGTCTTGCACCATACAATAAATTTATCTCTGGAGATTGAACACTTTGTTAGCACCCTTTTGATCAACAAAACCTTCTGGTTGCATCATATACAACTCTTCTTCTAGAAATCCATTCAAGAATGCAGGTTTGACATCCATTTGCCAAATTTCATAATCATAAAATGCAGCAATTGCTAACATGATTCGGACAGACTTAAGCATTGCTACGGGTGAGAAAGTCTCATCGTAGTCAACCCCTTGAACTTGTCGAAAACCTTTCGCAACAAGTCGAGCTTTATAGATAGTTACATTACCATCAGCGTCAGTCTTCTTCTTAAAGATCCATTTATTCTCAATGGCTTGCCGATCATCGACAAGTCAACCAAAGTCCATACTTTGTTCTCATACATGGATCCCATCTCAGATTTCATGGCTTCCAGCCATTTTTTGCGGAATCTGGGCTCACCATCGCTTCTTCATAGTTTGTAGGTTCGCCATGGTCAAGTAACATGACTTCCGAATAGGATTACCGTACCACTGCAGTGCGGATCTTACTCTAGTTGACCTCGTGGATTCGGTAGAAACTTGATCTGAAGTTTCATGATCAATATCATTAGCTTCCTCACTAATTGGTGTAGTTGTCACGAGGAACTGGTTCTTGTGATGAACTATTTTCAATAAGGGAGCAGATACGATTATCTCATCAAGTTCTACTTTCCTCCCACTCACTTCTTTCGAGAGAAACTCCTTTTCTAGAAAGGATCCGAATTTAACAACGAAAATCTTGCCCTCGGATCTGTGATAGAAGGTGTACCCAATAGTCTCTTTTGGGTATCCTATGAAGACACATTTCTCCGATTTAGGTTCGAGCTTATCTGGTTGAAGTTTCTTTACATAAGCATCGCGGCCCCAAACTTTAAGATCGACAACTTTGGTTTCTTGCTAAACCATAGTTCATAAGGTGTCGTTTCAGCAGTTTTGATGGTGCCCTATTTAGCGTGAATCTGGCCGTCTCTAAAGCATAACCCCAAAGCGATAGCGGTAAATCAGTAAGAGACATCATAGATCGCACCATATCTAATAAAGAAATCACGATTACGGCGTTCGGACACACCATTTCGTTGTGGTGTTCCGGGTGGCGTGAGTTGCGAAACTATTCCGCATTGTTTCAAATGTAAACCAAGAACTATGGATGCTCGCTTGAGAAACCGGCTTCTTGTTCAGGAACTCATTCCACTCATTCACATGAAAACGAACAGCATATTGGAATTCTTCTACCGTGGCTCTGCGTTCTCCATGATTTCCACAGTTTCTCTCATGCCACCAAGACCAAAGGAGAGCAATGGTAAGCATCCTTTGTTCCTCTGAAAGCTGCAAGATAGCATGTACTACTTCCTTTCTGGAAATTTGTTGTGACAACTTCACTCTCACCTCTTCTAGCATCAATGCTCGCCATCTGTGCTTCACCCATTTGCATTTCAGAAAAACATGCCCTCCATCTTTTAAAAGCCGGCCGCAAACAGCACACAAGAAATGATGCACCTTAGGAGGAAACTTTTGTTTCCAAATAGCTTTGAACATTTCAGAATCTCGTTCTTCATTTGATGAGCTGGCAGCTCGCTATTTGTTAACCTCCCTTTTTAACATGGACACATGTGCTTTATATACCGATTTGACCGAGAAAATGCCCTTACTATCAAGATGCCAGGCTAAGAAATTGTGCGCTTGATCCTGGACTTGGATGCTCATAATGAATGGCACATCATCCTCATGGAAACAACCTTCGACAAGAGCTCGGTCCCAATAGCCCATATCCAGATCAATTAACTCGCAAACCCTAGCGAGGAGGTTATGTCCACGTGGTGCAGAAAGACGCCTAGTCATTCCCCTAGGAATCCAAGGATCCTCCCAAATCCGAACATCCATGCCATCCCCGATTCTCCAAATTAGCCCTTTTTTTAGAAGATCGATGCCTTTCAATATACTACGCCATACATAGCTCATGCCATTAATCGGTTCTGTAGCAAGGCCTTACCATGAGGGAAATACTTTGCTCTCAAAACTTGTGCACAAAGGGATTCAGGTGCTTGTATTAACCGCCACCCTTGCTTGGCTAGCATCGCCAAGTTAAAAGAGTGAAGATCACGGAAACCAAGACCTCCTTCATCTTTTGACAACTTCATTTTTTCCCAACCTACCCAATGCATCTTATTTTCTTCATTCTACCTGTTCCACCGGTAGTGACATATCAGCTGGCTTATCTCATCACACAAGGACTTTGTTAGATCAAAGCACGCCATCGCATACGTAGGTATTGCTTCTTCACATATACTCCCTCCGTTCCTTTATGTAAGGTGTATAATTTTGGGCACGGTGACCAAGGCGCACAATTATAAAGGTGTTAGGACAAAAGTACCCTTGACAAATTTCTTGGTTAGCGGTAAGTAAATCAACGATTCCAGGAAAGTAAGATATACATGCAATCGTGAGAGACATAGTTTCCTTCTTTCGATACAGGGAGAGATACAGGAAATCAGAAGAGAGATACTTTCCTGTTTTTGGATAGATAAAATGGGATTTAAGAGGATTTAGAAGAAATGCACCTTACATTGTGGAATTTTATCAAAAAACAAAGAAACGGAGGGAGTATCTCCTTACCCGCCATAGAGAGACATCTGTCCCAGCCCACTTGTAGCCGAATCATAATATTATCTTTAATGTAGGCAAAACATTTCTTCTTTGACTTCCAATATATCTGGGCAGTCCAACGTATTTTCCCTCGCTGGCTTCACTTCCAATTTGCAACTCTTGTATAATTAAATTTTTGAAGCTCTGGCTTGCATTCACACTAAACATTACTGAAGACTTTTCTCGGTTAATCACTTGACCCGAACACTCCTCATACATTTGCAGAATATCATTAACTGTCTGGACCCCATGTACAGTCGCCTCCATGACAAGGAGTGAGTCATCTGCAAATAAAAGGTGATTAACTCTTGGGGCCGCCGGTGCAAGCTTTATACCTCTGATTTGGCCATCATCATTTGCTTTATTTAGCATTGTTGAAAGTCCCTCCGCGCACAAAAGATAGAATCCCCCTGCCGCAATCCTCTACCCGGTATAACCACATCTGAGATAACTCCATTCATTCTAAACCTTTACGAAACAGTCTTGACACACTTCATAATTAGCTGTACAAACTCATCAATGAAGCCCATCTTCTTCATAATTCCTTCAAGAAACAGCCCCTCTACCCGGTCATAAGCTATTTATTCATGTCGATCTTGAGTGCCATGTATATATCTTTACCTTTCCTTTTTCTTCACATGAAGTGGGTCATTTCATAGGTTAAGATAGTGTTATCAGAAATTAAACGGCCTGGCACAAAGGCGCTCTGGTTGGCTGAAATAATCTCATCCAGGATTTGGTTGAGACGGTTTGCCACAACTTTAGACACAAGCTTATACACCACATTGCAAAGGCTAATAGGGCGTAGATCTTTGATATGATCAGGGTCCCGAACCTTGGGATAAGCACAACAATTGTTTCATTCCATCCTTCTGGTATACTGCCGCCTTGCAACAAATGTAATACCTCTCGTGTCATCCCGTGTCACAGCTTCGCCCATCGTACTCCAAAATCTCTTATAGAAAATAGCCGGCATACCATCGGCACCAGGTGGCTTAAGGTCACCCATATCATCAAGGGCTCGCTTCACTTCCTCAACAGTGTACTCCTTTCTTAATAGATCATTCATCTGGGGTGTCACCTTCGGTTGTACTGCTTGTAATGCCTGGTTAAAATTTGGGCCTGCCACAGGGGTAAACAAGTTAAGAAGTGGTTAGTAATAAGTTCCTTCAGACCAGCCTCCCCTTTCACCTCCACACCATCTTCCCCAATGAGCTTTTCTATTCTATTTTTTTCTTTCTAGCCGACACAAAGTTGTGGAAAAATTCACTACAGACGAGAGATGGCTGCCGAGTATTCGTACAGAGAATTGGGGAACGAAGAGACGTAGGCACCCTACTTGGTCTTTTGGGCTTTCGATTGGCTAGTACGTGGGGTTTGGTTTTTCTTTTCTTTCTTCGTAGGTGGGATCCTGGTTTGATGGGTTCAACGACCGATTTTCTGTTCAGCTCATACCAAAGAAATACTTGTACGGGCATGTACAATGGTTCTATTTTAGGAATGCCACTTATCATAAATGATGAAGTGGAGGAGAGAGAAATCATAAGAAAAGGCTTGTCTTATCATTTGTCTCACCACGTTTTTAGGAATAACTAGTTATTGAAGATAAGGTTAAGAGGTGACTCATTGTAGATATGTTTTTTGTCATCTCTAGATTACATGCAAGAACTAGATCATAGAGGCGCGCTCTGCCGCGCCCGTCCATCTTTAAGACGGTAACGATGATATCGTCTAAAAAATTTGGAGTTATAATATGTAATAAATACGAAACACTCGAAAGTGAGGATACATGAATGAGAAAAA
Organism: Aegilops bicornis; assembly: GCA_021605145.1. Lineage (NCBI taxonomy): Eukaryota > Viridiplantae > Streptophyta > Magnoliopsida > Poales > Poaceae > Aegilops > Aegilops bicornis. The sequence continues at coordinate 2,830,862 of JAHIAL010000030.1, forward strand.
CAGGGGGTGGTTTATACCTAAAGGTAGGGTAATAAAGAATGAATATTGCCGCTGGTTTCCTTTAAATTGCGCTTGAAAATTTGTGTTGTTTTTATGTAAAGGCAATATACAAAATTGTCCTCCTTAAGCATTTTAACAGTCGTGGAATCTTTGAATTGTTGCACACCTAACCTCACCACGTAAGCCAAAAATAAATGTGCAAATGATGTATATTTTTATTTTTTATACTTCTTAAAAGTTATGAAATAAATAAAAATCACATATAAATTAAATTAAAGTAAGCGGAGCTAAGTTCTTGGTGATTGGTTAAAAATGAGACAAATAACTTACTCCATCTCCTTTCTCAAAATTTGAAATAGAAGTGCCCATTAACAAGTGAAGAATGGGTAAGTTCTAAAAAATAATCTTCTATAATGCTATATATGATACCATGCTACGAATAATGTATATACCTAAATCACAGATTGTCTCTATCAATTCAAGGTCAGCAATAATGATATCTGTATATGGTTCGGGGAGTCCAAATAATCTAAATTTTCATGAAATAACTAAGTATGGCCAATGAAGGGGGATGTGTTCTGATCACTCGATTTTAACCAACTACCAATTGCACATGAGGTATAGCTCCAAACCATGGATAAGACACAAGGTCTAACCGGTAGTACTCAATTGTCACTAATCCACCTGTTATCAATTGTGAAAACTCTAGGTACCCCCAATTTTTATATTACTCGAGCACAACTGAGGTCAAAATATACGCAAGGTCCTCAAATTCTTTCCTGAAAAATAAATAACCGTGAAGCAGATGCACACAACAATGGGAATATGATCGTGCTCACATAGATCATCAGCAGAGCAACAGTTTTAGTCCTTATCTACTCCTTACTTGTATCATGTTGCCAAAACTGCCTATACTGAAAGGTGAGAAGGCGTCCAGCCGCCATCCCGTGCGCCGTCGCTGGCCATGGGATCTCTCAACCGTGCTTGCTCACTAGGGTAGGATTCAGTGACAGAGTCTGGACGAATGACATGCAACAAATTCTGTTGGTCAGATTGCGTTAATATCGAGAGAGAGAGAGAGAGAGAGAGAGAGAGAGAGAGAGAGAGAGAGGGGGGAAGAGGAACCTGAATGGCTGAATCAGTCAGAGGTGAAGCCAATAGAACATGGCGGGCAACTCTGGGACAAGCATGTCAGTCACTAGGGATGCACATCGAGCGCCCTGTCCCGGTCTAGGCGAGGTCATCGTGGAGGCGAAGGAGGCGACGCGCCCCTCCCTGTCGTGTAAATCTTGAACGGTCTGTCGCCAGAGAAGCGAACCCTCAGCGGGCCACTAAGCAAAGAAGTGATAATGGGCCATCCAAACCGTATGAGTGGGCGCCCCTCCCACTTGGAAAAGGCCCGCTCAACCACAGGCCACCTAGACCGGTTTCCGGAGCAGCGGCCCGAGCGGAGTTTGTTCATGCCCGAAAGTGCCTCAGCGACGATGTAGGACGACTGTGAAAGATCTGAGACGTTCAACTACGTGATCGGACGATAAAGAGCCCCAAATCGCTGTGAGGCATCGTAGGTGGCTCAGTTTTACTGTTTCTCAATTAAGATAAAAGTATCTTATCTACCATTGTACATGCCCTACACATGTAGTGTCCAACTCATGTACCATGGAACAGATGAATTCGTTTTGGCTCAGATCTAGAGTTGCGCTGGACGTACAGGATGAAGAGTTCACTTAGACCATGGAGCCAAACTCTGCTCCCATATAAGAACCCACGTATCGCGGTGAGTAGCTTGTTAGACGTAATCTTGATTCATGTATCTGCATAGTTTGTTTTTCGTTATGCATGTAGCTTAGTTTGTCTAGGGAGTAGTTGTCACGAAGCTTCAGCGGAGGCGTGCGGAGAAGATGAGATGCCAAGGCGTCGTGCGATACGACGATGGCGAGATGCCGATGCCGGCGTGAGGCTGCAGTGCTGCGCGAGGCAGCGTGGCCGTGTGATGTGGCAAGTGCGACGAAGGGTGGAGTGTGGGGCTCGATGAGCATGTTTAGCCGGCTGGGTTGATCCGGTTGTGAGCTGCATGCAAGTCCTAGTCTTGGGACGTTGGAGTAAATCAAGTAAACAAACTGGCAGCATGGAAGTAGTTGGTTAGCTAGCTTTGTGCGTGTGCATTGGTTAGTGGGTTTAGTGGCCCGAGTGGAGGCTGGGTTAGGGCGTGCATGAGCCAGCCCGGTGTATATATATGTGTTGATCAGATGAATGAAAAGGAGGCCGAGAGGACTTGGAAAAACACAATGTAGTCTCTTGTTCCACCAAGGAGAAGGGCCTCTCGTGCAAAGTAACAGCTGGTCTTCTTCTTGGTTGTGTGTGTGTGTTGAGTTCCCCACCATGTGTGTGTGTTCTTGTGTTCTTGAGAGAAGAAGAGAGAAACCTCAGGAGAGTTGTGCGAGGCAACTCGAGGTAGAAGAAGAAGGGGCGCTGCGAGAGGAGCAGCGCCAACATAGCTAACACCACCGAACCATCAACATGAAAGTTTAGAACTATCTTTTCTGTGCGGAACTGCATTGCATTATCTTCCGCATGCCTTGTTTTATTTCCAACAGTTAAAACAGTCCTCTTACCCCGGAGACAAACATGTCAGAGGCAAGGTCTCTTTTTTCTGTCCATTATGTACTTTTTAAAGATAGAGCTAACGACCTTAATAATCGTAACTTAAATTTCATTCAGAAGTTTCTTACTTCACATAACGTGTGGTGGAGAGGCAGGCTTATTATTTGTTCGTTTGATGGATTCTGAAAATTGGTTGGATGGGATGGAATAGTACTAGGAGATACCGATGAAATTGGTTGGTCCAATCATATCCAACCCGATAACACAAAACACGCTGTAATACAAAATAAATATACATTTGTTACCAAAATCAAAAGGCGTTAATTAACCACAAGCACTACATATATACTTGTGCATTGGCTGATTACATGTTGCAGGACGGACATGGTACATTGGGCAAGATTCAATACAACACTTAGATGCAAACTACAACATGTGCTTGTTGGGCGGCAGGGCGTAATAAGAACGGGGCTAGTGAGAACGCGTGAACTTGTGAAGACAACATTGTACTTGCAAGATCAACATTTCAGTATGGCAAAGCTACACGTTGTGTAGTTGAGAACTTCATGTATGACTTAAACATTATTGTTTAAGTCAGATCTATACAACATAAACAAAGCACACATGTAGCCACCCTCTGGAGTCCATATCCTTCTGCACAAGCCATAAGGCAAAGAAAGATAACATGCGCAAAAAATAAGCAATTTGCATCATCTCAACACAAGTAGTACTTTTGTGGAAAACTAAAGCATGATGGCATGAACTTCATAAGGTGCCCTGTACTCATAGATGTCTCAAATTCAGTTGATACTTCTAGAAAGATAAAAATAAGGACCATTATTCTGTGAACAAATAAGGAAAAGGGAACAAATAACAAACCTATACTTCTTCGGATTACCAATTGTTAATAAACGATTAAAGATAACTGAGTGTAACTTAAATGATTAGCGGCCTATACTTTTTCGGATAAGCAATTCTAATAAACCATTAAAGATAACCGAGTGTAAAATAAATGACGAGCGGTCAGACTACCGAGACTCTTTAGCCTATATGGTTTCTCATATAACCTAGGTGTACGTCATCCCTTTCTCTACATACTACAATTTAGCAGTCATTTGTTGTTATTGTTGAATTAAGAAAGCAACGCAACGATAAATGATGACATTGAACAACGCGAAAGACCACCTATGCTCCTAGACATTGGTCATCTCTCAGACCACCTATGTATATTTATTTGAGTAGATGTCACTGATTTCAAATATTAATATCTGGGATAGGGGAAATTGATTCATGTAAGGAATAAAAATGTGGTGACAGAACTGAATGATACAATAAATGCATATGCATATATGAAACAAAATCTCTGTCCGTTGTTCAAATATACAAAATCTACTTATAATCTTAATCCAGAGCAGCCAGTAGGGCTCTAAGCTGCTTTTTTTATAAGGAAGATAAGCAAAAAAAAAAATCTAATAGTGATTCTAGATACATCCTTAAGCTGTGAAGTGACACACATAGCCAAAGTCTATGCAAACCAGCCTTTGAAAATCACATGCCTAAGGAGCATGGCAATATCAGCTTTTAAGCAAGTAGCACACCTCATTAAGACTACACTATGATATCAGTATGTATACATTTTGTAGATAGCAAGATTACTAAAGTATAGTGATAAGAAGAGAACATTATTTATTGTTAATTTATTATCTTTGAAGAAGTCCTACATAAAAAATTGATAAATTGTAAAGATCACCATGCATGTTGACATGTTCACTAAATCTTGAACTATAGGCAGTTCACAAATTTAAAAGCATTACTGCAGGGGCTTGAACTATGAAAAATTGAAGAACAACCAATTAACTACATGGGCGGATTCACAACACATATATAGCAGCAACTCTTATAGATCCTACAAAATAAATGGAATAGAAATATTTTGTAGAGGGTATTGAAGACAAATTAAATTTATCCGGTTCCTAACCATTTATGTGGGGTTACATGATTTATTCAAGGGCCATGAGAATAGTGCATGGTATTTAGGGATACAGAGTTATACAGGGAATTAAGGATAAAGAGTTACTGAGTGAGTTTGAGCGACGAACGTGAATGGTGTCAAGGAGGTTAACAGTCGCATTGCCAGTAACACGGCAAGAGCCTTCACTAACTGATTTTGCATAGTACTGGTACAAAAATGATCCAAATAAATATAAAATATGGGTAAGGCATTCTAATACAGACATAAGACGATTGTTCCATATGATGGAGATTAAAGGAAAGACTAGAATGTTCAGAAGCTTGGCGTTTCTCTGAGAGGAACTAGCAGAGCTCTCGTCTTGCATTAGAGAAGAAAAAAAGCAGGACAACTTACAGGGGAATACCAAGGTCACATGGAGAACACGAAAACCTCAACAAACAGGCAGACACCGTCGACGGTTCTTGACATTACTCGTCAATCTTTTTTTTTCTCGAATACGCGTGTGCGTATCATTCATTAAAGAAGAAAGAGGGAAGACTCCCAAATCCACGATTACAATAAATAATTACATGCCGGGATTTTCCGACACCACCAGGCTACCTAGTCACTACTCACGATCCGGCCCACCGTCATCTACTTCAAATCCTACTGAGTTGCCTTTCATGAGGCCAGCCCTAACCCACAGAGCACCCTCCTCTCTAATCGTAAGTAAGACCGCGGTGAGTGACGGGACAGCCCCACTTAACACGATGTCATTTTGATGCTTCCAAATACTCCACATCCCAAGTAGGCATTTAGCGCGAGTGGACTTCCGATGGGCAGCACAACGATCCTGACGAAGACATTACTCGTGAATCAAAGACCTCTTTCAGCATCCGGATGTCGTCTGTGACCAGTCCAGCAACAGCTGCAGGGCTAAGCACTCGCTGCCCATGGACATAGGTTAATCTCAGCTGTCACCGTGCTTGTCGACGCCTCTGGGCAGGCGAGGAAGATTAAGATGACGGTGGTGGCTGGGCCAGCATGTGCAGGTGCAGTTGTAGTCTGACCAGCGGCTCAGTTTAGCGTGTCACTACTGTTCTCCGATTTTAGGTTCTCCTCCACTCCTGTGTTGTTGGTTTCTTTGTCCGATTTGTGTTGTTTGTTGCGCCGCTATTTTGGTCATGGTGAGATGGTGCCTGATGTTCTGTTCTACTTGCGGTGCTTGCTAAGAGCGTCTGCCTGAAGACAGTGACAGTCTGCCTCTGGTTGCAAGTTTGCCACCTGTTTACTGATCATTGCTGCGAGCCGACCTTGCCATTTTCAAATGGATGTAGGTGAGAAACACCATTTTATTTCCAAAGGGAGCAGCGCGAGACCGAGCAATGCGCGCGCGCACCGAACGCCGAGGTCCAAAGGAAAACCGATCCATCCACCGACGCGACGCATTAACGTACCATACGCGTGTGTCTGTTGTAGTATTGACAACTCGATCAATCGTGAGCAAGCTTGTGCGCGCGGTGCGTACGTCGATCTCTCGCGACCACGGTCAAGATAAGGGCGTGCCCAGCAAATAAGCCAATACTATCTCTACCCTTCCCTAAGAAACACATCAATAGATAGACCCGACGATCGGGAAACCAAGCGCACGCGCTCGTACGTGCTGGTCGGCCACGTTCGCCGATGATCTCCTCGCCCTCGTCTACAGCACATGATAGCCTGCCGAGAGTTATCTTCTCAGAACCGCCAAACGCACGCCAATGTATCCTTGCTGCCCTAATACACAACTGTGGCATCGCACTGTGCAGAGTTTGTTGTCCGAACAGTGGGTGGAGAGTATAAGGATGTCCTGATAGCAGGGAGCTTTTGGGCATCTCATTGTGCAAGGCCTACGTTATGATACCACACTCGTCAAGTTCGAGATGGGTGTGAATGAAGATGGTGCACCAGTGGTCACCACGGAATGCCAGCTAGTTATGGAAAGGATCGACCAGTCCATCGGTACGAGCGACTGTTGGAGCAGTACTAGTTACATCTTTGAATTGGAGGGCAAGCTTGCTATGGCGTGGATGACCGGCTGGTTGCCAAACATCCAGCATCTCTTCAAGGTGTTCAAACTCATCGACACGGGTACTAGTAGATACAATGCACTTTACACGCACAAGTGGCTGGAGGTCACAAGCTTGGGTGTCAACTCACTGTTTTTGGGGGGAAATATTCTCTAAGGAGGTGCATGTACTGACAAATAGGAGTGGCGGTGTGGAGAAAAATCACATCTACTACTCGCATTATTGTTGGTTTGGTCAAAACGCCATCATGCCTCGTGACATGATATCGGTGAGAACCTCGATCGCCGGTAACAGTGTGACCTGCTACAGAGAAGATGACTTGAAGAACAGCATCACCGGCGATGTCGTGAAGACGATCATGTCAATATGGCCGTTCACATGGTGGCATGTGGATTCTACCTCCAGATATATAGCTTGTATAGACTGTGGATATTAGTGCACTAAACTCTCTACAAAAGATATCATGGCATTGTTTTAAGGATTTTTGTTTTTTAATTCGCCCCAAACATACCGTTTTTCAAATTTCTCACAGGGTAGTTTTATTATAGGAGGATGTCATTTTTTATTTTAAGAGGATGGCATTTTTATAATTGAGAGGATGGTAGTTTTTTTAACGACATGGCCGTTTTATTAATAGTATGACATTTCTATTATTATGATGATGGCATTTTTTAATAGTGGAGGATGACATGGCAGTTTTTATTAATAAGAGCATGATTATTATTTTTGTAATAGGATGGCATTTCTTAATAAAGAGAGGATGTCATTTTCAATTTTTAATGGCATGGCATATACTGTCATTTTTATTATTGCGAGAATGGCATTTTTATCATATAAGATGATGGAATTTTTAATATCGAGAGGTGGAATTTTTTTATGTCACATTTTTTTGCACACAAGATTTTTTGGGTGATGACTAGGAACATGGCGACTTTTGTAGCGATTTTTTTTTCATTTTTCTGATTTTTTGTTTGTCGAGGGGCTCCTCCGCAGCGACTGATCGCCAGATATTTCCGTCTTTTTTCTATAGGCTCTTGAGACATCAGTTTATACTGAATACCCGACATCATATAATCAGAAAAATTCGGAGGATTCTCTGGTTCGGACATGCACGCACGCTATCAGGTCATTTTAGGCACTTTATTATGAGATTTACTACTTTCACCCGCAAAAAAAAGAAAAATAGTATGGGATTTTTTTGACATAAAAAAATAGTATGAGATTTATTTCACCCAACTGATTGGTTGGCTCCCTCAAAAAAAAAAAACTGATTGGTTGGCTATATATTCACAAGAAGAAAAACGGAAAATTTTATTAGCTAACTATAAGCCCGTAAGGTGCGTGCATTGCCCAGAAACAAACCTACAGCCTGATCGTTCCTCAAAAGAAAAGAAAAAAAGGCATAGAGCCTGATCGATGTCGGAGCTGATGGCTGCCGCCGCCTGCGACGATCGGGAAACCAAGCGCGCTCATACGGCGAGGGAGTGCTGGTCGCCCACGTTCCCCGACGATCTCCTCCCTGTCGTCTACCGCATGGTCGCCTCCCCGCGCGGCCGCGCACGCTTCGCCGCCGTCTGCCGGTCGTGGCGCGCCGCTGCGCGTGCGGCGCCACCCATGCCAGCGCTTCCGTGGCTTCTCTTCTTGCCTCACTACGACAGCAGGATGAAGACAATTCACTGCCCCGAGGATGGTGCCCTCGTGGGCTTACGGGTCCCCGGCGAGGATGCCGGAAGGTGGATTATCGGCTGCCACGACGGTGGCTGGGTTCGCCTTGCTCGAACGTGCAGGCCCGTTAAGGATCATGAACCTTTTCTCTTGGCGCCGAGGTGGCCCTATCCGAGAAGAAGGTGACGATCCTCTGCCCAAGCCGGCACCATGCCAATGCCCGCCTGGTCTTCATCTCAAAAGTTGTTAGCATAATCTTGATTGTTATGTTTGGATAGTAGTGTTTGTGTTAAACTAAGTATTAGACGTGTAGGATTAGCAGCCGTGGCTGAGTAGTACTCCTACGTACTAGTATAGTAGTCCGGCTAGGATTTGTACATTGTCTAGTACGTGTCCGAGTATAGGAGAAGGAGTTGTGTCTAGTCGGTTAGCTAGCTTGGAGTCCTAGTCGTTGGTTGCTCTGGTTGGATGTGTATATATATACTTGACCGGGGCTGAGATATTGGTAACACCGTGGAGAAAAACAGAAAATAAAAAGAGAATCAAAGGGCACGACAAGAGCACTTGGCTATCAGTTTTCGAGTGCGTGTTTATCGTGTGATTTGATGTGATCGATTCTGTGGGCGAATTCCAACAAAAGTTGTCTTCTCTGCGCCAGCTCGCCCCAATGTATCCTTGCCGGAGTAACACACAAGTGCGGTGTAGCGCTATGCAAAGCTGGTTGTTCAAACAGCGGGTGGACAGTACAAGGATGTCCTGATGAGGGAAAGCTTGATGACATGGCATTCTGCAACGGCGAGCTGTATGGCCTACGTCGCAATACGACACTCGTCAAGTTCGAGATTGGCATGAATGAGGATGGTGCGCCAGCGGTCACCACAGAACGCAATGTAGTCATGGAAACGATTGACCACACCATTGCGGTGTACCGGGACAGTACTAGTTACATCTTTGATCTGCAAGGCAAGCCTGGGATGGCACTGAAGACCCAGTGGTTGCGAAACACGCTGCCCTTCTTCAAAGTGTTCAAACTCGCCGACATCCACACCGGTAGACAAAAGGCGCTTTACAAGCGCGAGTGGCTTGAGGTCACAAGCTTGGGTGACCAATCGTTGTTTTTGGGGGAGATATTCTCTAAGGCGGTGCATGTGTCCACAAACGGGACGGGCGTAGCGACGTGAAGAGAAACCGAATCTACTACCCGGATAATTGCTTGTTTAGTACGAAAGACTTCATGCCCAGTGACATGGTGTCAGTGGCAATCTCGAACGATAGCAGCAGTGTGACCTGCCACAAGGAAGACGACTCAAAGATCGGTATCACCAGCTATGGCCTGAAGAGGATCATATCGGTACAATACATAATGAAGAGCTGTATAGATGGTGGCATGTGGATTCTCCCCCCAGATATATAGCTAGTCTACACTCTGCGATATTAGCACATTGATAAACTCTCAATAAGAGAGATCATATAATACGTAGTAGGAGAGGAATAGAGAGCAGATTACAGAGGGGTCATCGAAGTAGGAGAAGAATATAGGAAAGATGACAAGGTCATGTGTCATTTTATAAGCAGACTGTAATCTTATAAATTGTCGATATATAATATTTTTACTATTGTAGGCCTACAAGTAAAACTTTGGTCCTTTTTTTCTTGATCATCATTTGTTAATTAGGATGGATATGCACGCTGTCACTAGCTAGTATGCTCCATATGCATATTCTGTATCGTCTTGACTGAATGACTAGAGAGAGATGTTATTTTATTTTGCAAATGACTAGAGAGAAATGTTGGTTGGTCGTGTACATACACAGGTGCAGGAGTCGAGCTTGTTAGATGAAATATTATGTTGTAATCTCAACCTTCCTCTATCTCTCGTATATATCTATCTTAAACTCTTCTGTAACAACCTGCGGGTTGCATCATCTTCTACGCCAAGGCACGGCTATCGCCCAAATCAATATATAGCAGACGCAGCTCCCCTCGAGGGAGTAGGAACGCTTGCCAACTTAACATGGTCATCAGAGCATCCTCTTTCCTATACATCTAGCCACAAAACGCACACAAACCAAATCACAGATTATACTACCATACCATCGTCGCCACCATGTCTTCCTCAACGGCCGTAGCACTCAACCTTGCTGCGCCGCCGTCCGAGAAACTAGCCAGAGGAAACTACATCCTCTGGAAGGCGCAAGTCCTCCCAGCCCTGCGAGGTGCGCAAGTGACTGGGTTGCTGGACAACAGCGACGCTGCTCCGCCCAAAACGGTGGAGGTCGCACAGGCAGACAAGAGTTCGGCCATGGCGCCGAATCCCCTGTATGGACCCTGGATCGCCAAAGACCAGTAGGTTCTTTCATATTTACTGAATTCCATGTCGCCAGAAATCCTTGCGCAGGTTGTCTGGAAGGAGTCCACCTTCGTTCTGTGGACAGCGGTGACTACCCTCTTCGCCTCGCAGTCTCAATCTCGGATCACGAATATGAGGATTGCAATCACCAACACCAAGAAGGGCACCATGTCAAGCAGTGCCTACATGGCGAAGATGAAGAATCTTGGCGATGAGCTAGCAGCCGCTGGCCGTCCGGTGTCGGACCCGGAGATGGTGGATTACATCCTCGCAGGATTGGACCGCGACTATGATCCTGTAGTTGCGGCAGTGGGCGCTGTCAAGAACTTAATCACCGCCGACGATCTCTTTGCCCAAATCTCTGCCTTTGATCAGAGGATGGAGATGTTGGGCGATGCATCTTCAGGCGGCTTCCACACCTCTGCAAACGCGGCCTACAGAGGCCAGAGTCAGACTCGTGGCAAACCCTATCGTGGGCGGGGATCAAGGGGACGCGGTCGTGGAGATTGCCAGCCCTCTCATGCTCGTGGTGGTGGTAGCTACAGAGGACGTCCACGACAACAACAACATCAGCCGCAACAAGGACGTGATCAGCAGCAACGCGACTACCCTGAGTGCCAAATCTGCTATAAGCATCATCCGAAGTGCGCGGGCTTCTTTGGTGGCGTTATGAAGATGCCGAACCAGAAGAAAAGGTGGCACATGCAGCCACCTATGGCGTCGATACCAATTGGTATGCCGACACCGGAGCCACCAACCACATCACAGGCGAACTTGACAAGCTGACAATGCGGGAGAAGTACAATGGAGGTGATCAAATTCACACGGCAAGCGGTTCTGGTATGGCAATTACACATATTGGTAGTTCAATTGTTCAAAACCCCATAAAAAGTTTGCATCTCAAAAATATCTTACATGTTCCCAAAACATCCAGAAAACTCATTTCTATTCATCAATTCACTCGTGACAATCATGTTCTCATAGAATTCTATCCGTTTTTTTCTTGGTTAAGGACTTGGCCACGAGGAGAATCATTCTTAGAGGACGGTGTGTAGGAGGTCTCTACCCACTCATATCATCATCACCATCATCATGGTCCAATAAACAAGCCTATGCTGTCACCAAGCCATCTTCCGTGAAGTGGCATAGTCGCTTGGGTCATCTGTCTTCAGTCATTGTTTGATATGTCCTTAGCAAAAATAAGCTCTCATATGAGCCTAGTGTTGAGTCTGTTTGCGATCCATGTCAACAAGCAAAAAGTCATCAATTGCCTTACCCTATTTCTACTAGCATATCAACTGCACCATTGCAACTTATATTTTCCGATGTATGGGGGCCAGCTCCCACTTCTGTTGGTAGATTCTCCTATTATGTAAGCTTTATTGATGACTATAGTAAATTTACTTGGATTTACTTATTAAAGAAGAGGTCAGATGTGTTCCAAGTTTTCATCAGTTTCCAAAATCTTGTTGAACGCAAACTAAACTCTAAAATCATTGCTAGGCAAATGGATTGGGGTGGTGAGTATGAGAAACTTCATTCTTTCTTTCAAAAACTTGGCATCTCCCACCATGTTTCTTGCCCTCATGCTCACCACCGGATCTGCTGAAAGAAAACACCGTCATATTGTTGACTAGCATTGCTAGCCAATGCATCCATGCCCCTTAAATTTTGGGATGAGGCATTCTTAACCGCTACATATCTCATCAATTTGCTCCCTAGTAAATTCATCAAGCTAGAAACTCCTATCACACGACTCCTTGGTATTACACCAAATTATACATCTCTTCGTATTTTTGGTTGTGCATGTTGGCCCAATCTTCGACCTTATAACACACGAAAGCTGGCATTCCGCTCCAAACGGTGTTTTTTTCTAGGCTATAGCCCCATGCACAAAGGAGTTAAATGTCTTGATGTTCCTATAGGTCGAGTTTATATATCCAGAGAAATTGTATTTGATGAGTCTCTCTTTCCGTTTGCATCCCTTCACCCTAATGCCGGTGCCCTCCTTAGAAAGGAAATTCTTCTCCTTCCACCAAGTCTTCAGAATTTTGATCAAGGGGGCGACAATTGTACTAATGAATATGATGATAATTCTGCTAGTACCGGTTCTGCTCTTATGCCTGTGCAGGTTCTTGCAGAAAACGGAGGTCAGAATGATCAAAATCATGAAAATATTGTCCAAAATGATGCTATATTTTATGCTCCAGAAGTAGACGAGCCTGGCACGGAGCACAAAGGCGATACGGCGGCGCCTGCCACCCCTGCAAGGTCACAGGTCTCGGATCCCACGAGGAGATCGTCCTCGGATCACACCCCCAACAGCGACAGCCCAGATCCCTGGTTTGGGCGACTCGCCGGCCGACACGTCTCCAGCCAGCGCGACCAGCGGTTGGACCCGATCCGCCTCGCGGCCCGCGCACATGCACCTGCAGGCTGGGAGTGGATCTCCTGCGCCCAGGCAATCTATGGACTCCAGGTTGTCCGGTGGAAGGGCGGCCACACCAGGGTCTACTGGATCTACTGCGCCTCTGCATGTAGAATCCAGTGGATCTCCTGTGCCAGCGCATGCAGCAGCCCCAGGCGGATCTTCTACAATCAGTATTTCTGTACAACAACCTGTGCAGCAACCAGCAGCCTCCACACGTGTGATGACCCGGTTACAGAAAGGTATACGTAATCCAAAAATAAGAAAAGATGGCACTGTACCGTATGACATGTTGTGTATTTCAGGGGAACCATCAACGTTGAATGATGCACTTGGTGATTCTAAATGGAAGAAAGCAATGGATGAAGAATGCTCTGCTCTCATGAGGAATAAGACTTGGCATCTTGTACCTAGCCAGAGAGATAAAAATATCATTGACTGCAAATGGGTGTATAGAATTAAGAAGCAGATGGTTCTATTGACAGATATAAGGCACGATTAGTTGCAAAAGTTTTTACACAACGCTATGGGATAGACTATGAGGATACCTTTAGTCCTGTTGTTAAAGCTGCAACTATTAGACTTGTGTTATCTATTGCTGTGTCCAGGGGATGGAGCCTAAGGTAGCTAGATGTACAGAACGCGTTTTTGCATGGTGTTCTGGAAGAGGAGGTATTCATGCGACAACCACCTGGGTATGAGAGTAAGACAAAACCACATTATGTGTGTAAGCTGGACAAGGCATTGTGTGGTTTGAAGCAAGCGCCTAGAGCATGGTACTCCAGATTGAGCTCACAGTTAAAACACCTTGGTTTTATTGCGTCCAAGGCTGACACATCTCTGTTTATCTATAACAAAGCAAAAGTAGTTATCTTTGTGCTTATTTATGTTGATGACATAATAGTTGTGAGTTCTTCACAGAGTGCTACTAATGCCCTTTTGCATGATTTGAGCTCGGAGTTTGCCTTAAAGGATCTAGGTGACTTGCACTTCTTTCTAGGCATTGAGGTCAAGAAAACTCAAGATGGCATAGTATTGAATCAAGGAAAATATGTCACTGAGTTTGTGTCTCGCATGGGTATGAAAAATTGCAAGCCTACATCTACACCTTTGTCTTCCTCAGAAAAACTCTCAGCAATCAAGGAGAACCTCTTCAGGAGGAGGAAAGTACAAGATACAAAAGCACTGTTGGGGCATTACAGTACTTAACTCTTACACGTCCAGATATCTCATTTGCTGTTAACAAGGTTTGTCAGTATTTACATGCACCTACTACTGTACACTGGACAGCTGTCAAGGGAATTGTAAGATATGTCAAGCATACTATGGGAATAGGACTTCACTTCAAAGCGTTACGATTCTGCTCTTGTAAGTGCATTCTCTGATGCTGATTGGGCAGGTTGCAGTGATGACAGAAAATCAACTTGAGGTTTTGCAATATTCTTTGGTCCTAATCATGTCTCTTGGAATGCTAGAAAACAAGCCACAGTGTCAAAATCAAGTACATAAGCTGAGTATAAGTCCTTGGCGAATGCTACTACAGAAATCATTTGGGTTGAGTCGTTACTTGAAGAAATGGGAATTAAGCAAAACCGCATCTCATGTTTATGGGGTGACAATTTGGGAGCAACATACTTGTCTGCAAATCCAGTGTTTCGCGCAAGAACCAAGCATATAGAAATTGATTTTCACTTTGTTCGAGAAAGAGATGCAGCAAAGAAACTTGAGATACGATTTATTCCTTCTAGAGACCAAGTAGCAGATGGATTCACCAAGGCACTTGCAGCTAAACCATTTGAAGAGTTTAAGAGAAATCTTAATTTAGGATAGCTGAGATTGGGGGGTTAGATGAAATATTTTGTTGTAATCTCAACCGTCCTCTATCTCTCGTATCTATCTTAAACTCTTTTGTAACAACCTGCGGGTTGCATCATCTTGTACGCCAAGGCATGGCTGTCGCCCAAATCAATATATAGCAGATGTTGTTCCCCTCGAGGGAGTAGGAACGCTTCCCAACTTAACAGAGCTGAAAGACGCAAGCCATACAAGAAAGAAATAAACAAGATATATAAGTGGCTGACAACACAGAGCAGACCCTGCACGTACAAGTTGAGAGGGGGAGTGAAATTTGACATGGCTAGCCACAACTAAGAGCATCTACAGCACGAATAGAGATGCCCCCCTCAAATGGGCCTCAAATGCCTGGCTGACCGACACCCCTCATATTCAGATCAAAATATAGGGCGGATAGGGGGGCATCCGGGCACTCCCTCCGCGTAGGAATGACGAAGGGGTCCCACGCAGACTTTCCCGGAAACCCGGTGGTTCAACGGACGCCTCTTCCATCGCTACAGTGTGAACGTTGCGTGTCGCCGCTCCGGCTCGCCGCCCGAGTACAAATTTGACTATTTAACCCAGCGTCGTCCCGCAACCCTAGCCCATCCACCTCCCCCCTCTCGGCGCCGCCAATCCGAGCTCATCCACCTCCTCCCTCTCCCGTTCCAGCGCTCTGCCCACAGTTCGGCGCTCCGCCGTTGTCCAGAGCAACATCACCTACTACGCAACGCTCACGCTGGAGCGCCGGTACGAGATCCAGCAGGAGATACGGGTGAGACAACCCGCGCACGCCGCATGCACTGCTGTGGGGCTACCTCCAGACTCGCCGGAGCCGGAGGAGGAGGAGGAGGAGCAGCCAGGGGAAGAGGAGGAAGAGGAGCTGGCTCCCATGGAGGTGGAGGAGGCGGACCAAAAGCTGTCGGGCTGCAACATGGAGCAGGCAGAGGCGGTTTTCACCATCGCCCAATCGGAGGAGATGGCGGAGCAGTAGGACATCTTGGAGCCCATCCAGGATGTGGCATGTGTGGAGGTCAACCCGGCGTTCCTCCAACAGGAGCAGGCGGCGTCCGACGCGCTCTTCGTCGAACTCGACGCGGAGATTGAGGAGGAGGCCGGAGCCGAGGCGTCGGAGCTGCAGCTGCCTCCCATGCTGCCGGAGACGGGCACGGAGATCGTCGACATCTCCGATGATGAGTAGCTACGTAATTGACGTAGTACGTAGGTTTATCTCGTTTGCATGTCCTTGAATAGATTGAGTAATCTACTATCTATGAGATGTCCAGATGCAACTAGTGAAATTTAAGGCATGCCCGATCAAGGTTTTGACTTTCGGTTTATGAATTTTTTTTGCCCAAGACCGAAATGGCCAAATTTCGGTCATTTTCAAAAATTTCGGCCAAAAGTTGACCTAAACTTGGTTTAAATTTGACCAAATTTTGACCAAAATCCATATTTTCGGCATAAGATATTTTTCGCCCATGGCCGAGATGGCCGAAATTCGGCTGAAATCTGTTTTTCTGGGCATTTGATGTGCCATATTTGACAGATCCGGCCGTAGATATTCTTAGCAAGCCAGAGAAAGAAACGAACAGGTTGAAGACACAGCGACCTTCCAGTCATAACCGGACTAAGTGCAGCTCTCTCTTGCCGCTCCCGCGGGGGGTTCTCGAGAGAAAAACCAAAGCCGCCGCCAGGCAGACCCCCACCACAGGAGCTGATCCCCCTCACCACCGCCGGTGTGCGCTGTAGGGCAAAGCCTGTGCAGCGTCGGCGGCTTCGGGCTGTTCGTTCCCTTCGCACAAGGTGGGGTGGCATGGGACGCCTCGATCTAGTGGAGGAGGGTGCTCGGCGCGGCGTTGCTGGCCGACGTGCGTGGATTCGCATAAGTAGAGACGTGCTCACGCAGTACTGGTGCTGCGGTGCGCATCGGTTTCTGAGTCTTTGGGTGTGGCTCTGCGCGGTTGAAGCGGAGGCGCAGGCGGGCGACCGTGGTAGCCTTGCACGTCTCGCCGTGATCTACGCGGTGGCCGGCGTGCGTCGTGGTCTCTCGCTGGCTGCTGTGGCTATCTTGCGTGAGTGCAGGGAGCAGATTTGGGTCAGCGGCGTGGGCAGAAATAGACCTGTCTTACCAAGGATGTAGGGAGGTACCATATTGCTATTGCTGATAATGAATTGATACTGATGCCGAAATAATTCGATGAACCTGTTGTGCTTGTACCGATCTAGATGCCTAGTTTGACCGTACTAATATGTTATGTTTATGTTCCCTACACCCTTGCTTGTAATGTATCTACTGATCATGTATTGCCCTACTGTTGCAAGATGGACCAACTCTATCAACACACAACCTGTATCTCTAGAGACTCATAGCTTTAGTAAAGCTGAACAGTATTGAGTTATCCATAATATACTTTTTTGTGGTGCTTTCACGTGATATGTTTTGATAGTGCGGTGGCAACTCTCAGATTTGAAATAATCAACCATAGTGATTATCATTACAGAAGGCATGTAACATCTCCGTAGAGAAATGGCAACGCATCCGATTTTGAACAACATACAATAATTAACAGTACAATAATTTATGAGTAGCCAAACAATGTTTATTACAGATAGAGTTGAGAAATATCACCAAGCATAACAAATAAGGTAAATTGATGAGGTCAGACCATATCAAGAAAATCAGAGTTGAAATCTTTACCGAGCTTAAGTCTGAGCTTCACGATAGGCCATTCGCCCAACAACTTTGTGAGAATGGGCAGTAAAGCTACCATAAGACAAATTGCAATCGCTAACCAGTGGACATGTGGAGCTAGCACCGTGTATAAACCAGTTGAAAACGCGATAGTTGTTGTCACGTATGCAAACCACATGAGCTTCTTAGTGAAGGATCTGTAATAAACCAAGAACTCATAATCCTCCCACCTTGCTATAATGCATATGAAGGCCACAGCAAATGAGGAGCACATTGCTAAGACATCAGAAATCAAGAATGCCTGAAATGCAAGCTTCTTAGACATGATGGGAACTCCCTCGCTTCCAACATCGTTGCTGTATCCTCCAGGAAGGGTGAAGGCAGCAGCGAAGGTGATTGTCGCAATGAGGATGGCCACTAATGAGGTGTTGCTTGTATATGTTTTAGTTAGTGACTTTGCATCCTTCCTTGATGTGTTAGTCATCTTACGCTTGGCATGAATGTGAAGAACATGAAGAACAGGAGCATCTTGTGGATTAGCTTTCGACATAAGCATGGCCACTTCATTCTGCATGAATCCAATGGAATAATGTAAAGTAAAGCTTACGGTGTTAAAATAAATCTGAGCTGTTCTACTATGTAAATAACACTGTTATTCATAGTAGTTTTTTAAGATAAACAATGTGCGCTAAAAAAAACTACGGTAATGATAACTCCCGAACGTTCGGGAGTTAAGCATGGCAACCCGAACGGGTTTAGATGGCATGTTTAGTTTGCGTGAGATTAGGGAAACATGGCAATTTTCTGACAAAAAAACGAAAAAGGACGAAGTTGCCATCCCCTACCAACTAAAGTTGCCATCCTCTATGAATTAAAGTTGCCATGTAAAAACGTTTGGGACGAAATGCTCAAAATCCGAACATTCGGGAGTTATTGGATTCCAAAAACTATGGGTACTCCTACCTAAATTGATCGTGGAGCAATTCCTCCATGTGATCTGTTTTTAGTAGCTTCACTAGGTACATATCATGTACTAAGCTTATTTTAAAGAATATAAAACATACTATAGGTCCCCTTTAATAGTTTTTAGTCAAGAAAGTTAAAAAAAACTAAAGATGGTCATGTCTACATTCCTATCTAAAGCACACGCATTGCCGGTGTGTCTGGCATGGCACATCCCAAGAAACAACGAGATCAAAAATCTCGGGAGTGGCAATTCCCTGGCGGCATCGCCGGCCATTGCTCCTCCACTCCATCTTGCTCAGCCGGCCAATGCTCCTTGCCTCGTCTTCCTTGGTTGGCCACTACTGCTCCTTTCCATCAATAACGCCAGCGGACCAACGACGGTGTGACGTAGTGTTCCGCCATCTTGGCCGCCTCGGCCGTTGTGGCTCTTGTGATTGTTGGTGCGCCCCTTGTAGGAGCGTGCAAGGTGGTTTGGGCGGCTGCTAGTGGTGGCCACTTGCTGGCTATGCCGACAGTGACGACGGAGATGCCTCGTTCACGTGTCTCGGCACCTCTTCATCCATGGCCACAGAGCT
Organism: Aegilops bicornis; assembly: GCA_021605145.1. Classification (NCBI taxonomy): domain Eukaryota; kingdom Viridiplantae; phylum Streptophyta; class Magnoliopsida; order Poales; family Poaceae; genus Aegilops; species Aegilops bicornis. The sequence continues at coordinate 2,849,998 of JAHIAL010000030.1, forward strand.
CACACCAGGAGACTCCGCCATTGGTCACACTCCACAAGCGTCGTCAGGGGAGCGAGCCATGAGGAAGTTGAGGACACGGTGCGGGGACTCATGCTGATGGAGGTGCCATGGACGGGCTCTCCCTTCCCTCTCTCGTCAGCCATGGTGCATGGCGGCACCGCCCGGTGTCATAATGGCCCCTCCTCGTGCACCTCCGCAGTACCCTGAGTTCGCTATAGTTCGTCGCTATCGGGGATGCCCGGGTGGGATGAACAGATGCCTTTAACCATCCTGTTGGCGGTAGGCACCCCGGCGCTTGGAAGGACCAACCCTTGTGGCGGCTTTCGAGGTCTTTGACACCACCAATGTTGTGTGTGTTGACTACGAGTGGCGCGGTGGCCTTTATTGACCAGGCACTGCTTCATGTCCGAGGTGAAAACCCGTGCTTTGGCCTTTATTGACCAGGCACTGCTTCATGTCCGAGGTGAAAACCCGTGCTTTGGCCTTTATTGACCAGGCACAGCAGTGACGAACTTGCATCGTTACCTTGTGGAAGGTGTTGTATCTTTGTTTTTTTAGGGGAGTTGTGTCTTTGTTGATGTGCTAGACTTCAGCGATCCCTTGCGCCCACAAGGATGAATATCCCTGTCCTGTCCGTCTCTGGCCGGGCATGGTGACTACGGTGCAAGTCTATTTATCATTCTTGAAAGTGTCTTGCAAAGGAACTGAACTTAGTTGTTATACTCCTATCTTGTAATAGTCCTGCCCTAGTTGCCTTTGTTTTGTACTCAACTTATGGATGACTTTGACCTTGCTGTCTTGCAACAGCTTCAACAAATATGGTTGTGTGCATCACAATGATGTACAAGATGGGGATTTAACCTTTTTTTTTAAACAAGCACCACAAAATCCACAGCCAGACACGAGTGAGACACACTTGCATGAGGCAAGAAGAGGAGCTAGGAAGGAGATGACCACCTTCATGCCACACGAAGATGCCCCACCAACCATGCTACCTAGCATCGACAACATCCACACCTAACCAGCCAAAGTAGGGTTGGATGGGAAGATCCTGCGGGAAAAGGGATCATCCACTAATGATGATGAAGTGGCGAACAAGCATAGTTTGGAGAGGGAAGAGGAAAAATCGTGCACACCAAGGACGACCATACAGTGACTGACGACCAAACCTAGCCTAGCCACTCGAAGGACAACGAGACGAGGAGAAAATGCGCCAGGTCCTGCAATGAAATGTCTAGATTTAGACAAGAATGACGAGAAGCTTGGGGAGGGGAGGGGGAGTTGCTGTCTTGCTGAGCTACTTGGGTCAACCTCTGGACCGAGTACGGGGAGGCACGTCCATCTAGCAGAACCTGCCTCTGGTTTGATGGCACCAAGTATACATATCTACGCGAAATAAGCCTCAAGACCGCCCAAGGAGGCTAGCTCAACAGCCGCACCAAAGACCTGTGCTCTGATGGTCATTGAACTAGTAAATTTCAATGCGCCCAATCGACAGAAATGTCAGCCTACTCGTAGTGGGGAATATATATACATTAGTATCATACATATATGATACTAATGTATGATACTACCTTCGTAGTGCATAGTATCATAGGTTAGTATTTTAGATAATCACATTTATTGCAATGCATGACACATACTAGCATAATATTTATTATGATACACTATTATAATATGATACTCAACTCTCTCTTTATTTACTTCTATGCCACCTCACCGAAATTACCTAGTTGGCATGCTATAATACAGTCACTATGGAAGGTCTCATGCGACCACTACCAAAGACAATGACCACCTGTGAAGCTGTCAGCTGGCTTTGCAGGGCAGCATCCTTGGGGTCGCCCCTCCAGCGGCAAAACAGGAAGATGTGGGGGAGACCCCTGCTGCCTGTTGCCACCTTCCAAACATCTCAGTACCACTAACCATAGATGCTTCTGTCCACTGCGGGGAAAGAATGGGGCGGCGATCTATTGGTTGTGCGGCGTGCTCAAACACCGCATCTCTCTAGGATTGGGTGAGGAAATTTCATAGTCACTTTTATACAGGTTGGTCACAAATAGCCGATATTTTATTACACTTAAGATTGTTGGCGTATCAATTCTTTATGAGTACTTTGTACTGGGAAGTGTTACATATAAATAACAACATTGGGATTCTGTCTAAGTAGTGGTTAGTAGAATTGCAATAAAAAAATGATTCATGCAAGTTAAAGCCTTTTTTTCATGTTGGTTTGTTAGTGAGCCAAAAGAAGCCGACAGTTGTATCACCTTTTTTTTTTCTTTTGCAACGATACAGTTGTGTCACATTGACTTTGACTAAAAAAAAATCTTTTGCATGCTGCATTAGAGACGATTATATATACGATCAGTTTGCTTGCATGGTAGAAAGGAATTACAGTAAAGTTAAATTACTCCTTCCGTCCGGAATTATTTGTTGCTCAAACGAATGTATCTAGCGTTTGAGCGACAAGTAATTTTCGATAAGTTATTTACCCAAAACCACCACACTTGGAGGTAAGGTAACAACTTAGTACCAAATTTATGTCAGGCCACAAAAAACCATTAATTTCCGCGCCTAACCTATAACAGAGAGCACTGATTGTCTAATAAGCCCGTGAAAACAACGAATCTGACAAGTCGGCCCTACCTGTCAGGCCGACATGGCAAAGACAAAAAATGTTTGACAGACTGATGCGGCAAATGAGAAGCGGGCCCCATTGTCAATGACTAGAAGGTCTTCTTCTTCCTCACTGTTTTTATGTGTCATTCCATCGAGCACCTTCTAGGCGGCCGAAGAGCAGCAGCGTTCTTGCCCTTGTAGTCCACGATCCACCTACCGCATGGAGTACGCAGCCAAGGAACTGAGCTCCGGCGACGGCAGCAACGCCTACACGGCCAAGGAGTGCGTGCGTGCTCTACACTAGCAGCTACAGTCAATGCATGCGTGGGTGCACCTACACTACAGCAGCGGGAGGGGGCGGGGGGAAGGGGGGAGGGAGGAGAGAACGACGGCGGCGTGCTCGGTGGCAAGCTTCCTCTGCTGCGGGCGACCTCGGGCCATCGTGGTCGTCCCCATCGGCGGCGGGTCCGCGGCTCTTCCTCTGTCCTGGCGCGAGAATGCCCACCACGCTAGCGCTCCATGGCTGATCCACGCCTACCCTGTCGGTGCTCCATGGAGAGGCGGACGAGCAGCCGCTGTTCCCCATGACCCCCTGACACCACCTCCCGGAGCTTGGGTGCGTGGGCGCACGATGGTGGACGGTGCCAGGATGGTGACCGCGGCGAGCTCGCTGCGGCGGAGGGGGGAAGGACCACCTCGACGGGCGCGGCCGACCTTGAACGGCGAGACATGCGCGGTGGCGCCGCTGCGGCCAGGGGCGGAGCCAGGATTTGAGCATAGGGGGGCGAAAGAGATAACAATCGTAGAAAAAAAACATATATGTGGGATCATATAAATTAAGTCCCATATAAAATGGTATCCCAATAAATCTTTTGTAAGAACTGTATGCACAATATAATATTATAATTTGTCTATGATAAGTTGACAACACATTGCATGTTTTGCAACTGCCGATTTAAATTTAGCACTATGATTATTTACAAGATCATAGATTTATCAAGTTGATCTGAATTTTGGCACAAAGGTTTATGAAGCAAGTGGATTGGAAAAAGCAATATCATGTTATAGAATTTCTCTTTGTTTTTTATCTATAACAGAAGTATATCGAAACCGAAACGAAAGACAATTAGATTTATGTCTATCATCTGACTAAGCACATACTAGTACGCCTACTAATGCATCAGGCACTACCGCAGAGGAGATTAATGGTATTTACATACCTTGAGAAATGATCCAGCGATGAGTTTCGTCCAACATCAGAGGCGATCAGCGGACCTTTATATAGTCCAGATTAATGATCCATGATTTGCGCTGAGGAAGCTGGCAACGGCGATCAGCGGTGCCGGCGAATGTCCAAATTTGGATACGGAGGAGACACAACTAGCACCAGGTGCTGCTTCCGGGCGGTGGCTGACGAACATGCCATGGAACAAGGAGCCGGCGGCGTGGCGGTGGCGATATTAGGATCGAGTCATCTAGGGTTAGGCTGCTCGAGGATGATTCCATCAGGATAATGCGACAGTTAGGCCATAAATTATTGTGCCTGTTGGGCTTGGGCCACGCGACAGTAAGGCCACTACTCTAATGGCCGTAACTAAATTACCATGGCCTGCCTAATCTTGTACAGCTAATAGCACAGCCCCCGCTGTAAGTTAATGGGGGTGGCCGATCGTTGGCTGGGGCCTGGGCCCCGCTCGCCCCCCCACTGGCTCCGCCACTGGCTGCGGCTGCCGACTCCGGCCTGTACGAAGCTCCTCCATGACATCATTGGTTCTGCCCAGGAGGTAGCGGGCACGTCCAGAACGTGTTTGATGAAATTCCCATGCGAAAGTGGAGGTAGAAATAAAAATGAAAAATGAAAAAAGAAGAGGTTGGGTCATTGACATGTGGGACACATGTCCACCTCGGCGTATTTGTCCACATAGGGCCCAACCTGCCAGTTTTGCTGTTTTCGCGAGCAAAGTGCACAATCGTGCTCTCCGTTGCGGATTAGGCACATTTTCAGTGGTTTTTTATGCTCTCACTAAAATCTGGTATCAAATTGTTACCCTAGCCCCAAGTGTGATGGTTTGGGTAAATAACTCAATTCTCAATGAAGGGAGTAGTATTTTGTATCATTTGTAATACCCTTCTACTCCCTCTGTTCCTAAATATTTGTCTTTTTAGAGATTTCAAATGGACTATCACATACGGATGTATATGGACATATTTTAAAGAGTAGATTCACTCATTTTGCTCCGTATGTAGTCATTTGTTGAAATCTTTAGAAAGACAAATATTTAAGAACGGAGGGAGTATATGATTGATTGATATTATTTGTAACAAACATACTTACCCAGTTTAATGTCTAGCATTCTGCATGACGCCGGACAGTTCCCAGGCTGCTGAAGCACCATCGTTGTTAAGCAAGGTTGCATCTATATCCTCGTGAGATAGTAAAGCCGCAACCATTCTAGGATTGCACTTCTCGACTGCATGATGTAGAGCAGTTTTTCCGTTGTTGTCTTGCACGTTAACAAGTTTGCGAAGTATTGGCATCCCCACACTAGTAGAAAAAGGGTCATACGTGAAGCACATTAGTGCCGGTTTGAATTTGAGCCGGTATTAATATATACATTAGTGCCGGTTCGTGGGGCCGATCAATAGCACCGGTTCGTGGCGAACCTTTAGTACCAATTCATGCCACGAACCGGTACTAAAGAGGCTGTGTCAGTCTACGGTCAGGCTATGGCCCCACCATCACCATTTAGTGTTGGTTCGTACCACGAACCGGTACTAATGACGTTGTGGCAGGATGTTTTAATTAGTCCCACCTCGCTCCCCTAACAAGCCTTTTACCACCTTAAATATGTTATTTCTCAAACTATCATAAGCACTTGGTCTTCATTGAACTCTATGTGTAGAATTTGTGGCCTCAATATGAGTCTTCATCGGTTTATAAATCGTTGATGACTCATATTGACAATTCAGATTGTACACACAAAGATCATTGATGATCAAAGTATTTTTGATGTTATATGATCATATTGACAATTTACATCAGTAAAGAAATATAAGATCATGATGTAAATGCTCTTATATTTTTTGCGTTCAGTATGCACCATTCAAAGCGACGCCATCAACTTTCAACCATTCCTGCCTTCATTTGCTATTTTTCATGCATTCAATGATTTGTTTTGAGAACGAAATGACCTGGAAATTGAAAAGCACTACAAATGAACTCTGAAAAAGTTGAAACTTGGCATGGTATCATCATTTCACCCACATAGATTGTTCAAAAAAGTAGAGAGGGTTACGGCAAAAACTAGATGCACTTCGTTCTCAAACTAGACAATCTCTTCAAAGTATTCAGGTTTCGACTTAAATTAAACTCATCTGTTACAAAGGCATTTCATTTTTAAACTTATTACAACTCCAGACTTTTGTGCATTCAAGATGCACCATTCAAAGCGACGCCATCAACTTTCAACCATTTCTGCCTTCATTTGCCATAATTGTTTTAAGCACACCACCTTTACTACCGGTTGGTGGCTCCAACCGGTACTAAAGGGTGACCAGTACTACAGTTGCTTAGGAAGCTGTTTTTTAGTCCCACCTCGCCAAGAGAGAGGGACTAGGAGCGGTTTATAAGCCTGAGTGCAGAGACGATGAAGAAGAGGCTCAATGCTCACGTTGCTTAGCTTCAAGCCTTCAGGAATATGGTAGATTGCATGGAGCTATGCGCAGTGCAGTTTACACTATTTCGAAAGGCTTGAAGCAAATTAACGAGCATTGCACCTCTTTTATTTTTAATAACTTATTACAACTCCAGACTTCTTACATTATGGCAAAAACTAATTGCACGTCGGCATTTTTTTTTTAACTTTGGTTATAACTCCAGACTTTGACAATCAAGTTTTGCAGAAAAGAAAAAATAGCAGAAAAGAAAAAATAGCAGAAAAGAAAAAAAAACTATTGCTGAAAAGAAAAAACTATATAAAAAAACTACTCAGAAATAAATAGAACAAAATAAATATAGCAGAAAAGAAAAAACTGCTCAGAAATAAATAAAAGAAAAAATAAAGCAGAAAAGAAAAAAACTATATTTGATATTTTTCAATCGTTTACAAAATGGCCGTGAAATTGAAAATCACTACAAAATGAACTCTGAAAATTTTGAATTTTGGCAAACTAGATGAAAAACTACTCACAAATAAATAGAAAAAATAAATATAACAGAAAAGAAAAAAACTGCTCAGAAATAAATAGAAGAAAAAATAAAGCAGAAAAGGAAAAATTATATTTGCTATTTTTCAATCGTTTACAAAATGACCGTGAAAATGAAAATCACTACAAAATGAACTCTGAAAATGTTGAATTTTGGCAAACTAGATGAAAAACTACTCACAAATAAATAGAAGAAAATAAATATAACAGAAAAGAAAAAACTATAAAAAAACTACACAAAAAGAAATAGAAGAAAAAATAGCAGAAAAGAAAAAAACTACAAAAAAAATTGGGGCGCTGCCCTGTGGGCCTGCTAGGCCACAGGAGTGCAATTACAGGCCTTAAAGGCCCAGCAGACTCACAGGGCAGCGTGCAGAATTTAGGCCCACAAGCCTGCTATATAGAGGAGTTCGAAGAGGTAGCCGCTCTTTGGGTTTATAAACCGGTCTGGCTGCCCTTCGCCAGCGAGTGGGACTAAACTTTGGGAGTGGCAATGAGGCCTTTAGTATCGGTTGGTGGCTCCAACCGGTACTAAAGACCACCCTTTAGTAGTACCGGTTGGTGGCTCCAACCGGTACTAAAGGCTCACCCTATATATACAGCACTTACGAAATTTCAGTTACATCTCCCCACTTCTTTCGTCAACCTCTCTTCGCGCCGCTCCGTCGCCGCCGTCGCCGTCGTCGTCATAAATACCCCCCCGCCGCCCAAGCGCCATCCGTCGTATCTCGCTCTCTCTCCTCACGCGTACCCGGCCGCCCGCCATAACGCCGCGCCGGCTCGTCCCTGCCCGCCGCCGAACGCCCGTTACAGACATGGCGCCCCGGCTTCATCTGTCTGGGCGGCGGGCGTGGCAGCACACACACACACATATACCACACACGCATACACACACATACACACATACGTACTAGATTAATGTGGAATGTTAGATTAATGTCGAATGTTAGATTAATGTCAAATGTTAGATGAATTAGCTAGCTAGATAGAAAAATTGTCGAACTAGAGATTAGAACTAGTTCAATAATTAATATAACTAGTTTATTTTTAGTAAGAAAATTTAGGTATATGAGATTTGAACTAGTTCAATAATTAATATAACTAGGTTAATAAGTTTTTTTATTTAATTTTTATATATTTTGAGTTTATATAAATGTTAGATTAATGTCGAATGTTAGATGAATTAGATAGAAAAGTTAAATATATAGTAATGTCAATTGAATATATAGTTAGATATATTAATGTCAAATTTTAGATGAATATATATTTGGCTAGATATAGGTGTTTAATGTTTCACCTACATGAACATAGGAAATGTCATCTGACGACGAAAAAGATTTCATTAGTACTACTTAGAAAGTGTTTAATGGACTTAGTTAGAACTAGGGAAACTTGTTTATTTTTAGTACGTACTACATTATTCTATTTATAGTAAGTGCTTAGTAGTTGAACTAGTTGATTTAATAAAACTGGTTCATTTTACTATAGAAGTAGTTTATTTTTAGCAAGAAAATTAATAGAACTAGTTTATTTTTTTAGTTAAAGCAATTATTCCCGCATCGGCGTGGGCGATGCCTATCCCGCATTCTCGTCGTCAGTCGGCGGAGGGCGACACCTGCTTGACCAGTTGGGCCATGTCGGGACTGGGCTCCGCCGAGAGTGGTACTAGGAGGTGCTACCTTTCGGGGCGTAGCTTGGTGAGAGCCAGCCCGTCGTTGACCCGATCCTTGTTTGGTGGCGATCGCGTGGGCGATGGCGGTGCCGAGGCTTCCGGACACCGCGGAGGTGATGCGTCACCGTGTCGGCGAGGAGGACGAGCACGTCCGTCGCTACATGGTTGCGTTGGAGGGCAGGTTCGAGAATACATGGCAGGTTCTTGAGGATCTCACGGAGCTATGATCCTGTGATGGTTCCTTCCCTTTGGTGTCCACCGCCTTGCGATACCCGTCGGGCGCCACGGTTCTAGTTGTCTTGGCGATATGTATGATATATAGTATTCGGCGTGTATTAGTGATAATATTCGATGTACGGACACATGGAGATGATGTAGTTTTTCTTATAATTGAAGGCATCCTAATTTGAATACTACTTAATTTTGCGATTTGATTTTTCTTATTGAATGCTCAAATTGGAGAGCATTATGCAAGACATATGCATATGATTAGTTGAATAATAATGATCTAATTTAGTCTTTGAATTATGAACGTATAGGAAATGTCATCATCGGAGGACGAAAGTCTCCCGGGGGAGTGCAACTGGTGCCACGACGATCGAGGTGAGTGCGACAGGCCTCACCTGGACGATGGTCGGCGCTTCAGCATTAAGCTCGAGGAGACCTTCGAAGTTGAAACGGTACGCAACGACGACAAGTGTTTTTTTTCATAATTAAGCATGACTTCAACTATTTCAACGTGTAATTTTCATCTTTTACAATTCGAGTACAGTTAATCCCATGCCATGCAAGACGTTATGTCTTGGAGAGGATGGATTTTGAAGACCATGAGAATTTTGAAACGAAGAAAATTCACCTAAGGACCCATCATGATGTGGATTTTGAAGTAAAGTTGTATAATGCTGAGAGCGTAACCCATTTTGGTTGCAAAATTGGGAAGCATTTTGCAAATTGTATGGTTTTGATGAGGGTATGCTTGTCACCATGGATCTTGGTGATCCTGAAATCGAGCAAGACAATATGGACATTTGGGTCCTTGTTGATACTCCTCCAGTTCTACCGCTATGTGAGTTTCTCAAACATAGTTAATTATTAATAGAACTTATATTGTTCATTTCAAAATAGTTGACAGCTTATTTCCATTGACAGCTTATTTTGAAGTATCAAAGAATGTGCAGAAGATGGTAGATAGAACTTACTACACCGATGGCTCTGAAGTTAACTTACAAGGAGAAAAACTCATCTGGTTGGATTTTGTAATGATATTGAGAATTACAATATCTACAATCGAACTCCTCAACATTATGGTCAATACGTGCCACTAGTGCACGTGTTGAACTACTGATAACTACCATGGAGATACCTGGTAAGTTTTATTACTATTACGACATCCGTGCATCTTTTTGCATACTTCTAAAACTAGTACATATTGCTAACTCTGAAGTTATTACTATGTTTTTCAACAGAGAATCCCGAGAGGATTGTGTGCCTCATTTGATGTATCGGTAATGGCGGCAGCCTTCGTGTTTTGAACATATATCCAGGTCATCCCTCGAATCTCAACTGTCCATACCGGATTTCTAAAACAAGTGGAGACATGACAATCAAAGGATGGAAAAAATGTATGGACAGTCGTAAGGAGCTTCTTGGAAGCAAAAGGAAGCGAGGCGCAAGAATTGGAGAACGGATGATCTCCATTCTTCATAATGGAGAGTCAGGTCTATATTGTTTTATGCTATTTTACCTTAAATGTGTTTAGGTCCGATCCTACCGATCATCGATGATCATGTGCTAAGAACAATTATGTAGGGTTGGGTTCGATGACTATGAGGATGATGATCGTATGACTTATTATTAATAACGAGTAGAAGTTGTATGATGATGCTTGATTAATTAGCTAGTAGGACTTGTTATTATATATGATGATGTATGATGCGAGCATGCATGAGTTATTATATATATATCTGCGGGTGAAACGAAAAAGAAATCATAAAACCAAAAACCCCCCAAACATTTTAGTACTGGTTGGTGTTACCAACCGGTACTAAAGAGCTCCCGGCCCCCGGAGCTGGCTCGTGCCACGTGGTTGCCCTTTAGCACCGGTTCGTGCTGAACCGGTACTAAAGGGGGGGGCCCTTTAGTGACCACACTTTAGTGCCGGTGGGCCTTACGAACCGGTGCTATTGCCCGGTTCTGCACTAGTGCCAGGACGAACTCAACAAACTCCGGGTGATCAAACCATACAGCTGTGTGAAGCAATGTTGCACCATCTGTCTTGGTATGAGGAGCATCGGGACAATGTTTGAGAAGCTCTCGAGCAGCAGCCACCAGACCTCGATATGCCGCAAGACTAAGGAGAGGAAAACCTTTGTCATCTATTAAATACCCTAGAGATGAATCATGTTCCAGCATTACTTGTAAAATGCCAATCTTGCTGTATCGTACAGCATGTGCTACTGGAGTATTTTTTGACGTGTCAGCTTCTCTGGCCAATTCAGGACGTTTCTTCATGATTATGCTGACGAATTCTGGAAAAACAAATGACAGGTTAGCAGGGTGAAATTATATTCTAACAAACTGTAATTTGCAGCAAAGATATTATGTGTCACACCTTGATCCCCATTTATAACTGCAGCATGTAGACAATTGCGACCGTGTTTTCCTCCCGAATAAGCAGACAAAGGATTTTGCAATAGTTTCTTGTAAACAGGTGTAAAGTTTCTCATCACGGCGAAGAACATCGGCGATTCATTGTGCTTGCCCACAGCTTGCGACAGTGCAGGTTTTGCTTCTACCAACTCCAGTGCAAGATCCTTGTGTCCGTTGCGAATGGCATGGTGCAGTGCATTAAATCCATACCTGTCTTGTTGCAAGATTGCATGCCTGAATTCTAGCACAGCGTTGTGTCGACCGAGTAAAACATAAGCCAAAGAGACATGACTATTTCTCACCGCGGTGATAAGAGGAGTCTCCTTGTCCAAGTTAACAATGTTGATGAGAGAATCTTCCAGTTCCAGCACGTCCTTGCAGAATCCTACGTGGCCATAAATGCAGGAAATGTGGAGGCAGGTGTTCCCTTGCAGAGTTTTCCTATGCAGTACGTTTTGATCCTGTGACGCCATGGCCCGCATCTTTGTGGAATCACCATATTTGGCTGCTTTCAGGAGCTCTTTGTCCATCTCTTGTTCTTGTCCTCTCGATGAGCTCCATGATGATATATCTGATGCCATAGATCTTTCGGTTTGATTTACTGCAGGTAAGAGAATAACGCAGTGATGCAATGCATGTGAAGAAATACAATGATGTGTAGCCACTAATACTCTGATATGAAGGATAAACCAGTCCACCACCACCACTTTACTTAAGGTCAATGCATAAAAAATTACGTAAAGCTAATGAAACTGATAACTGAAGAAACGAGGTCACTTTTTTCATGATGAGTTGCTATTAGACTAACCAATACGTATATGTAGTGTGAGTTACAAGAAAAGTCGTAGAAACAGACTAGCAATAATGGAAGAATGAGCCAACGGTAACCAAAACAAGATAACATAATCTTCTTGGTTAAATTGTGTACGTACCTCACACAATAGAAGAGATCAAGTACAGAGTCCCAAAGTAAAGAGCGCTGCTGGCACCCTAAAGTTCCCAATGGATGTGATGGCAGGACCTGTAGGTCAAGGCACCAATTCAGTCGTTCAGTTAATTTGCGTATATATCGTTTCAAGGTAATTACACCGGTGGTGCTTGAACTTGCCTAGAATGTTGAGTTTAGTGTCTTAAGTTGAAAATACACCGAACTGGTTCTAAAACTTGGTTGGCGCGTGCAAATACGGTGCTAAACACATTTGTAAACGTATAATGTGCTGACATGGCACCGTATATGAGTGATGTGGCATGGTTCCACTTGTAATGACCAAATATGATTCGTACAATGCAAAACAAATGACGGAATATTATTATTTTAATACTATATGTATCTATGACTAGTGGGTCCCAGCTGTCAGTCCTGAAGGAAAATTAAAATTAAAGATCATGCTGAGCAGAACTCTAACGAGCGACCTGCTGCTACCTGGTTGCAGGCTCTAACCACTCCAAACAAGAGGCTTCATTGACAACGTGGTCGGTCTTAGATAAATTGATTTGTAATATAAAGGCTTCTGGGCACATGTTAACTTCAAAAAAAACAAGAGTATAAATAATAATCGAAATAAAAATAGTTAGATTAAAATATTCATGTGTTATTAATAATTACCTCATCTTATACAAATATTTGTGTGTTATTAATAATTAACTCGTGGTATACAAATATTTGTGTGCATGTATTGTTTATAAAAAATCTATAAACCATGGCTCATGCCAATGCTGTGGGTTAATAAATATTTATGGCACATCAAAACAAAATAACCTCATGCTACACAATATAAATATATAGAGGTATGTTATAAAATAATACACCAAAAATGTTCCTCTAATTTTAAAAATATTCACTTATTATATAGAAAATACTGTTTGACATATAAGATATGGTTTTTAAGAAATCTTTAGTATACAAACATTTAAAATATACAGTCATGGATTATGTAAGAATGTTCAATAAATATATTTTTAGTGAATACAAATATTTCTATACACGAGTTAATTATAAATAACACATGAGCATTTGGATCTAACTTTTATTATTATGACTATAATTTAGGTACGTTTCACATTTATTTTAAAAGGTTAACATGTGCTAAATAGGCCACTTTCTGCATCACATCTAAGCACCACAAGCCTTTGCGTTTACAATTGATTAATAAGCAGGAGGGGGCGAAGTTGCCGTACAAGCATTACTGGTGTACTGGTCGGCTTGGCTTGTGTTGAAACATTAGGTCGCATGTTTGACTTTGTTTGTGTAACTTTCTAAATTTTATTTTTCCTTCTATTCTGACAGACGGGACCCACTAGTCATACAGATATATATATATTATTAAAGTGATAATGTTTCCTTGCTACAAATGGGCCCCATGCCATGTCAGCCAAATACGGTGCCATGTCAGCACACTCTACATCTACATATGAGATTAGCACCGTATTTGCACACACCTGCCATGTTTTAGAACCAGTTCGGCATGTTTGTCAAGTTCATGCACTAAACTGAACATTCATGGCAAGTTTAGACACCATCGGTGCAATTACCTCTATCGTTTCAGTCGACAAGCTGGCCGGAGATCCGACGTTCCAAACCAACAAACACAGGGGCATCTAAAGCTAATACAAAAAGTATGGAAGAGCTGGTGCCGGGCAACCGATAAGGATAAAAGAATCCAGGCTGCAGATCCGGAGCGGCCCAGCAGAGCTGAACTTGCTGGGATCACCGGCTTACAAATTTGAATGGCTCCTGCGACACTGAAGTGAAACTGGTCTACTCAGGAACATTATAACTCAATGGAACCACCACGACGGCAGCAAGGCCCAAAGCCCCAAATTAACCATCCTTCGGCTAGTTTCGTACTGTATTGTGCACAAGGAGATTCCGCAAAAATGAAACTAACAATGGAAGAAAAACTTCACAAACACAACAAACTAGCCAGCAATGAAAGAAACAGGCCACTTATAGCTAAAATAAAACAAAAAGCATAGATCCTTTGGCATAATTAATCGCATCGAAATACTAGTACGTGGCCGCACAACGAAGAGAGCAGCTAGCAGGCACTAATGTCCATGCGGATGGTAACAACTTAAGGAGAGGTAAGTCCACAGACTAATCCAGTATTGAGTTCATTTGTGTATATATCTTCTCATTAGCCATGTGATGGGAATCAATAGTAAATTTGACCTAGATCCAGACTCAATAAAACGTGGCCTAGCTGTCCTAGTATTTCTCTTTTTGTGTATTTATTTTATAATGGATGTGGGAAGAACAAACTGCACACATATAGAAGAAGTTTATAACTCTTTTAGGAGAAAATATTCATTCAGAAGTATATAGACCTTCATTAAAATTGTTGAATTTTGATCAGGAATATAGGTCATTTTGTTTGCCTAGTGCCTTCACAATCAGACTTGAGAAAGAATGGGTCGGCTGCTAGCTAGTATAGGATGTACTAGAGGCATTGAAGAATAACTGATACTAGTATTACTTAGCCACAGTCGCCACCATTTTTAGATACATGTCCCTCTAGCACTCAATCTTGCTTAAACACATTGCACTAGGGCAGGCTGCATTTAGAAAGTCAACGCAACACTTTGGCATTAGGTTAATTTGTCTAGACATTTGTGCATATAGATCATTTGATATTGGCCATTTGATGGCACCTTTAATGCCGGCTCACGCTGTTGACAGCTATCGAGATCCACAGCTGACTCAATAAAAAAGCTTGGCCTACTCAGACTGTTTCGTTTTCAAAGAGAAAGGGTACAGGGGCTTTGGCCCTTTTCATGTAGCAAAAAGCTTGACCCGCTGCATAGTCCATACTAGTAACGAGAACACCCAACATAGAGGAGCTGCCCCTTGTGCATGCAAATTGCAGATTTGAGACAAAAATTTGGGTGCACACTGAACAAATGACAGAAGAGTAAGTACTCATTCATCAAGTCGTTAAGTTGATTTACGTACTCCCTCCGTTCCTAAATAATTGTATTTCTAGAGATTTTAACAAGTGACTATATACGGAGCAAAATGAGTGAATCTACACTCTAAAACATGTCTACATACATCCGTATGTTGTAGTCCATTTAAGATGGCTAGAAAGACAATTATTTGAGAACGGAGGGAGTATTTGATTAGCATGTGATGACGTCTTTAATCAATACGTGGACCCCATAGTCACCGTCCTAGTTTGTGTATGATTCATTATAAAAAAAACGTATCCCTCAAAGTTCAGTGCCGCGCCTAACTATCAAGTTGGGTTTAGCCAGATCCAACCAATGAGTGGACAACAACCCTTCAAATAAAGAAAACATGGTCCAGACAATGACTCGTTGATTAGCTGGATGGCAATAACTTGCAGTAATATGTTTACACCAACTATTTTGGGTTTGCTGCTATATATATATGCTCGACCTCGGGCGGATGAGTCTGTTTAACTCAGTTAATGCCTATGCAGCCATTACAAAATATATACTATATACTACCATTGCTCTTCAAAACACAGGTTTCAAGCTTCAACTATCAATAGTACAATTAAGAGGGTGCTTGGATCCAAGAAACTTATTTTAGTCTGATTAAAAATAGTCTCTTTAAGAGGCTAAAATTTCAAGCACCCCTGACTAAAGAGGAGCTAAAACTAGTCTTAAGACTAAATTTTTTTAGTCAGAGTTGTGCTAATAGGTAGAAACTTCTTGCCTCGTTCAGAGGGACGCGTTACGTGTTATATAATCAGGGGCGCACCTCCCTAGCAACAGCGCATACAAAGTAGTTGGAAATCTTCTAGAGAGATAAGAAGATCACATCTTGGAGAACAAGAGATAAGAGAGAGAGAGAGAGAGAGAGAGATGGACTTAAATGGAGCTGAGCGTCAACGCACCTATCCAATTACAAAGTTAATTTATGTATACTATATATCACTTGAGGCTGGTCACAATGGGCAAAAACATAAGCTAGTAACTTACACACTTCCCTAGACTATGTTACTATCTCCATAGTGGGTAGGAACATCTATGTAGTGTCATGCAACGATGTATTTATTAGGTTACAGACTCATTGTTTCTTGAAATGTGTGATGTTCCGGTTACTTAGCTAGTTACCACAAGCACCTCTCTCTTTATTAAATATGTGCCACATAAGCAAAGTTGTATTGGAATGTGTGATGTTACTCCTAAGTTCCTCCCATTGTGACCAGCCTGAGTAGCCATGTGACGGAGCCTTAAACTATTGACCCATGTATTGGCATCCGCAATTGATTCAGTAATGTACTTGACCGGCTGCTCCAGAGTCCAGGTCCTCGTTTTTTGTATCGTATTTGGCTTTTTGGTATTTTTAATATGGGATGCCATGGAATTACTTGTACAAGTCCCTTGGCATCACAAATAGACCTGTTCATGGCCAAATCAATAGTACACAGTGGAACTATAGTACGTTTGGAGCAGAAAAATCTACCATGCTTACATCACCAAAATTATTGGAAACAGGTCTAATTGTTAGCAATACAAAAACTGCTAACAATTGGTAAAGTTACAACATACTCCCTCCATTCCTTTATATAAGGTGTATTTGCTTTTTGATAAAATTTCAGAATGTAAGGTGCATTTCTTCTAATCCCTCATAATTCCCTTGTTAGCCCTCTAGCAAAAGGAAAGTATCTTCCTCCTGATTGTCTGTATCTTTCCTTGTAGTAAAATAAGGAAAATATCTCTATCTCGATTGCATGTATCTCTTACTTTCCTGAACTAACAGATTAACTTGCCACTACACAATAAATTTGTCAAGGGTAATTTCGTCCTAACACATCTATAATTGTGTGCCTTGGTCGCTGTGCGAAAAATAATACACCTTAGATAAAAGAACGAAGGGAGTATTATACATCACCCGCAATTGGCAATTTGGCATAGCAGACCAAATCCAAGCTACCTACAGCTGCAACGCTCGTTGAAGATTTGCTAGGTACTTCACTTCACTCTACAGATTAACATGAACTAGAGGGAACATAGAGGCCCCTACGTCGTCCCGCTAGGGCGACTCGGGCGGCACCCTAAACCCAGCCGCCGGGGACACACATTTCCTCCTCCCCTCCCTTCACCGCCGGGGGACGCCGCCGGCCTAAGCCCGCGGGCCGATGACGGTGGCGGAGGGCACCGCCTCTCTCTCCCGCGTCTCTAGGGTTGTGCAGGGCCACGGATCGTGTGGAGGCACGCCTGATCCGATCTACGACGGCGATGGCTGTGGCACGGTGGCGCCGCAGCGCGGGCTGCGGGCACGGCGACTAGCCCTTTTCGGGCGGCGGCGGCGCTGCGGTCTGCGACATCGGCGGAGCCGCATGTACCTTTGGATCGGCGGCGGCGGCGTGAAGGGCCTGGTGGACGTGTCGGCGGCACCTCCGGTTAGATCTGATCTAGCCGGTGCAGCCGGCGGTGGTGGTCATCTCTTCCGTCAGGGGTGGTTGTCCTGAGACTGGGTGGTCGGATCTGGAGATTCGTCATCTAGTCCCTGCTACGAGTCGGGGAGACATAGTTGCCGGTGAAAACCGAGCTGTTGGCAGGCGATGGTGGCATTTTGCATCGTTACCTTGATGAATGCATCGTCGTGTAACTGTTGCCGACCCACTCGTGCTGCTTCGGGGGAAACCCTAGGATATAGTCTTTCAGATTGAACGATAGCGGTACTACGGTGTTGTTTCTCTCTTGGGAGTATCATTTGTGGAGCAGCGCTGGAAGATAGAGGAAGGAGGTGGAGCGGCTTCGTCTTGCACGGAGCCTGGCTGATAGGTCCTACACTGAGTCATGTCTGGTTCTCCTCAACAATAGGTCCTACGCATACGATAGATCCTCCCGAGTCTTTGCGTCTGGATGTCCGAACTGGCAAGGATGATGCTGATCTCTCTCCTGAAGATGGGTCAATGGTCCGATGAAGATGACGGCGTCTAAAACGTGTGCATGTGATGTGCGCTTTAGGTCTGCTGCACCGGTTGTTGGCTCCGATACGTTATCTAGATGGACCGGTAGCCACACCGGTTTTAGATATGAGGAATGAGAGCACTCCATATTATTGAGTTGGTAGATGTAAGTGGTGGCTTCATGTGAATTGATGTATATTCTTGTCGGACCTTTGTGGAATAACTAATAAAGATGGCTGCACGCATCAGCACAAATGCTATTTTGCTGTTTTCTACGGAGTATAAATGATAATAATAAACAGCGCCGCCGGGGCAGCAGGTGTGGCACGGTGTACTCAAAGGATTAAGGATATGTCGAGGCCATTGCGCCAACCTCTTTCCAAAGCCGGCTAGTGGGTGATGGAAGGCCCACGGTGGCCAAGGTGGGGTGCACCACGATTACTAGACGACCCAGGAGGCGCTCGGCATCCCACCTTCGATTACACTGTGGAGGGGTCAGGTGATTGTTTACAAAAACTGCATGCTGCCAATGCAAGCAGTTTAATTACAGGAATTAGGCCGACTAAACCAGCTGCGGTCCAATGGACAGAGGCTAATGTGCTGGGGCAGGGGATGGATTGTTCTAGAATAGTGAGGGGACCTGCAGGACATGGTTTGAGGTGCCACTATGGTTTGATTTAGCTAAACCTTTTTCCTGAAGAAGTGCAGTACACAAGTGTTTATTATATACGCAGCTTTACTGCTGTCCAGAAAACATTAGGCCTCCCCTTGATTTTAAGTTGGCCGTATTATCTGTCGGCACTATAATTAGTATTGAGCTTGTCGATAAATATTAAGAATATGTGCTATACCCGTGACATACCACAGTCGCGTTCTGCTGAATCAGAGGCCATTGACTTGTGCAAAGCC
Organism: Aegilops bicornis; assembly: GCA_021605145.1. Classification (NCBI taxonomy): domain Eukaryota; kingdom Viridiplantae; phylum Streptophyta; class Magnoliopsida; order Poales; family Poaceae; genus Aegilops; species Aegilops bicornis. The sequence goes on from JAHIAL010000030.1 coordinate 2,868,943, forward strand.
GTGCAAAAGCTCCATCAGGGCCAGGATTTCCTTCTTCATCTTTATTGCTCCAAATTACAGGACAGACAACAGTCTCCGAAGTTTCTGACAGGAACTAGCAAGAGCTCTACTTTAGCATTAAAGGACAGGGCGCACAGTAGTACAAGTTATTCCATCCATCCCGTAATGTAAGACGTGTTTCGATACTAGTGTAGCGTCAAGAAACGTCTTAGATTATGCGACGGAGGGAGTAGAAGGGAATGGTAAGTGCACAAAGGAAAACACCAAAAACCCAAAATGCAAACAAGAAATAACCGCAGACGACAGTTCTCGTCAAAGGCCGCTGTTAGCATCCGAATGTCCGTCTCTGGCCAGGATAGCAATGGCTTCAGGGTAAATCACTCGCTGCTCATGGACAAAGTCAAACTCATCCTCCTCAAGAAGAGCAGGATCAACCGGTTGCTGAAGATACTCCGCCTCCATCCAACACAGTTAAGAAATTAATCTCCTACTAGTTGGTGTGGTTATTAATTAAGGTGATTAGCGGAGCGGCAGCAGCATCGGCTGGTGGCGGCGGTCGCCAAAGTACCCCCTCCAAAGAGCAACATTGAGCGGACGTATCAAGTGGCCTTGCTGGGGGCGACCGTCTCCGAAGTACTCCCGGTGAAGATCGCGTCGCCTGACCGATGTGCTTTTGGCCAGAAGACTATCGCCTGGAGAAGCAAGTGCGAGACAACACGCTGCTGGCTGATTGAGAAAGATTCTATCCCTTATATTTTGTCCCAATGAGTTACAATACGGAACGAGTAACCGGCGAAACAATGTTGATTACAGATAAATTACAAAGTACTATCATAAATCATAACCGCAAGACAAATTGATGAGGTCAAACCGTGCTAAGAAGATCGGAGTTGAATGTTTTGCCTAACCGAAATCTGAGCCTCGAGATAGACCATTCGCCCAGCAGTTTCGTGAGAATAGGTAACAAAGCCACCATGATTCAAATTGCAATTGCCAGCGAGTGTACACGTGGAGCCCATGCATCAACTTGGATTCAAACCGTTGACCTTGAGCCCATGCATATGCTAAAGGAGCAATAACCAACTAGGCCACCACTAAGTGTACGAACCTTGTGGACAACCCCCATAGGGCTCTGAAGGGAAAGCTCTCATTGGTAGAAAAAAAAACCACTATGATTTTTAATGGATTACATCTAATATTATGCATATTCATTTGATCTAAGGTCATTTTTAAGGCTGGTCACAGTGGGGAGGAGCTTAGGAGTAACATCACACACTCCAATACAACTTTGCTTATGTGGCACGTATTTAGTGAAGAGAGAGGTGCTTGTGGTAACTAGCTAAGTTACCGGAACATCACACACTCCAAGAAACAATGAGTCTATAACCTAATAAATACATCGTTGCATGACACTACATAGATGTTCCTACCCACTATGGTGGTAGTAACATAGTCTAGGGAAGTGTGAAGTTACTAGCTTATGTTCTTGCCCATTGTGACCAGCCTAATAACTTTAATATTTCGGCGAATGAACTTATGAGCCGGTGGTCCAACGAGTGAGAACCTTAATCAGTAGCCTCACCGGTTCGGTTTCCCATTCAGTTTTTAATACTATGGATTGATAGCCATGGTGGAAGAACACGACATAGTTCACTGCAGCAAATATGTCCAAGTTCATGTTTACAGATTAGAGCTCTTATGGTAGATAGAGAGTTTATTCCAACAAAAATTACTAGGATTCAGAATAGGATAGCACATCAATTGACACACTATAGCCGTACCGAAGCCTGTATTGAGGTATGGTTGAACTCCAGCCCTCCTTGTTGTGAGAACTTGTTGTCTTGAGATTGTAACCCTGATCTTATGAAATAAAACTCTCTTTTACCCCGCAAAAGAAAAAGTTCATGTTTAGGATGAAGAAGGTGGATGGTGGCCACAATGAAGTGTGTTTATGGTGACTCAAGAAGTTGATGGCCTCACACCTTAACTTAATTTGCATTAATAATTATTACTGTGTGTGCGTGCAGTAAGGAAATGCATGTCCTTATATTGTAAGACATTATTGATGTTGAACCACGTGAAGATGTATGCGGCCGTTGCAATGCACTAGGAATAACATGCTGATCAGGGGCGGAGCTGGAGCAAATGTTACCCGATGCACCACTTTAACTAGGCATAAAATTTTCAAACAACGATGTATTGATTAAAGGTGTGTACCATAGCTTTTAGAACACATTATTTGTTATAATTGAAGCTATTTTGTAAAAGAAAAATGTAGCCATCAAAATGCTTACAATAATAATAATAATAAGACACAATTACTTGAAAAGTATGCCTTGCATTTCCAAATTCCAGAATACATCGCCAGACAGCAAGGTTCAATAACCCACAAGAAACAAATAGGATTGAACTTACTAATAAAATGCCCAATTGAAAGTACTATGGCCAAAGAACTGAAAATTACCTTTAGTACTTCTATCCGAGCCATGAACTACCCAACCACATGAGCATTAGTGACCTTTTTCATTTCTTCTTCCTCCACATAACAAATAATATCATCACTCAAACTTTTATTTTTAGAATAAACTGCCCATAGTATCTGTATTTGAAAAGTACAAATTACAAATTGGACATGAACATACTGATTAAAAGTTATAACCCTAGAAAATTCCCCATGCTTTGCCAAAACATACTGATTTGTTATATTCGCTGCAAGTTTGTATATGATTGTTGCAGTTTGTAAACAAAATTAGGAAAAGCAAAACAAACGTCAAAGGAGTTACCACAATTGTGTGATCTACTAGTGGTTGAGACGCTACCTTGTGGCGCCGCTTGAGAGGAAATTGTGCGTACGTTTCGGAAAAAAAATAGAGTCCTCGCCTCCGTCTTAAAAAACATGTCATGAAAAAAAAATCCTCACCTTCATCTAAAAAAGAAGTAAAAAAGAAAAAAATACCATCGCAGCCTACCATTGCATCACCCTCCATTTAAAATAATACCAAAGGTCGTCACCTTCATCTAACAAGAAAAAATATATTTAAAAAAAATAATCCTCACCTTCATCTAAAAAATATTTCACTATGGCCAACCAGCTTGCGCCATGTGGCATAGGTGGTTGGCCGCCCTTCACGCGACGCTTAATGAGTTTAACTAGATCGGCAACGCGCCTCGGCGCGAGGGTGCCAATCCAACCGATATGGCCAAGCAGTGGAAGGTCAAACTGCATTATGCATTAGTAGAAAGGCAAGTTTAACACATGTACAGGACAACTTAATTAGGATGGAATAAAAAAAAGTTCAATGATCAAACCCCTGATATAACTCTTTTCCGATTAACATCTGATATTACTCTATATCTCAGGATAGAAATACATCTAATATTACTCAAAGAGTAGGTGTTGGTAGATACTCACAACAGTAATCACCCTGTAAAATATCTAAAAAATGGCCCTATCTATATGCCATCAACGCATTTGTTATATAAAATGTGACATGAAATACCTAAGCAAGGTTTGGTATGATAGAAACCAAAAGCAGGCCATAGCAGTATTAGTCTCAGATAACTTGTTTACACTGTTTTTCATACTGCATAATAGTAAACTACATGGTTGACTGTTAGATATATAACTTTGTCCACACGCCTTCATCCGATTTGCTTGATATATAACTTTGTCCACACTCCTTCATTTGATTTGCTTGCATGTTGCAACGCATGGATCTGCTAAAGGACATGTCATGTTAGGCAAACTATTCAAATAGTGCGTCTCATGCACAGCGAGGAACTAATTTGGTCTGTATGAAAGAGAATCACTTTGGATAATATTAAGTGATCTATTATATAATTAAAACATAAGTTCAAACAAGCCATCACGTTTATCCACACAGATTAAATTATCTTGACCATTAATTTTAAATATGCACGGCTGAGATTGAAGGATGTGAACGTTACATACAAATATCATGTACATGCATTATTTTGCACCTATGATGTATGCCACGATATGGTCTATGAAGGAAAGTGCAAGCACGATTAGGTGTAGGAGAAGAAACTTCCAAGCTTACAATGCCATCAAGTTTGAATTCTAATAGGACAAGAAACAACAAAACCAGCCACGCTATCAATTGGCCAAAGCTAACTAACGTTGGACTCCTACGCAAGATCGCTAGGGCCATCCGCAAAAAATAATCGTTATGGGCAGGCAGAACAGGAGTCCGAACCCTATGAACCACATATAGATGATTCTTTAATTCTGCCACATATACACATGCTAATCATAGTCCAAACTCTATTTTTAATATGGTTCTCCTAATACAGATCGGACAGGTTTCAATAGGTGCATCGGTGCATGCATGCCTGAGGATCACGTCCGCATGGAGCCTATTTTCATGGCATCAACCACCCTGAGTTCAATAGATGTAAAATTTTCTTTCTGCATGGCACATACGTACAGCCAAATAATTATGTCCTTTTAACTCCCAACATTACTAAAAACAGGAAATCTTAGAATTGTAGTGTCATATCAATTAATATTATGCATGGTTGCATGCATGCCTGAGGATCACGTCCGCATGGAGCCTATTTTCATGGCATCAACCACCCTGAGTTCAATAGATGTAAAATTTTCTTTCTGCATGGCACATACGTACAGCCAAATAATTATGTCCTTTTAACTCCCAACATTACTAAAAACAGGAAATCTTAGAATTGTAGTGTCATATCAATTAATATTATGCATGGTTGAATTGGTATCAGTTATTTGATTGCAACACAGCAAAACAAAATATTCTTTCCAGGATATTTAAGTGGATGGAAAGTTACCTCTGCAGCGTACGTACAGGGAGTGAATTATTAGGAAAAATTGTGATGATCTGAAATTTAATAAAAAAATCCAATTTGAATCAAACAGAAGGTTAATCAGTACTATTAGTAATACAAACGGTATTTGTATGATGGGTTCTAATTATATTGGATGAAATTTAAAACTGTGCGTCTAGAACATATATGTGCTATGGCCGTATTTGCACCAGATGGTCAACAAATTCAGGACTACATGCCCATATCAATCGATGCATGCAATGACATCATAGCTGATGTCACCTACTAACCAATCATAGTACGTATATAAAATGAAATAATTGGTTAGAGATAGTTACTTAATCTCAGAGAGAAACATATTAACAAAAAAGGAATATTGGCCAGGTAACCCATGTAATCACTTGCAGACCAGCATATGTACCAATCTATGAGCAACGCCCCTCAGCCAGGTTCCTGGAAATATTATGTTCCGTGTCATGCATGTTGGAGTTCTTAATGGCCTGATGCCGGCGGCAATGAAAAGCATAGGAGAAGCAAGCAATCGCAACGTCTCTCAACCCAACGTGGTTCACTGTGTCCACTTCCGAAGCAGACATATGCAGTCAGGAAACGACACAAAGTTGGTATGATCAGTGGCCAGCCTCCACATGTTTAAAACCCAGGAGCATGCTGGTGCATCTCGAACCTAGAGTAAATTACGTACCATGACATGTTTTCTTTGTTTAATATTTTATAAGTTGTGCCAAATATATCCACGTATATGATATTACCCATTTCACTCTTAGTTGTTACTTATTTGTTTCTTTTACATTTGGTATGGTGTATTTCTCAAAAGAACAAATCAAGAATTCTGGATTACAAGTATAGTTGCTGGATTAAGTCTTTTGGTAGATGATGCTACCGATCATATAAATAAACCTTTTTTTTTTTTTGCTTCATAGGACAACACCAGTTAGATGAACTTACTTGAACCATTTTAGAAATCACTCTTTGGTTCAAAAGAATTTCATAGTATTTTCTTTAAAACCACACTTTGATTCAAAAGAATTTCATAGTATTTTTCTTTAGGATTATTATATCCTTTGAGTTTTTTCCTAGGAAGTTTTATACTACACTCTCCGCTCCAAAAATAAGTGACTCAACTTTATACACGGAGGGAGTATAAGGTTAAGATATAGAGCTAAAAAGGACGGTTCCGTTATAGTGGTTAGCATATAAGATATGTAGATAGGCATTTGCGTGGGCTCAAGCAAACAACTACGTGCTCTCTCCCCGGATATGAGCAGCCCGCAGACTAAACTACCATGTGGGCTGACCTCACATGAAAATTAATCAATAACATTCCCATATTTGAAAATTATGATAAATATATTTTGTAAGTCGCAAAACAGTACAATTTTTCAAGGAAAACAAATAGTATGCAAACTTGCAGGCGTCTCATAAATAATAATGCAAAAGTACCCAACACTTTGACTTCAAACAGAGAACACATTGTGCAAGCTGAACAGCACAACATATAAAAAATGTCGCAAAATGGGAAGCATGCAACTTACTTGATTTATAGGTAGGCCAAATTAACATTGTGATCCATCACCGAGTGTAGCCAAGTCCACCAACGTCCCACCCGACCTGCTAGTTTGGATACAATGTAGCCTCTTTAACATAAAAAAGAATATAAAAGATGAAATTAAATTTATTTTATCTTAGTATTCCACAAGGCACCCAGAAAACATAATAAGCCTACTATACATAGATATCCTCCAAGATGTTCTTTAGGCACAAAACTTGATTACACTATGATCTCATCTTATTATGTGCCTAATTATTTAACACTGACAAACATGATTGATCTAGTAAGGGTGCACAATTTCAGCCAAGATTAATGTTGCAAGGTAATGACAATGAGCATTAAGCAGGTTAAAAACTTCTGAAGGGAAAACAATTATAGAAACCGACTCCAATTGATTGATAAGTTTTAAGAATACAACCATCTAGTTGACACAATGTCAGCAGGAACGGCCGCTCATCTTGACACGAACGTCACATGGACTTTCACAATCTAACAGTGAAAGGAAACAGGTCAAGGAATCGAGTAGAAGAGGAAAAAGGCATCGATACTGCCACTGACCTCCACATCCAGATCCATGGGCCTCTATCCTCACAACATAATGCCAAGCATATCACATCTTCCTCCTCTATATCTGTTTGTCGTCCTCGACAGAGAGAAACCACTTCCCTTCCCCTATGCCAAGTAATATCATTACAAATAGGATTAGAATGGGACTTGAAACTACAAAGGCTGGAGAAGGTGAAGAGAAGGGGAATTATACCAGTAACCGACCTTCTGGGAGCTGGATCAGCAAAGGGTCTAAAGGGTCGCAGTTAAGGGACGGTGCTAACGGCGACAACAACCATGGGTGCTTGTTCCCATGGAACCTCTCTTCAGCTGTTGCTAGGGAGTCTCGTGGAGTAGCAGGCTGAGCAGCTCATCCTAGACGGCAGCAACAGCGCCTGCGGGACGGCTCGACCAAACAGCGAACGTGTCGCCACCCACCGATCCAGCTGCGAGACGAAGAAGGAATCAGGAACATGTAAGTGAAAATAATGTGGTTATCCCTGGAGCCCTATGAATAATCTAAGTGAAATAGGAGATAGTATGTGATTAGCATATGCTTAAAGAAAACATCCTCGATAAAAACAACAAACCAGCAGTAGTTTATGTTATAAGTTTAGGCACATTTGTTTTCTATCATGATTTGTCCAGTGGAAGCAATGTGGCATTTAAACCTATTCATGGTAGCGGTCATTGCCTCCTAATAAGGTGCCGGACAATCAGGAAAACCTACAATATTGAAGGTTAAACTTTCTATCATATTCCTCTAAATTTAATCCAATGTCATTATCATTTTGATATATTCAGTTATTTTATAATTATCTTAAGACACAACATATTTTACCGCCGGCTTCGATAATACATTACTTAGGGGCTATAAAACATTTAGGACAATTTCAAAAAAGATGCAGTATTCAACCAGAGGAGAAAAAATGTTACGGTCAAATCGTCGGCCTCGCTACATAAATTGGTTCATGGCTAAAAGAACATATCACATCATTTGGGCCACATATTATGCACAGATGGACATATACACACAATATTGAGTAGAAAACAACAATTTAGATGCAAGGAGAATATACATAAGGTTCAATATGCAACATCAAGATTCAGTAAAGAGCGGAACATATATAGATGCGATTCTTTAAGGGTGCTCGTGTATATTTTTTGTGGTTTGTGATTACCTTAATGCTAACTAAAATAATAAAGCATGCTCCTTTACAACCTGTATCAAAGGAACACCCTGGGATCAGTAGCTAACGATATTAACATAACACCGTAAGACTGTGAAACAGACCTGTTGATGTGTCAAACCGTAACTAAACTTGTTTCTTGCGAAGCAATCCTGTACTGCATCTTAAAATTCACTTTCCATCAAAGGCTTGCAAAACCAAATCCTCTTAAAGCGTTTCTGTATTTAGCGAACATAGCAGGAAAAGTATTAGTTTGTCTCCCATAATATGCCAGGAAGGGCGCGCCTGTGGCGCGCCGCTTGAGCGGAAGCAAGGCGGTGCCAGGTAGGACACGCCCCTTCTACTATCCTATTTAAAGTAGTGTGTTTTGTATACATGTAATGTTGCTATGAAAAAACTGACATTTATAATAGAAGAACCATCGGAAATGCAACACATCTGGATCTCTATATATTTATTGATGTATCATGTGAAAGAAACTGAAATTCCCTGTCAGGTTAATAGCATCAGGAGCATATATCTTGCTGTTTGGCAAAATAAGATATATCAATATAAATTGTGCACAGGTCCACCCCGGTAGCAGCGAGCCCTTGATACCTCCCTCCAACCATGTGGCCGACAACGAGGAGCACGCCGCCTCGTACACCATCGCTACATCACCCGGTGCACGTCGCCGATGAGTCGCCACATCCTTGCCGCCTATACATACAAGACAACAACAAGAAAAATCAATCAAACACATGCGGCAGCAGTGTTCTTGGGGATATCAATCGAGCACACTATAATAGAAACACATACATTTGGATGAGCTCCATGAGCTGCGGGCTCATCGTGGATGGCGCACGACCCTCTGGGACAGGCGCGTTAGCGGAGGCGAGGGAGATGTTGAGCTTGATCTGGTGGTCACCGATGGCAGCTTTGGTCCTCTTGATGGCGAACGACTCCGCATCATTGGCGCACTGGCTCCTCAGCCGTGCACACTTCTTCTCGTATGACAGCCGGACACGCTTCTGCCTGCAAATGCATTCCATTTCATATTTTTGGCTTGACTGGTTATAAACTTCTAATGATTATACAGATTCTTGGAGAAGCGAGTGGTACCCTGACTTTTAGGCTCTCCTTGTGGCTCTGGAAGAGCAGGAATGGCTCCGGCAAAGCTTCACAGACGCCAACTTTCACGTCGCCTTGGTTCCTCCCGGAGCAGTTGGTTGGACTGTATGTACAGGATAGCAATGATCAATGCTACAGTCTACCTTATACTTATATTCCATGAATCTGTTTTCTCAAATCAGCTATCAAAAGAATTAATCCCTAATTTTAGGCCACCTCATTTTGTTTCAGAGCTTCCATACGAAAGAGACAACAATTAGAAACAAAAGGAAATACTTGTCAAAAATAGAAAACCTGCTTCATGTTCTTCTTTGCTGCAAGGACTATCTTCAGCAAACATCAATCCATCAAGGGTTCCATTCCCAATTCAAGTTTTTCACCAAGGGACAGCAGAATGATCACAGCCATTCAAGGAAAAGTAAAAACAAAAAAAGAAAAAGTCTGAATGCACCAAACTGGTTCCCACCATGGACAACAAAATCATGAGAAGGCAAGCCAAACACCACGAGAGGTGATATGTGCGTAGCTGCTCTTAATGAGATAGTAGATGCCACAACCACAATAATTCATCACTTTTAAACATAAAAAGGGGATAAATAAATGTGTACAGGCCACAATATTAGTTGCATTGAGATTTGAGGTGGCTCAGATTCTCCTTTGATAGATCATACGACCTAGCTCCACAGCTCCACCGCCTTCTTGCACCAGATCAATCCCGAAGTCAAGCTCCTCTGGTTATCACTCAAAGAGTGTGACCATCCAAGACAGAGCCGTCAATATTCAGTGAGAATGAAAAGGTTCCAAAAGAGGGGGGAGTGGGTTTTTTATGCCCACAGGTCCTCGAAGAATCAAAGACAAGTTTTATCATCATCGCCCCAGATATGTTTCCAACATGGTTCATTTTGTGCTGAACTTTTCCAAATAAGTAAAAACAGTGATTTCGACCGCAACATGTGAGAGAGAGAGATGTGGGTCGATCAATCCAAAACAAAAGGCGGTCGAGCTGCGAGAAATCCATCGACGGGGCTCAGATCGCGTGCCGAATCGAGCAAGCCCTCGACCGGAACGCACCACGGCCTCGCCGCTTGGTCCCCACCAAGACGTCATGACGCCTCCACCGGCCAGTAGCCCGGAGGGGCCTCAAGCCGATGCGCGATCCGACACGGGAGGGGTGGCCCGAGGAACGGGCGACCCCATGAGCCCGCTTGGCCGGTTGTCGGGTCGGCTACCGGAGGCTCCCTCCATCATCGCTACAGCTTTGGGAGGGACGCGGTCGGCGGGATTCCCGTCCACCACCACCGCCGCAGATCCGCCTCCACCTTCGCGCCGCGTCAAGCTGCATCCGCAGCCGCCCCTTTCTTCGCGTGCCCGCCGCCGCCGCCGTCATGCTCGTCCTCCCTCCTCTGCTGCTTTCGGCGTCGTTGGGGGGGGGAGGCGCTTCTGCTGGCCGATCTGCCGCCGAGAGGAGGCGCGGGGAGGGGAGAGGAGGCGCGCGGGAGGGGAGGGGAGGGGAGAGGAGGCGCGCGGGAGGGGAGCGGAGGCGGCGGCGAGCGAGGGAGGAGGGAGGCGGCTGCGGGAGCGAGCGAGGGAGGAGGCGGCTAGGTCTCCGTCACAGGAGCGGCCGGCCCTTTTATACCCCATCACGCGAAATTACCAAAATGCCCTGGTGAGGGCATGGTATTTACATTATGTTGCCATTACTATTCATTCCAGCAGTGTTTCATCCGGATCCAACGACTCAGATCCTCCCACCTCTCGATCCAACGGACGAGAACGCGTCCAACGGCCCAGAATCACTGAGCTCTGAGGAGGCGCAGCCATCCCTTCTTCTCTTATTTCTGGATATGGACGTACGGAGACGAAGATTCAGGATTGGAAAAGTTGTGAAATTACCGAGCGTCGGATCGACTGACGGCATGCAGTGTTGCTCTTGGGCGGCGCGTCGTTACCGTGTGAGGACCCAGGCTGGGTAGCCTGCGGCGTCGGGCGGCCGGCGCGCTGCCGCTGCCACCTGTGTACGCGACGGCGACGCGAAAGGTAGTCTGGCATCATACGTGTTACCCCAAGCGAACTGTCGTGCATGCGTATGTGAATACAGGCGTGTCTAGCTGTCGTGCGTACCCTGATGCACTGGGCTTTTTACTTAATAAGTACTAGCTACCACTAGCAAATTTTTCCAGCCGTATTCTTGTGAATACGGGCCGGCTCAATGGGCTCCGCCCCTGATGTTGCTGATGCATGGAGGAGCTCTTGAAATTGGCATGGCAGAGTCTGGGATTTATCACATTTGTTGTAATAGGTGGGCAAATGAACACCATCGACGATGATGAAAAAGAGAAGAAGTGGTAACAGAGATGACTCATTATGGGTGTGTGAAAGTTTGTTTCTGCCATTGCAATGCACCGAGAATTTGTGGTAGTACTCAGAAAGATTTGGATTAGTCTTGTTCGGTCATGCAAGTACGCTATTAGGTCATTTTATTATGAGATTTACTTTCATCCTATTATGATATTTATTTCAACGAATTTCTTGTCTCTATATATATTCATTACAAGAAGAAAAAATGAAAGTTGTATTTGCAAACTATAAGCCCGTAAGAGCATCTCCATCAGACGCACGGTAGCACGGCGCGCTAAAAAAGTTTTGCAGCGTTGAAATAGTGTTTTTGCGCGCGGCAGGTTTATCAGACGCATAAAAACATGACGCCCAACACGCCGGCCCCACATGCAGCTGCCCGCGTGCACAAGCCGACGTCCCAATTTTGCAGCCCCGCAGCCCGCGTGCGCTAAATTTATAGCTCCGTTTTTTGTGCATGCTCTATTAATACAGCTTCTGCTGGAGCACTGTTTTTGTGTCGCGCGCACTATATAAGCATCTTTTCTAGCGCGCAGCTTATATAACACCTCTGTTGGAGATGCTCTAACGTGCGTGCATTGCCCAGCAAACAAACCTTGAGCCTGATCGTTCCTCGCGACAAAAAGGCATAGAGCTTGATCGATGTCGGCGCAGATGGCCGCCGCCTGTGACGATCGGGAAACCAAGCGCGCTCATACGGCGAGGGAGAGCTGGTCGGCCATGTTCCCTGAGGATCTTCTCGCCATCGTCTACCCTATGGTCACCTCCCCGCACGGCCGCACACGCTTCATTGTCGTCTGCCTCTCGTGGCGCGCTGGCGCGCTTGCAGTGCCACCCGTGCCGACGCTCCCATGGCTGCTCTTCTTGCCTCGTTACAACAGCAAGATTAAGACTCTTCACTGCCCCGAGGATGGTGCCCTCGTGCGCTTACGTGTCCCCGGTCAGGATGCGGGTAGGTGGATCATCGGCTGCCATGACGATGGCTGGGTTGCCTTGCTGGGACCAGGACCGGTAAGGATCATGAACCTTTTCTCCGGCACCGAGGTGGCCCTATCCGAGAAGAAGGTGACGATTCTCTGCCCGAGCCGACATCATGCCCATGCCCGCCTGCTCTTCATCTCCAAAGTTGTCTTCTCTGCGCCACTCACCTCGCCCCAATGTATCCTTGTCGCATAACATACTTACAAGTGTGGCATAGCGCTATGCAAAGCTGGTTGTTCAAATAGCGGGTGGACAATACAAGGATGTCCTGATCACGGAAGCTTAATGACATCACATTTTGCAACCGCAAGCTTTATGGCCTACGTCGCAAGACGACACTCGTCAAGTTCGAGATTGGCATGAATGAGGATGGTGCACCAGCAGTCACCGCAGAACGCAATGTAGTCATGGAAACAATTGACCACACCATTGCGGTGTACCGGGACAACACTAGTTACATCTTTGATCTGCAAGGCAAGCCTGGGATGGCATTGAAGACCCAGTGGTTGCGAAACACGCTGCCCTTCTTCAAAGTGTTCAAACTCGCCGACATCCACACGGGTAGACAAAAGGCACGTTACAGGCGCGAGTGGCTTGAGATCACAAGCTTTGGGTGACCAGTCGTTATTTTTGTGGGAGATATTCTCTAAGGCGGTGCTGTGTCCGAAACGGGAGTGGCCGCGTGAAGAGAAACCGAATCTACTACTCGTATAATTGCTGGTTTGGTACCGAAGACTTCATGCCCGGTGACGTAGTGTCGGTCGCAATCTCGAACGATAGCAGCAGTGTGACCTGCTGCCACAAGGAAGACGACTCAAAGAGCGGCATCACCGGCTATGGCTTGAAGAGGATCATATCGGTACGATACATAATGAAGAGCTGTATAGACGGTGGCATGTGGATTCTCCCTCCAGATATATAGCTAGTCTAGACTCTGCGATATTAGCACATTGATAAACTCTCAATAAGAGAGATCATATAATACGTAGTAGGAGAGGAATAGAGGGCAGATTACAGAGGGGTCATCGAAGTAGGAGAAGAATATAGGAAAGATGACAAGGTCATGTGTCATTTTATAAGCAGACTATAATCTTATAAATTTTTGACATAATATTTTTACTATTGTTTTTTTAAATTTTTAAACGCAGGGGGGGGGGGGGTTGGGGGGCGGGAGAACTCCCCCACCTGAATATATATTCCGAGCCAGTCAGCCAGTACAAAGTACAACCACCGGATCGGCAACAGAGAGGGAATGAAGGGGAGAGCTTACAGCCTAGGAGCAGCTGTAAGCATCAGAAACTATGTCTATCAATTTTTTTTTTGTACATGCAGGGCCTGAAGCCATGCATTAACATGCCCGCGTTCCCCAAAGAGGAAACGGCTACGCCAGAGGACGGCATCATCGCGGCAGGCCTTCAGGGTCACAGCCAGAGGGGGAGACTCCCGTTTAAACACCACCCATTCCTTCTCTTCCAAAGATGCCAGCAGCCAGGGGCGTAGCTACGTACAGCTAGCCGGTGTCAGTGGCACCGGGTCCAATCTACACTTGCTTAAGATAGTGTGTAGGTCATTGATTTTTTTGATATGTTCTTCTATGTGGACACCGGGTAATTTTCAGTCTGGGTCCGCCCCTGCCAGCAGCAGAGCTGCACAAAAGCCTGCGGTGATGCAGAGCCAACAGCGCTGGAGGCATCGAAAAGATGCAGCGTCCGCACCGTGCCCCTAGCAGTGGAGAGGCCAAGAGCGCCCTAGAATGCCCGGGCGAAGGAGCAGCCAAATATCAGGTGATCGGGCATCTCCAAAGGCGCCCCGCACGCGGGGTAACCAGCTCCCTGCACCTCCACAATGTGCTTCTTTAGTAGGTTGTCCCGAGTGTAGACACGACCAAGCGCGAGCAGCTAGACAAAGAACTTGACCCGAGACAGGGCCGGCGAGCTCCAGAGGAAGGCATTGTTCTCGACGATCTCACCCCCAGGCGAAGGAGCATGTAGGCAGCGTTCGAGGCGAGCTTCTCCTCCTTTTTCTCGCACAGAACCAGGCATCGGTGGTCGACGCCCCCCGCGGCCTCCCCCGCGGGCTCAATGAGCGGGAGCAGGACGACACGTTCCCGGGCCGCGGCGACAGAGAGCCGCGGCACCAGGACAGCATCAAACCCAAGGGTGCGGATAGCCCAGACGAACGCCTCGCGGCACGTGGCGTGGGAGGCCAGCGCCGGGAAGGCAGTGCGTATCGGCCCACAGGGGAGCCAGTGATCTTCCCAGAAGGCCGTCATCTGCCCGTCCCCCACGATGACACGGGAAAGCGAACGGTAGAGGGGCATGAGGCCCCGTAGGCACACCCAGTGCTCACCGGCAAGAGTCAAGCCACAGGCGTCCAGCAGTAGGCCCTCGCCAAGAGAACTCCAAACCCAGGACGCCCACCGGGACAGCGGGACAGGGTGCAACCGGTGCAGGATCTTCAGGAGGAGCGAGTCATTTTGGGTGGCGAGGTCCCTGACCCCAAGGCCGCCCTCCTCCTTGGCACGGCACACTCGGTCCCAAGCCAAAGGCATTGCGCGCCGGAAGTGCGCTCGGCCGCGTTCCATAAGAAGGCACGGCGAAGGGAGTCCAGCGCACGGATCACCTTGGGCGGGAGTTTGAGTGCGCCCATGGAATACGACGGAAGAGCATCAAGGACGGCGTTGATGAGGACGAGCCGCCCCGCGGGGGAGAGGAGACAAGCGCGCCACCCGGCGACGTACCGGTCGACCTTGGCGATGACGAAGTGGAAATCCGCCAGAGTGAGTTTGTGGCATGACAGGGGGAGCCCCAGGTAGGTCTGGGGAAACCCCTCCACCCGACACCCCATGACAGCCACGACAGCAACCAAAGTGTCGGCGTCGACGTGCATGGGGACCAGCGTGCTCTTGGAGTAGTTGATAATGAGCCCGGTAGCAGCAGCGAAGTCGTCGAGCGTGGAGCGAAGCCGGGCCGCCGCGGACGGACATGCGCGCATAATGATCAACGTGTCATCCGTGTACTGAAGCACGAGCGGCGGATCAGTCGCTGGAGCACGTCGGCGACAAGGAGGAAGAGGTAGGGGCAGATTGGGTCCCCTGACGCAGCCCGCAGCGAGTGGGGAACCACTTCCCTGGGACGCCATTGAGGAGCACGGCGGAGCGCAAGGACTTGAGGATCGAGTCCATCCAGTCGCACCAGGGCGCGGGAAACCCACGCGCCACCATGATCGCGCGCAGGCTCACCCAGTTGATGCTGTCGAAAGCTTTAGCGAAGTCCAGTTTAAACACGAGCGTGGGGGCAGCTCTCTTGTAGCAGCAATGCACCATCTCGGCCGCATAGACGAAGTTCTCCGCAATGCTTCTCCCGGGGATAAACCCGGACTGATCTTCGTCGATCAGTAGGCTGATTTGCTTCTGCGGCCGCGTTGTGAGGCCGCGGCAGAGGATCTTGACGTTGGCATTTTCAAAGGAGACCGGGCGGATGTTTCCCGGCGTCGACACACCGGCGCTTTTCGGGAGCAAGGCGATATACGCCCTGTTGATCCCATCCAGGCGCGCAGTGCCGGCATGGACGGCACCGAACAGGCTGGCGATGTCCGGGCCGACCGTGGCCCAGGCGGCGTGGTAGAAGGCCGGACCCAGCCCGTCTGGGCCGGGAGCCCTACAACCACAAGTAAAACTTTGGTCTTTTTTTCTTGATCATCATTTGTTAATTAGGATGGATATACACGCTGTCACTAGCTAGTATGCTCCATATACATACTCTGTATCGTCTTGGCTGCCTGACTAGAGAGAGATGTTTTATTTTGCGAATGACTAGAGAGGGATGTTGGTTGGTTGTGTAGATACACAGGTCCAGGAGTCGAGGCTAATAACTCAAGCCTTACAACAAAGAAAACAACAAGATAGATAATTTTCATGCTTTAGTAGCACACCCGACCCAGTAAGTGGTGGTCCATGGTTGGAGGACAGAGCAGACCTGCACGTAGAAGGTGAGGTGAGATACCGCCCGTCGTTGCACATCCTTGGCACGGTGCCGTCCATGTCAT
The DNA here is from genome assembly GCA_021605145.1 of Aegilops bicornis. Lineage (NCBI taxonomy): Eukaryota > Viridiplantae > Streptophyta > Magnoliopsida > Poales > Poaceae > Aegilops > Aegilops bicornis. The sequence goes on from JAHIAL010000030.1 coordinate 2,885,557, forward strand.
GACGAGCAGCAGCTGCGGTGCGTTGTACGTACAACTCGGTGGGAAGCAACTTACACAAAGTCCATGCCGCTAACGCAAGGAGTGTACCGGAAGGAGGACCAGCTGCGGACCTGCGGCCTGATGTGCATAAGCTGATGGGGCAGGGGAGAAACCTGCAGGGCATAAACTTGTTCAGGGATGCCGATATGGTTTGACTCAGGTAAACCTTGTTCCTGAAGAAAGCAGTAGTACATGAGTGCTTATATTATATATAAATGCAGCTTTACTACTGTTCAAAAAATTGCTTCACCCTTGGTTTTAATTTGGCCATGTTATGTGACGGCACTTCAGTAGTGAACTTGTAGATAAATACTACCTATGTATCGAAATACTTGTAGCTGGGCAAAGCTAGTATAAGTTCCCCCAACTACAAGTATTCTATAGAGGCTTCCGTGTCTCCATGCTTTTGCTCCAAATTAAAGGAAAGACTACAACCTCTGAAGTTTGGCCTTTTGTTAACACTTAACAGGAACAAGCAAGAGCTCTGCTTTTGCATTATAGAAGAAGGAAAACAGTAAAAGTTACAGGGGAATGACATGGCCACAAAGAGAGCACAAAACACCCAGCATACAGTACAAACAACCACAGGCGACAGTTTTTGACATTACTCGTCGATCCACGGCCTCCTCTGAGATTCCGTCCCGGCAGGGCCGCTGGGTTACAAGGCCCCAGGCAAGGAAGAAGAACTTTCTCCTGTTTTTCGAGTTTGCCTCCTGTTTTCAGTTCAGTGCAGCATGTAGTCCTTGGTGTTAGGGTGTATGTATTCTCCTGTGTATGTACAGCGTATGTAGCACGACCTATGGTCAGTGCACGCGCGTGAGTTAGTGGGCATGTAGTCAGCCCACGTCCCTACTGGTAGTGGCACACGATCATCTCTGTAACTGTATATAACTTGAGCCGCAGAGCTAATGCAAGCGTGTGTTGAATCCCATAGCAAACCTCTCTTCTTCACTTGGTTTCCTAATGCATCAACCTTGCCGTTTCCAAAGGGATGTTGGTGAGAAATACCGTTTTGTTGCCGCTGTCGATGGATAGATGTCATGCTACAATGCACGATGCTTATGGAATAACAAAAAAAAAGGACATTGCCATTGCCACTACATTTGGCATGAATCGTCTCTACAGAGAGTCGGAGATGGAATCAACATCATACAAGAATAATAGAATTTCCCCCAACTTCGAAACAAATGCAAGAATCACGTAGTACAACATTTATTTTGTCCCAATGAGTTAACAAATACAAAGCCAGTAGCTGGCCCAATAATGTTTATTACATATAAACCACGAAGTACTATCAGAAATCATGACCATAAGACGGATGGTTGAGGTCACACCATGTCAAGGAGATCGGAGTTGAAAGCTTTACCCAGCCGAAATCTGAGCTTCAACACCGGCCATTCGCCCAGCAGCTTAGTGAGAATGGGCAACAAAGCTACCATGACGCAAATTGCAATAGCCAACCAGTGAAGACGTGGAGCCAACACAGTGTATAAACCAGTTGAAAAAGCCGTAGTTGTTGCCACGAATGCAAACCACATGATCTTCTTAGTCACCGATCTGTAATAAATCAAGAACTCATAATCCCCCCACTTTGCTATGATGCATATGAAGGCTACAGCAAACGAGGAGCACATTGCCAAGACGTCAGAGATCAAGAAAGCCTGAAATGCAAACTTCCTAGACATGATAGGAAGTCCCTCACTTTCAGCTTCATTGTTGTATCCTCCAGGAAGGGTGAAGGCAGCGGCGAAGGTGATTGTCGCAATGAGAATCGCCACTAACGAAGTGTTGCTTGTGTATGTTTGAGTTAGCGATTTTGCTTCCTTCCTTGATTGCTCGGTTGCTGTTTGTTTGGTCCTCGTGTGAAGATTATAAAAAGTGGAGGCAGGCTGGGGATCAGCTCTCAGCATAAGCATGCTCACTTCATTCTGCGTGTATTCAAAGGAAGGTACCAAATGGAGATCATAGTGTAACCATAAAGCTTAGCAGTTCTATTAAATTGATAATGCTGAGAAAATGTGATACTAATTAAAGAAGCGCATTACATTTAAATTGATAAACAAAGTAGTTGGCGATGTTGGAAATAGCAGACATAAAATTGATACAATTTGTCTTGTAAAATTTTCTACATTGTTAATTAGACTTAGAACAGAGAATCAAATAGTGGACTACAAAAGCGTTTGTACGTTGCAGCATAATAGAGGAAATGGGTACAGTAGAATAAAATACGAGGAGTAGTTTTTTTCTTATTTGCAACCGTGTATATAGTCTTACATATATATTGATAATAAACGTACCCAGTTTAAAGTCTTGGCATGATCCACGAAAGACAACAATTCCCAAGCTGGTGGCACACCATTGTTATCAAGCACAGTTGGGTCTATATCTTGGTGAGACAGCAAAGCAGCAACGATTTTAGGATTGCACTTCCCTACTGCGTAATGCAGAGCAGTTTTCCCGTCCGTGTCTTGCATGTTAACGAGTTTGCGGAGTTGCGGCGTCCTCAATATGAATTCAGTGAACTCCACCTGACCGTTCCCTACAGCTGTATGAAGGGATGTCCAACACAGGCCTTGTTTGAAACGGTACGGAGCATCGGGACAGTGGCTAAGAAGCTCTTGAGCAACATCGATATGACCTCCACATGCAGCTTCAGTGAGGAGAGGCATACCGTCACGTCCCACCTCATACCCTAAAGAGAAATCATGCTCCAGCAATACTCGTACCACGTCAATCTGGTCTCGATATACAGCTGCACTTAGTGGAGTACACCCCTCGTTGTCAGGTTCTCTGACCAGCCAAGGACGTGTTTCCATTATTCTTTTAACCAAACCTGAAAACAAATGAGTACCTGATCAATGGTTAATTAAGCAACGGGATGATAATACCATAAATTTGAATAAATTCCTTTTAAATATAAAGCTTCTCAATCCAGTTTTTAAATGAATAAATCAACAAACTGAGCTAGCAAACCACATGCACGGTGCACCCACACAGCGGTTGTAAGGGATCAATGAGCAATCCTGAATTCCCCTCAAAGATAAAAGAGCAATCCCAAATCTGGGAAATATACACTGGTTCTCACCTGCGTTCCCATTTCTTACCGCAGCATTTAGAGCATTGTAGCCACTTGGGCCCGTATGAGCAGAGCCAGGGATTTCAAGCAATTTCTCCGAAATATCAGTAAAATCCCTCATTGCTGCCATATATATGGGTGACGCGTTCATTCTGTTCACATGCGTCGACAGAACCGGCTCTGCTTCTATCAGCTTCAGTGCAAGCTCCCTGTGGCCGTTGCGAATGGCATGGTGCAGTCCATTACAGCCATTGGCATCTTGCTTCAAGATTGCCTCACTCAATCGCCGTTCCTGGTAGCATCCAAGGAGAACGGCGGCCAGGGAGACGCAGCCACTTTTCACTGCGATGATAAGTGGCGTCTCCCGATCCAAGTTCACTGCTGCAAGGAGAGACTCCTCCAGAGCCACCACATCCGTGCAAAATGCCTGGTGGCCATGGATGGAGGATATGTGAAGGCAGGTATTCCCAGCTGGAGTTGTTCCATGAAGAATGCTTGGATCTTGCGAGACCATCTCCTTCATTGACCGGGAATCACCAGACGTAGCTGCTTTCAGGAGCCGTTTGTCCATCTGTGGATGTCCTTGTCGTCCTTCCTGTGAACTATCTGATGTGAAATCACTAGATATGGCCACTGTCAGGAGCTGCTGGCCCATCTGTCGTTGTTCCTGTCCTCCTGATGAGCTAGCTAGTTCTGCCATCTAAAAATGTAATAAATACAATGGTTCGTAAGTGAGTAGCCACTGATTTTAAAATTTTCTTAAACTTAACATGCTTGACCTATATGTTGAAATAGTATTTTTACTTGCAAACAAATAAGGACGCAAGTTGTGACTCCCGTTACACATCGTGGTTCATGGGAACAGGTTCTAGTGCTACAACTCATTGTGATATCAACGTTCTAATATTTGATTAAAGTGACACAAAATATGTCTCACAAACAAAAATCCAAATGCACATTCAGTCCGCACATGACAAAAAAATTATGTTGTGGTTTGTCACCAGTAAGTAATTACCAACTCAAATTCTACTGGTACTATCCGAAGCACTTCATGTGTGGATTGCATTTGTGTTTTAAATTGTGTGGCGCGAGATAACATCACGTGCCAATGTTGGCAGGGTAACTAACTCACTCCAAATTTCCATTATGTATAATATATTAGCACCTGCCATGCTAAATGTGACTAAAGATTGGAATTCTACAACAGTCTTACATCACAATGACAGTCTAATTAAGTACTACTACTAAACAAATATTTTTTGCAATACCTGGTAGTAGGAATTTGTTGTCTGATATGATAGCACAAGACCAATCCTTCTTCTTTCAAGCGGTAATCACTACAATTAAATGTGGAGTAACATGTGTAAACGAAGGGATGCACGTAGCATGAGCAACTTGAGAATTTCTTGCAGAACGGTTCTCTTATAGGGGGCGATGATGCAACAAGCCAGGGTAGCTAGTCAAAAAAAGATAAAAGCAAGCCACAATGGGGAGCAAAGAATATACACTAAGATATATACATTTGGAACAAAGCAAAAGCTATGATGCATCATTGAACGTGATTGAAGAAACGTATCATATGAGGGGACAGCTTGCTTCACATGTGGGACATGGTAAGATTGCATCCTTGCATTGTCAAGGTATCCAGTGATTAAACTGAAGCCCCAAAGCTGCCTACTAACCCTTCAAGGATGATTCTTTGATAGATTATTAAAAGGCTCTGGCCTTTTCTCTAAAAAAAAAATTAATAGTTAATTCTGGGTCATCTACTTTCAGAATGTTGGCAAGGTATCCAGTGATTAAAATGAAGCCCCGAACATCTCTTCACACTTCTTTTGAGTACATAGGATTAATTTACTGCAAATATACTTATGTAAAAAAATATTTCTCATCGGTCCCCAGAAATAACCTTAAATCAATGATGTTTTGGACACCTACATGGCCCCTGAAATATAACTTTGGCCACTATTTCCTTGTATAATATAATAATAATACTGAAAAAATATTACTGAAATATTTTTAAGGAAAATTTTAAACAACCGATTTTCACAAATGACAACATACCTCTTTGGGATTTCGTTTCAAACTGATCACCAGAAAATGGGATCAATCAGAGTAAAGAAACAGCAGTGGGGGATCACCAGAAAATGGGATCAATCAGAGTAAAGAAATAGCAGTGGGGGCATGCTATTTTAAATTCAAGGGGTGTATATGTAGCATGGGCTGCAACTTTTATAGGGCAAGAATAACATACACCTTGCTCATAGGAAATTAATAAAAGGTAGAAGTATCAAAGCTTGCCATGTGCATCTTTCGTAGACAGAATATGTGATTATTTGTTACAAGTGGTGGTTCTCCTCATGAAATGCCTTTGTAGAAGTGCTTATTACTCATTATGAAGAAGCACACTATATAGACATGGCCATGCCTTGCTACAGCAGATGTCATCAACTGCTCAGTAGTGCTTGGCCTTCCTTTCAGTTAGTAGTCAGGTTATTTGCAGTTGCCAATCCTTGGACAAAACACAGTGGAGTACCAACAGCTTTGGAACAGGAAACTAAACCATCAAAGTTATCAAGATTACTAGGAAGATTAGGACCTACAGATAGAGCATTGCAGTTCTAGTGCCCATGAGAAAATACAACAGACAAAATAAAAAAAATTGTTACACAGGATCGACAATAACATGGCAGGAACCCAATCGAAGCTACCTGCAGCAGCAACGCTCGTCGAAGACCAAATCAAAGCTACCTACAGCTACAAAGTTCATTGAAGATTTACTGCACGCTTCACTTCACTGTACAGATTGATGTGAACCATTGGTGTCAGCTTGAGCGGACAGAAGCTATGGATGGATGTGGAGATCAAGATGGAACTCCCTGTGCCTACATCAAGTACACAGCCCACTGTGATCCACTTCAGTACGATGAGGGCCGTCTAAACTGATACAGCCAAACTGCATCATATGGTGTAACCCAAGTGGTTTTTGTCTATTGCTTAATGCCTACTCCCTGCATCAGCAGCCTGTGAATGAAAAAGGCGTCTTCATACATCAGCACAAGTACTATTTTGTTGTTCTTTACGGAGTCAAATGATAACAATAAATAAACAGCTAGCAGTGTACCCAAGGGATGATATGGTGTACTTACAGCAAAGCGTGGGGAGCGGCGGGTGACAGATCCCGATGTAAGGGGAGATGCTGTTGATCGGGGAGGGGCACCTCTCTTTGCACGTGTATCTTGATTCTTTGACCGGCTTCGGGAATGACTTTGATTGGTGCTGCCTTCGCTTGTGGTATCAACTGACACAGCCGGTGGTGATGAAATTGGTGTGGATGATGTGTCTTGGCACAATGAAGTTGCAGGATGAACCCCTGCAGAACAGTGCAAATAGAATTGCATAGCTCATAAGCTAGACGACCCATTTTTCAACAGAACTACCATGAGTAATGTTCAGTATTACTCATTATGAGGAAGCACACAAGGCATGGTCATGTTTCGCTACATCAGATGTCATGAACTGCTCTGGAGTAAGTACTTGGTGTTCCTTTCAGTTAGTGGTCAGGTTATTTGTGGTTCAAAATCCTTGAAGTTTGACAAATTTGTGAACCAAATCAGCAAAATGAAGTGGAGTCCCGACACCTTTAGAGCAGAAAACTAAACCATGATTGCATCACCAAGATTATTAGGAAGATTATGCCATACAGGACAGGACAGGACAATTCAAGTTCCCATGATATTATAGCTAGTAAAACCTGCTGCCAGCCCCCCATCATACAGACATGACAAGTTCATCTCGACACTCAGTTGATTATAAAACAAATTGGTAGAAATTTAGGTAGATACTTGATACATACAGAGAACGTTATTGCAGCAATATTAACAGAGTTAATCTTGGGGGTAAACAGTGCCATACTCAATTAACTGGCATTTCCGGGAAAATGGACTTGATACAGTTCAGCAAGGAAACATGGAATACCTTTGATGCCAGCCGATTGGAATCTTGCTCTCATGGTTCTAACGAACTTGAAGAGATCGTTAGTGCGGTTCAAATCCTTCACCAGCTCCTCAGTGTCTTTCAGTAACGGAATACATTGAATTACTGTTAAAAAGAGAATGAGAACTTTGATGACTATACATTTCCAAACAGTATGATATTAGACAGCTTAGATAAGAAACTTGCGACTCACAGCTGTATTCGTCTTTATTGACCTTTATGCAAAACGAATACTCATCGTCAGGACTTTGCATGTCAACTTTGTTGAAAACAAATGTAACCCCTTCACACACAAAAGAGAGGAAATGTCAACTATGTTATGGCCTGAAGCTCACTTAAAGGAACATGTTATGGAAACCGTCATTACCTTCCCCTGCAACAACTCGAAACCCAAGAAATTTGTTGTACCACGTGATAGCTTCGTCCAGGTTCTTTTTCCCCATCGTATCAACATTAGCTTCAAGAGCTTCGACAGCTGCCATCAAAAGAAAATGTATCAAGGCACGTAGATTCCAGATTCTGCGTAGCCAAGGCGAATATATCCAAACGAAACCGTAATGTTGGCGTCAGCATAACAACAAATTTCCAGGGCAGAATATATTGGAGCTAGAAGTTCAAAAGAACCCCTCAGACTGGACTATTGGGACTTGTATCTTTGAACCCTACCAAACAACTTCTAATTTCCTATTCAGTTCAGACTTTACAGGTAAGATACTACAATGACACTTTAAATTGTTGTACTAGAACTGTGATTCAGATTGTAATTTTTTTACCTTCAAGCTGATGTGCTATGACATTTGCAAACTCATCTCTCCTAGCCCTCTGTTCCAAGAGCAGGCCCCTGAGCTGCTCATTCGTTGCAGTGGCGTTCGAGATGGACTCGCTGGTGAGCTTACATTCTGATGCTTTCTTCAGTTGTGCTGCAGAGATAGTTTACAAGTCCATGAAATGCAGCAGAGGACGACGATAGACCAATATGAAATGAAACATTGATCACATCACATGGTTCATAGACCCAACCATCCATAACAAAAAGAAGCACTTGGAGTGTAATGAACAGTCAATTTGTGCGAAGTTGCACAAGGGTGAAGAAATGCTTACTGGACAGAGCTTCTGCCAGACCTGACTCCAGCCCCCTGAGCTGGTCCTTGAGAGCGTTGAGTTTCTCTGCCATCACAGAAAGAGACGAATCAGCGAAATTAATATAATTGCCCGCCCTTTCATCAGCATTAATAATTCACAAATCGTGGTGCAGCCCAGGTTAACAAATCTCCGAAAACTAGGCCCTCAGCCGGCGGGCACAAACAAACTTAGATTTGCAAGTTTAACCGGCTCGCCGCCATCGCCGAACTGAACAGCTAGCAATTGGTACTGCACAGCGTAGCTTCAGAGGTTGCTCCCGCGGGTAAGAATCGACCAGCAGCGGACGAACGGAAGAGGGGCGACGGCGGGGGAGGCGCGTACCTCGGTGCGCGACGCTGTGCTCGGCGAGCGAGCGGGCGGAGAGGACGGCGCCGCGGAAGGCGGAGGCGGCCGCCGCGATGCGGTCGCGGCCCTGCGCGATCCGCCGGTCGCACGCCGCCATGTCCCGGCGCAGATCCGCGGCCGCGGGCCCTCCCGCGCGGTCCCCTTCCATGGCCGCCGTCGCCGGCTTCGGAGGTGAGCGCGGCGGTGGCGGGGGGCGCCGGAGGCGCAGGCGGTGGAGGCGGAGGCGGCGGCTGCTCTGCCGCTGCCGCCGGTGAGGTTGGGGAGGAGCGGATTCGGTTCAAAATTTGACGTCTCGGCTCGTTGTGAAGTTTGTGACGGTTTTTTCCCTAGAGCGTGGGGTCGACGGCGGATGGTGAGAAGAGCTGGCCAAACGGCCCGGCCCGGCCCGTGCTAATCGTTCCTGGCACGGCAAGGCCCGCCGTGGCACGTTTCATAGATGGGCCGGGCCAGCTCGCGTGCCTCGCTCCTCGGCCCTGGCACAGCCTAGTTATTAAACGGGCTGGCCTGTGGCACGTTTAGCGCGTTGGGCTGCATGTTTTTCAGCCGGTTGGGCTGTTTTTGGACTATCGGCTCGGCTGCATTTGGGTCATATATATTAAAAAAAATCAGGAATAAATAATAATAAGCGGATTGTGCCGTGCCAGCCCGCGTGCTGCATGGCAGGCACGGCCCATTTAGGGGGTGTTTGGTTACAGAGAATAGACTAGAAAAAGTCCCTTTTAGTCCCTATATAACCAAACAGGAGGGACTTTTTTTACGGGGACTAGAAAAAGACTCTACTGAAGTGTCTTTTTTCTTTAGTCCCTGGCCCACCAAAAAAGTCTAGTCCCTTGCAACCAAACACCCCCTTAGCCGGTGTCGTGCCTACCCCATGGAGAGGGGCGTCCCACGCGTGCTAGCGGGCAGGCATGACTCAGGTGACAGCTTTGGGTGAGATGGGTAGTCAGATCCAGGACCAGAATATGCGTTACCTCGTCTGGGCTTCAAGGAAAAAGGACGGCCCGTGGGTATACATTTTTATACTCCTTATATTTAAAAAATAATAATACAGCTTATATTTTGAAACAAAGGGAGTACTTTTCTACCAGCATTTTGGAGTTTTTCAACTTTTTTTTGTTTACTCTACACTGATTTTCCGGGTTGTGCTTCGACCTGAAGCATTTCACAGTGCGCATGAAGCACAGATGTACTTCTCCGAATGTGAAATGCACGGTTGTAGGGTGAAGCACAACTGTGCCTCCAAAAAACATGAAAAAGCACAATTATGCTTTAGGTTTCCTTTTTTCTTTTCTTTTTTGGTTTATGATTTTTTATCTTGTTTTTGCTTTTGGTTCTAGTGTTTTTTTGGTTTTTTGGTTTTTTATTTCCGGCCCCCCCCCCCCCCCCCCCCTCCATTTAAAATAAAAAGTATGTCTCATGGGATCACGTTTCAAAAATCTTGACACAAAGAATGCAGCGGCGAAAACGGTTCATGATTTGCGCGCACGGTTCAAGAGATAAACCATTTTGAATACCAGATAAACTAAATTAGAGTCAGCGCTTGGGTTTTGAATACCAGAATACAAAGATCCATCGAGGACCAAAAAGAAAGAAAATTACAACCAAGTCCTATATCATTTTGCAATTTGCATGAAGGACCTTAGACTGAGATGTCCAAACTGTAGTCTTGGCTTGGATACGTTTCGGCCGCCTTCGTGGACAAAACCACTCGGGGCCGCCACACCATGAGCAGCTCCAGCCCAGCGGAAGGATGGGTGCCTCCCATAAGGCATTTGACAAACCTAAAAGAGGTGCAGTACAGCAGTGGGGTGAAGGCCAATGAAGGGCTGAAACTTGCAGTAGAGGAGCTAAATGAGGAGAATAAGAAGCAACACGAGTGAGAGCAGATGAAAGTTAGAGTGAGGTATGACGACATGTGTAACATAATGCATGTTCATATGAGGCTTGTGTTGGGATTAATCTTGATGTTAAGTCTCGTGTCAAGGTTTTGCCTTGGACTTGGTCGTTGAAGTTTGGTTTTGTATTCCTTCCCACAAAAAGAAAAAGGTTTGGCTTTCGAAATTGTTACTCTGTCATAATCTAATTTGCTCATTTTATTTTTTTGTTCGAGCAGCAAGTACGTACCGAAAAATCCGGAGTCTTTGGATCAAGCTGTCACTGCTCCTCGTCCACCCCTGTCTTCCATTTCAGCCCAGCAGGCCACCATTTTCTCCTCTGCCTACGGCGCTGCCCAACAGCCACGCCGCCATCGCTGCACTCTCCGCCCATCACTCCTCCGATCCGCAGTTGCCTCCGTCCGTCCAGCGCATCGTGCATGATGCTGTAGTGCAAGCTCGTCGCTCTGCTTCCAGCGGCTCACTCCAGCTTATGCATTACACTCGACGGCAAAGTTGTGAATGTAACCATGAAAGTTAAAGATGGTGTTTGGTTGGGCTTTGACTAGGCTTTTTCACTTGGGCTTATATAAGCCAAAAAAAGCACCTAATTAAGGGCATCTCCAAAGCTGACTCACAAATGGACATCATAAATTCCATTTTTATGTCCGGGCATGGTCCGTGGACATTATGCGGGACCGGTCAACTAATGCTATTTCTAGCTTAATTCGGTTGGAAGAAGAGAAAGGAGAGGAGGACCATGCGTGTGAAGAAAGAGAAAAGAGAGAGTACCACGTGGTTACTTTTGGTTGGTCAAGTGGATGTCCGGACTCCAGAAAAACCCCATGTTTGTTGAAAGGATACCGAAATCCATTTGTCTGGACTTCTAAGCAGATATATAAGGATCCCCCTTGCATGGCAAAAGTAGTCCTGACACTGCGGTTCAGACGTAAGGGAAGATTTGAGCGTTCGCTTTGGAGATGTCCTAAATAGGTGCTTTTTGGGCTTTTTTAAAACTAAATCACCTTATAAGCCAAAAAACACCTAAATAGATGGTTTATTTGCTTTTTTTTCGTCTCTAAAAGCACCTTAGAAGCCAAAAAACAAATAAACACCTAAATATGTGGCTTTTTGGTTTATAAGCCAAAGTGATAAAGCAAGTAAAAGCCCAACGAAACACCCCATAGTGTGTTCACTATACCATCCGCGACAGACGCCTTAATTTTGCTGCCACTCATTTCTCGGCTCATCCAGGAGAAACTCAAGTGAACTTATGGGCAATAAGTTACAAGTGTATCAGTACCCCGGTGAGTCCGGTGTCTATATCATTTTCCCCTTCTTTTTTGAAGAACCATCTTCACCTTCTTGATTTTAAGTTGTCTGGCTGAAGCTCATTTCCATTTTTCAGTTAAGCTTTCAAATTTGCAATGTTAAACAAGTGACTGTTATATGGGTTGAATTAATTTTACTCGCTCATTTCAGAAAGCAAAAGGAGAAACTCTACCCATTAACACCTTTTTTCTTAACACAGTACAGACGCAGACGCTCGAACATATGCACATACACTCACCTCTATGGACGCACACACATAATTTAGACATTAACACCTAAAACATGCAAATGTGCACACTGGACTATTATATAAACCCACATGTATTACAATAGCATAAAATGAAAAAACAAAAACAAAAGGCAAAGGTACAAAAAAAAGAAAAAGATGGAGAAGAGAGGGCTTTGAACCGGTAATTGCTATCTGAGCCCAGGCTCATCTTCTCCTGATGAACAATAAATTCAAAAAATAGCATAAATATTCATAAGATCTATTTTTCTTTACATCCAAGATGCTCGGGTGTGCAAATTTCGGTAGTCTTTGACATCCGACAAGGTCAAGGCACAAATTTTTTTTTTTTGCCTTACCTCCTCAAATGTCCAAACACCATGATTTTTTTTGCATGCACATTGCGCAGCCGAGCATCTTGGATGCCAATTTTTTTTAGATTTCTTGAATTTTGTTGCTATTTTTACTGATTTTACTGTTCATGAGCGGTAGCATCTGAGCCCGGTCTCCAAATCGGACTATCCGCTTTGGACCGTGTATATTAAAGGAAAACTAACATTCATGCACGCCATCCTCCTTTTCCCTTCTCCATGCCATATGGTTAACAGCCGGAGTACATCAATATATTAGCTAGCTAGTTAGCCTCTCTTTACAGGCCGGCATTCTAGCGTGCTTGCTCGACCGGGTGGGAGGAGAAAAGAAACAAATAATTCCACGGATGTCGCTTTGCTATATCATGTGCACCTTTTATGGAGAAAAAAAGTGACCATTTAGCACAATCTCTGTCTCTCTCACACACACAACTTAAAGGTATTAACTGTCTTCCATCGATCAGTATATGTAGCAACACAGAATTAACAATCATCAAATATATAATATAAGCATAAGTAATTAAGATGCTGATCACAGAATACATGTGACGGGAACACTCTGAAGGAAATACACACATCACCAGTTCACCACACTAATTAAAGACCATATGCACTGGCGGAGCTAGGAAGAAAGTCTAGGGGGGGCGAATGGTAAACCTGGCAGACCTGAGGGGGCCAAATACTAAATTTATACTCATCTAAACCCTCTAAAAAAATTCCTTCACACTTTTTGCTTAGGCTGGGCGGGCCACAGCACCCCCAGGAGCACACATAGCTCCGCCACTGACCATATGTATATGGGCCAGCTCGCACACACACTTACAAATATATAGGCGCACGCACAGATAGAACCCAAGTCTGCCCGGTAGGGTTAAGGGCATACAATACAAGTAAACCAAATCACGCGTACAACACACACATGATCCACACATCACTCACTTACGGGCTCTTCTTCATCTGCAAGTTTTATTCAAGGATAAATTAATGGAGGTAGACATAGATCTTGACAAGTACCAATCGAATCGGCCAAGCTTCCGGTTGTTGGAGGACACGGAGTCGACCGCAGCAGTCATCAACAAATGGCTTCAGCGCCTTCCCTTTGGCACTAGCTGTCCGTTGTGCTTGAATTCAACCCGGCCATCCAGCTGGCCTCTCATTAGATCTGCGTCGCACTCGCCATTGAGTTCAACCTTCTTCAAAAAGCGAAGCCACCCGAGTCCATACATGGCCTCCATTTTGTCAAAAGACCACACGATCATTTCGAGGTTAGGAGATGCACTTAGGTGGTCAAATTCAATGTTGGTGATCTCGCAGCCTCGGACGATCAGAGACTTGAGACCCCTGAACTGTCCTTTCTTGATGTGGAGCTTGCTTGTGTTGCATGACTTGTGCAGAAGCCTGAGACAAGCTAGAGCTCTGAGATTGACAATGGTGCCCAGGGCGTCTTCCCCAAGGAGGGTTTCGCTCAGTGTTAACTTGACAAGGTGATCGAGCTCAATGATCCAACGAGGGAGCCCATTTCTGATGCCTCTGATGTTTAGGCTCCGAAGGAGTTTTGGAGGCGAGGCCAGTGGATGAATGTTGGCTGCGTCATCATGAATAATATCTTCATTTGTAGCCGGATGGTTGATCTGGATTGACAAGGAACGGAGGCAATGATGCAATTTTTCAATCTGTTGGAACAAAAGATCCAGTGAGCCATCTCTCTTCTTTCTATGGAGAATCACACCTAGTTTCCTTAAACGCAGCAGCTGGCCGATGCCCATCATATCATCAATACTGTTGGAAACTTCGACGTGAGACAACTTCTCTAGCTTTTTCATTCTTTGGATGCCATTGGGAAGACGCACCGCCACCAATGACTCCTGAAACCTGTCAGGGTTGTTGCTCCGAGGAGGAGGAGGAGGGCATGTCCGACTCTGGCCAGCAAGCATATGCTTTAGCATTGGAAGCACAGTAGACTTTGTGGCGAATGACCTCACCATCGTTTGACGGATGTCCAGTGTTTCCAAGCATGTTAGCATCTCGATTTGCTTTGGCAGTTCGTTGACATCTGTGTTCCTGAGGCTGAAATACCTGAGCAATAGCATCTTGCAAATACTCTTCAGATGCTTCTTTTTCAAGCCTCTACAGCCTTCTAGATCCATCACCTTCAAGAGCTTCCACTGTGTCGACTTGGCCAAACATGGAAGAGATGCTACTATTTTTTTTTTTTTGAAATTTGAGATGCTACTATGCCATCAACAGATTCCATATCTGGATGACATGCTTGAAGTGGTATTCTGTTGTGGATAGAAAGGTGTTGGGCCAAATCTTGCGGCATATCTGTGTCCACAAAGTTGACATCTGTTGCAATCCTGGCAATAAACTCGGAGGTTTCGTGGTGTAACGTGCATGTCTTGATGTTGCATGCATCACTGATTTCCACAGGACGAACGAACCCTCGAGCAACGAGCATCTCGAAATGGTGCTTGGCTACATCCTCGAGTGTTGTTGCATTATTCAGCTGACCTCCTTCAGTAGCACTGTGGTGCTCTCCTGTAGGGTTTATGATGCCCTCGGCAACCCACCTTCTAGCCAAGCTTGTCCTTGTGATGATGCGGTCTTTGGGAAAGATGGATAGATACATCAAGCAGCTCTTGTACTTGCTAGGCAGGTCATTGTAGCAAAAGGTGAGCATTTGCTTAGATATGCTTTTGTTGAGGCGTATACATCTTGATATGTTGTCAGCGATGTTTTGGAGCTCTTCATCTGTCCTCCGAGGGTTTGCCTGGAGAAAATGTAGGAGCATCTTCATCGCAAACGCATCAGGGTGACATAGGTCCAAAATGGCTTCGACATGTCGCCAGGAGCAGCGTGCACTTGTGTTGGATGACGCTATAAGCTCCTTGGCTTTAGCATAGAAGTCATTGCATATAACATTCTGAGGGTTGAAGACCATCACAGCTGGTATTGTGAAGCTGTATTCTTGTTTTCTGAAAGAGAACAGTTTTCTGTAGGCCGAGCTATCTGGTACCCTATATCTGGGCCGTCCAGAATGGACTGTTTGCGTTGAGACATCTGCAAAAGTTTAAAATTTTGCAGCTCTGCCAGGACTATCAACGCTTAATACAGTACCAGGCTGCTGTTCACGATATGAAAGGACATCTGCCCCTGGTCCGTCTCTTTTCTCACATGCAGCCTCGACAAAGTCTTTCACCTCATGTCTGCTCTCTCTCACATGCAGATGAATTGACAGCCCCTGGGACCCATGAAGGTGTGCAGACCATGCAATCACTGCCTCGAGCACCGCATTGAAGAGCATGGAGGCCAGCGATCCTATAGTAAAGGCAGTTTCCTGTTGTTCTTGTTAATTAATTGGAAATACTTCAACTGTTGCATTAGTGTTTTCAACTAAGAATTCGGATCTAGTTTTTTTTTTCTGTTTATAACGTTGTGCAGTTTTTTTGGCAACAGATAGAACATACATAATCGATCGTAAAATTTTGTTATAATTGGAAAACTCCCGTACACAAATGCTCATCTCCGCATGCAAGATTTTAATATAGAGCTGCGGTGTGCATGCTGAGTTGATAGGGATAAATAAAGAAAAGAAAGTTGATACAGAGAGAAAAAGTTGCATGCAGTATTGACACAGTAAAATTTATCTTGTCGCTTGAATCATTTATCGCAATGAACGCACATGACAGAAGTAAAAAGAAGATTTATCTTACCGCTTGAATCCACCACGCAACTACGACAGTGCTGTCCAATCTCTCTCTGCAGCATCCATGTGGGGCAGTTGAAAAGATGGTACACAAGTACACCGCCGGGCTGAGCTGCATGGAGTAGGTTGCAGGCCTATGCCTGCTTGAGGTTACCGTTCAGAAGGACATGACAGCACCTGCTAATTACACTGCTGCGCCGCTCCTGATGTGTCTTGACCACACAAATCTCAAAGCAAACCAACGATGCAGATAGTGGGTATCATGTAGCTCGTGCTAGGAAGGAACTTTGTGTTTCTGAAAGGGAGTCTGAAACCCCGGGCCGTTGTGTATGAGTCGTTGTAAAGGTTGCCATCACGGCCGAGCTCATCACCAGTCGTGACTAAAACACTACCAGGACGGAAATCAGAGCTCACAAACTCGGAGATTATGAACGCTAACATGTCCTTGTCTACGAAGTGTTGGAAAAACCGCTGACCTCTTAGATTGTTGCCGAGTGAACTCATGCGTTACGGGCGGCCGAGTGAAGCCGATGCAGGGCAACGGCGACCCGCTGGGTGCTTCCGGCGGTTCCGTGCAGGCGCGGCGCGGAGGCTCGCATCGAGCCCCATATTGCCATGATGACGGGTCGCGTACCGGAGCTCGATCCCCGCCGCTGCAGTTTGATAAGAATTGTTGAAAATATGAGATGTGAGGCGATTTACGCTCATTTAAATCTAGCAATTTCCTCCGTATTTACAGGATAATGGAGGGTGAGGTAATGAGAGGTTGTGAATGCTAGCGTTTCGTGTGCATTTGTAGGTGCCGTTTCATGCCGCATTGGTCGTGGCGGCGCCGGGTGGAAGAGAGAGCGGCGGGGAAGATGAACCCTTCAGCCCCCAACTTTGGTAGCTAGATCGATCAGTTACATGGGCTTGGCATGACCGACCAAGCCCATCTCTAGATAGCTCTCACGTACCACACCATAGGCCTTTATATAGGCCCAGGTTATCGACTAAACTTGTCGCAGCTGCGGGAGGATTAGCGATTAGTAAATCATGCAGGCGGAGGATTAGTGATGACATGGCTGGATGGGGAGAAATGGATTGCAAAACTGAATGATGACATAGCATGATGATGATGTGGATAGTGTGCATGTTGAGAGAATTGATAGTAGTGGGGATCAACTTCTTAAGAATGTAAGACTTGCAATAAAAACTCCCTTTACCCTCGCAAAAAGAAAAAACAAGCTCACAAAAATTGCACAACGGTATTGAGAATGAATCTTGGTAGATATAGCAGTGATGAAAGGCGAGTCAGGTACACCAAATGCACCATCGATCGGTATCTTGGCATTTCGTCAGTACACAAACCAGCACTTGCTAGTCGATCGATAGATCAGACTGCACAAACCAGCACTTGCTACCAGATATATATGAGGATAAGTCAAGCAAGCCAAATGCAGTATTATTGGTATTTTAGTTAGTCATCATCAGAAAAGATATCTCTAAGATTGCTTATCCTAAAAGTCCGAAACTCCATTTCCGTATAATTTTGAAGGGAATAAATGTTTCTTCACCCAGCAGCAGATCCCCTAAATCATAATCCCAAATGTTTATATTTGGCTCACACAGTTCATCAAACACCTACACTACACACGCAGGGGTGCTGAAATTAACCATCTGCACTCTTGTTCTGACATGTAGGACGACGTCTGCTCCCGCTCCCGCTCCCGCTGGCCATCGCTGCATGCACAGATGCCTCCTTCGGGGCGGCGAGGGGTTTGGAGAGGAGGAGACGGCCGGGTACTACTACTACTACTACCTCCGTTTCAGTTTACAAGTCCTGCGCGTATATCTAGGTTGCCAATTTTATCACCCTAATATAAACTATATAACATAAAAGTTATACCTTTTGAAAGTAGAAACTCCGAAGTTTTTGTTGCTATATTTTTTGCAATA
Source organism: Aegilops bicornis (assembly GCA_021605145.1). Classification (NCBI taxonomy): domain Eukaryota; kingdom Viridiplantae; phylum Streptophyta; class Magnoliopsida; order Poales; family Poaceae; genus Aegilops; species Aegilops bicornis. The sequence continues at coordinate 2,903,603 of JAHIAL010000030.1, forward strand.
TATGACTTGTATTAGGTTGGTCAAATTGACGATCTAGGAATACGCGCACTCCCTGTAAACTGAGAGAGAGGTAGTACTACTATTTTTTTTAGACAAACTACTACTATTACTGCTACTACTGTGCCCCAGCTCCCGAGCCCAGCCCACGCACCCGTTGGATGGATGCGGGCCCACAGGAAATACGGCCCTCTCCCCAACGGCCCGGGCCACAAGTCAAGTGCGGCCCACTCCAAGCGCACCGCGTCGCCGTCCCCCCTCGCGTGGACTGGACAGACACTCGCCTCTTCTCGTCCCTCTTCTCCCCGGCGAACCGCGACGGCCGCCGAGATCCGCGCCGCCGCCGTAGAGATCCGTCGGGGCAGGCAGGCCCAGACTAGAGGGGCAACCCGGGGATGTTCGGGATGCGGGCGAGCGGCGCGGCGGCGTCGTGGGTGGTTGGGCGGATGGGCACGGACGCGCACCTGTACGACGACCCAGAGGACGCCGCCATCCCGGCACTGCTCGACTCCCGCTTCGACGCCGACAAGGTCGACGCGCTCAAGCGCCTCCTCGCCCTCATCGCGCAGGGCGTCGACGTCGCCCACCTCTTCCCCCAGGTCCCCTTCCTCTCCCTCCTCCCCTCTCCTCTCTTCTCGTCGGATTCCGGCGACTGAGCTAACGCGCTGGGCGGCGCAGGTGGTGAAGAACGTCGCGGCGCAGTCGCTCGAGGTCAAGAAGCTCGTCTACCTCTACCTCCTCCACTACGCCGAGACGTAAGCCGCCTTATCTGCATTTCGTGATCTCAGTTCCTTCCGCCAGATCTGAGCTCAGTAGGTTATGCTGGGAGCTGCTTCAGCTAGATTTGTCTGCATTGTCCCCCTCCGCCTGCGATTTGTCGACGCAGATTGTTGGAGCTAAGTGGGCAGGCGATACACACCTTCCTTTCGATACATCGCTGTTATCTGAACTTTGGGGCACAGGAGCTTCTGCTTCACAGTAAATAGTTCAATTATAATTGGAACCATGGAAGATTCCACTTCCCGGAAGGGGAATTAGTTCTTACCAACACGCTTGGACTGAATAAATTACCGGGAGGGAATGACATAAACTTGACATCTGAACTGAAGAGGCAAGTTGAACTTAATAGAGTGCCATTATAGGTTGCTTTTTCTTGCTCATGAACCAATTTATTTTATTATTAGTATATGATATGACTTTACTTACACTTGTCTCCCACATGGCCAAAGCGCGACATGTTTGCTTCGCACGGAAACTTCTCCACCTAAATAATAAGAGACCATCCTTCCATTGGAGCTTGTGAATTGCACGAGCTCTTCTGGGAAACCTTGTCACCCGTTCTCCTAGATCGATGAGAGGTTAGCGAGTAAACAAGAAAAGTCGATGAGTTGTTTTGGCTACCCTGCTCTCTGCTTGGAAAGAATACTAATGCTGGTGCTCCTGAGAGTTTACCTTTCCAGTCAGCAGTCAGACCTGAAAGCTCTGTGCAAATTATAATTCATCAGCATGTCTGAATCTGAATATAAAGTGGCCAGCCCAGACCTGTACAAAATAATTCAGTTGATGGCAGTGATGTGCATACACTATTGCCATGACTTCCTATTCGTCCTCTTGCAGTAGAAAGTTCCATGGAGTTGCTGGACACCTTACCTGAAAAAATGTTGAAGTTTTGTCCAATTTGTAGTTCTTTATTGGCTCACGTTTCACCATTCTGACACGTGTGATTGTCTTAGTACTGTACTTCAGATCTCACCAGTGACTATCAGCAATTTTTGTTGTGTACATTTTATCTGTTTGACATATTTTAAGCTCATTACTTCAATGCCAAATTTAATGAACAGAAGTGTATTTTTCACTCTCACAAGAAAGTATCCAAAATAATTTATCTGCTTCCTTGACATTGTACCATGATCACATTGAGTGATTGACAGAAATTTAGATGCTACTCAAACATATCACACTGCTGCTAAACACTAGACATTTGCAATCATAATCAGATGAACAGTGTATGGACCTGTTCTGTTGTTCTACAACAGGTAGGCAGGCAATAAATGCAATGTTGCAATATGATCAAAAACATGTAGAACAGCAATATATAACTATAATCCAATGAAAAAAATGTGTATCTCCTATTCTTGAATAATACATGCATCCTTGTGATGTTATAGACAAGGATCAATGGATCATGTTGTTTCATAAGTTTTAATCTTGGTTAACAAGTTGAATTTTGAATAAGAATGTTTTTCTCTTTGTGATTAGCATGCGTAGTTACAAAATTTCTTGCTACTGCTGCAGGCGGCAAAATGAAGCTCTCCTCTCTATTAACATATTCCAGAAGGATTTATCAGACATAAACCCGTTGGTAAGGGCTTGGGCCCTTCGCACTATGGCTGGCATCAGATTACACGTTGTCGCTCCACTCGTGTTAGTGGCTGTGAAGAAATGTGCAAGGGATCCATCGCCATATGTTAGGAAATGCGCGGCATATGCACTTTGTAAGCTCTACAACTTGCTTCCAGAGGAAAACACAACCTTGGAGGAGGTCTGTTAAGTGCAACCTGCTTCTCATTTGTGTTGATTGTCGACATTATGTCTGTCTGAAACCTGATCATGTTTTTGCAGATTGTGGACGTTTTGCTTGGTGACAGTTCCTTTGGAGTAGTGGGAGCTGCTGCAGTTGCATTTAAGTCGGTTTGTCCAAATTGTTTAGTGCTGATAGCAAAGCATTTCCAACGTCTCTGTGAAACTCTCCCTGATATTGAAGAATGGTATCAGATTACTCTAATTGAGATTCTCTTTATGTATGTGATAGCAAAACATGGATTGGTCAAGGACTCTGTAATGTTTGCTTCAGAATTGTCTTTGGAGAGCCAGGCTGGCAGGGATTCAGTTCCTGTTAGTAATATATCCAGCACCCAGACGGAAACTATTGTTAAAGGAGGTTCTGGCACTATGCCAAACATTATGTTGTTCCGGCATTACATTGAAGAATATTCAGGATCTTTTGATAGAGACGAAGATAAATTCAGCTTTCCATCTGTCACTACTAGCACAAATGATGATGTCGTAATTCTATTGAAATGCACATCACCTCTTCTGTGGAGCCAAAATAGTGCAGTGATACTTGCAGCGGCAAGTGTTCATTGGATAATGGCTCCAGCTGAGGAAGTGAAGAGAATTGTTGGCCCGATTTTATTTACTCTACGTTCATCTCCTGATGCAACATATGTGGTACTTTCTACATATTTTTGCCTTGTATCGTATCCCAGATTTCAACTAGGAATAATTATGGTACTTTATATTTCACTAATCAGTTCTGTTATCATGTAATTAAGTTGTGTCAGAAATCAACTTATTTATATAATATCATATATCATAGTGTAGCGGAATAATTTTTTCCTAATACTCATGTGCTACTGTAGAGTGGTCAACTGTCATGCTTTGAGTTATGTATCCGTGATTGCTTGAATTCATATAAAAGACACACACACATTTGCACTCATAACTTTGTGTTAGATGAAGCTAAAAACCTAGCACTGTTCAATTTATTACATCTTGGAATGATATGTTAAGGCATTCCTTGCAGACATAAGAATCTAATAATTTTCCAGCAGATGTGTGTTTTTCTGATGCTGGTTTCTTATTGAGTTGACCCCTTTTTTTTTGTTCTTGCAGATGCTTGGCAACATATTAGTTTTTGCCAAGACTGCCCCATTATTGTTTGCTTCGTATTATGAAGATTTCTTCATATGTGCTTCAGACCCGTATCAGACTAGGGCTTTGAAGCTTGAAATACTCACCACCATCGCCACAGAGTCATCTATTCCAGCCATTCTTGAAGAATTTCAGGTATTTGTTTGTATGTACAACATATTCCCATATATGTTGAGCTGTCACAATGACTTGCAATTATATATTTGCTTCTCATGTGAAAATCTTTGATAGAACTTCCTCTTAAGGTAACAAAATCATCACTTACTCTCACAAAATAATCTCAAAAGCCACGCTAGCATTTCCTGTGTCATACTGATAATGGTTCATGCATGCTAAATACACCATTAAAACCTTCTTCTTGGATCTAAGTGTGAGTACAGTTTTTTGGATCTAAGCGTTCTACTCATGGAAATTAGTCTTATAGTCAAGCTTAGCAGCATGAAAAAATTGATGTCTGTTACCTATGTGATCAAGGATTTATATACTTATAGCTCCCTGGCATTCTGCTTATAGTACTTTGTAATTGTTGCCAGGATTATATTAAAGATCCGAATAGGAGATTCGTGGCAGATACAGTTGCTGCAATTGCATTGTGTGCCCTGAAACTCCCCTCTATCACCTCCAGTTGTCTTGAGGGACTTTTGGCACTTGTATTGTACGGTAATAACTGTTCTCTCTGCATATGTTGTGATTGATCATCCTTCTTGAATAATAATGGTTGGTTTTCACCTTGTTACAGAATTGTCTATCACTAACTCAGTTCACTTGAATGAAGAAGATGCTGTTTTAGTTCAAGCCATCTTGTCAATCAAAGAAGTAGTGAAAATAGATGCAGCATCTCATGAAAAGGTACAACAAATTAGTTTATATAGGCCTCTAATCCTGTAGCGCCACAGATTTGTTATATACTTTTCATATTATATGGGTAATGCATTCACTTGACATTATGATGATCATTTGATAAAGCAGTTGCATTGGTGTGTGGAATGTAGAATAGCTGACCAGGCCCCTTAAACCATCCCCTACTCCTTCTCCAGCTCTGCTGGTGATATTTTCCATAGTGAAGGGTGATGGACTATTTAAATTTCTTTTATCCTTTTCTCTCCTGAACAATCTGGGGTATCATTCATGGGAAGTATATTCAAGAACAAATATGGATATAGGATATTAGGATGCCATGTGCTACCGTTTGAATGCAGTTTTCATGATTTACATTTTTTTATTTGATGTATTCATTAATTTTGTTCTCCTAAGGTGATTATCCGGTTGGTTCGTTGTCTGGATACAATTAAGGAGCCTGCAGCACGGTCGTTGATTATTTGGATATTTGGTGAGTATAGCTCTATTGGAAATCTAATCCCAAAGATAGCTCCAGTTGTTCTTAAGTATCTGGCATGGTCCTTTGCCGCCGAAGTGCTCGAGACAAAGCTTCAGATCCTAAATGCTTCTGCAAAGGTATATATCGTAAGTCCTAACTTTAGTTTTCTTACACTTAAATGGAGATTGCTAATAGGTTTATTTTTTCAGGTTATCATACATTCTGCAGAAGAACAGCTAGAAGAATTCAAAAGGATAGTGGCATATGTCATTCAGTTGGCTGCATGTGACATGAATTATGATGTCCGTGATCGTGCACGTTTCTTGTCAGGACTTCTACCATGCTGTGCTACTGAAAATGACCCCTCATGTCGATCACAGAATGTAGATGTTATTAAAGAGCTAGCTGATCATATCTTTGGTGGGAAGATACCTCCTACATCTAATCCAGACAGCAACTACCGGATTTATCTTCCAGGTTCCCTTTCACAAGTTGTTCTTCATGCAGCGCCTGGCTATGCACCACTTCCAAAGCCTCAAAGTATGATCTTAATTCATAAGACCGTAGAACCAACCAGAGGCGTAGCTGATTCCTCCGAAGGTACTAATTCTGATGCTGAGTCTGGATCTTCAAGGGATGAGAGTGGCTCTGTGTATGATTCAGAAAGTGAAGCTGGTAATCAGGAAGCTCCGCTGATTCATATGTATGATGGTAATGTAGATCAAGCCTATGCCGGTCGAGCTGTCGATGAAAATTTGGCATCTCTCATCTCTACTGATTTGACAGAATTAATGTCCAAGTCAGCCTTGGAGTCATGGCTTGATGAGGCTCCTGCTGCACCACTTGTTCAGGATTCGGTACAGACATCATGTGCAAGGGTTTCTTTTACCACTCGCAGCTTTGAGAGAAAACCTAAATTGCATAGGTTGTTAGATCCATCGGATAGTGACGGCTTGAGTGTTCTATATGCCTTCTCATCTGAGGTTTCACCCAAATCACGCTTGCTAGTATGTGTAGACTTGTTTGTCGAGAATGTTACAACAGAACAATTAGCAGATATAACCATTAAATCTGAAGAGGCTTCTGGTAGCAAGAGTGGCATGGACCAAACATCAGAAGGATCTGCAAGGTATACATCATTATATTGTCTGTATTGTGATTGTTTCTTCGTCGTCAACTTATTTCTCAGCTCATGAATCGTCTTTACCTGCAGCATACCAACTCTTGTTCCTGTTGAAGAGATACAGTCTCTGGCTCCTGAACAGACAGCTAAGATGCTTCTTCAGGTTCACTTTCATCACCATCTCTTGCCCTTGAAGTTGTCTGTCTTTTGCAATGGGAAAAGGCATCCAGCCAAACTTCACCCGGACATTGCTTATTTTGTACGACCACTACCCATGGACCTAAATGCTTTTCTATGCATGGAAAACCAGCTGAGGGGAATGTTTGAGTACGCTAGAAGGTAACCAGACTCTTATCATATCTGTACTAGTTATTACTTAGTTTCATGCAGTTGCTTCGATTAGGAACTGATCTGACACATAAGCCAAACTATGCCTTGTTTACTGTTACAAACTGATCTGCCTCCCCAAAAGGAATAGGAGGTTGCACTTGCTTCCCCTTGAACAAATTACCACGTGGCTGCTCAGTTTTAATGGAACACGCAACGAGGAGTATTTTCGTCATGATGTTATTTCTAATACATCATGTACTATTGGAAAAGAATGTCTATTATATGTATAAAAAAGAATATCTTTGTGATGTTTTCAACTGATAGTGCATAGAAAAAGGAGTAAGCAAGTAGGAATAGATTCTCAGCTTTATATTAATTCAGCCACTTAAACCCAAATAATTTGACTTATGTTTTACCAGCAAGAAACATCTTGTTAAGATTATCTCCAAAAATAATTTGACTCAACCGTTTTAGGCATCTTTTGTTTGCAATTTATGGATACCATCAGACTTTCTAAGGCACATGATACTTATTATGCACTTTGCATCATGTGTATGAACGCAAATTCAAATTAAGATTATCTTCATGTGCACTACATTATCTGATTGTTTGTTGCCACGATAATTTTATTGCATAACCTGAGCCCACAACATCACAAACTCATGAGCACCGTTTTAGGCATATTTTGTTTGCATTTTATGGATACCATCAGACTTTTAAGGCACATGATACTTATTATCCACTTTGCATCATGTGTATGAATGCAAATCCAAATTAAGATTATCTCATGTGTATGAATGCAAATCCAAATTAAGATTATCTCATGTGCACTAAATTATCCGATTGTTTTTGTCCCCACGATAATTTTATTGCATAACCTGATCCCACAACATCACAAATTCTTGCTGTGGTGATCTGTTGACTATATGCTGGAACTAAATCTGTTAAGAATTGCGACAGGTGCACCTTCAAAGATCATCTTCAAAAGCACGAGCAGACCGAAGAGAGTCCAGATCACAACACCGACAAGAACCTTCTACTAGCCCAAACTCTCGCGTCGAAAGTACTCAGCAATGCCAATGTTCACCTAGTGTCAATGGATATGCCGGTGACCTTCAGCATCGACGACGCCTCCGGCTTGTGCTGGCGATTCAGCAGCGAGATCCTGAGCACTTCGAACCCCTGCCTGATCACCATCGTGGCGGATGGGCATACCTCGGAACCACTGGATCTCACTGTGAAGGTGAACTCCGAAGACACAGCGTTCGGCTTGAACCTCCTGAACAGAGTCGTTGCGATCATAGAGTGAAGGCGGCACTTTTGAGTTCTGCAAGTTTGGTTCAAATGCTACTTTTGTGGATACTGTAAATCATTGTACATTATTGTGAATGCCGAGGGCGTAGAGTAACCCTACAGATTGTTGTACATCTTGTATTCCTTTTCTCATTGTTAGATTTGATTTTTTTTGGTAAACTGGTGGCAAGCTTTGCTGTTGTTACAGAGTGCGACAGAATCCGCGATAGCACGCATCGCGGCGTGCTGCTGGATGGTAATGTTGATGGCATGAGATTTCTGTGGGACCAATAAATTCCAGAGTTTTAACTACAGGACAATTTTTTGGATTATGATGACATTGTACAGTTGATAAATCCAGTTGTATATACAGCAGGGATTAATGGCTACATCTCAGACAAACACAGTAAAAGCAGAGCTTGGCACACAATGGTTTTCCTTCCAAGAAACTAGTAAAGAGAAGAAAGTAACTGCTAGAACAAATAAGCATGTCAAAAACCAGGTAGTATCCAAGCTAACGATATAGGCCTCACCAAGCAGCGCCGGCCATGGCCTCCCCAACCCCAAGAAACCCCGCCGAATTCTTCGACAGCCGCCGCGGGAGGGACTCCCTGCTCGAATTCTTGGACCGTCGGCGCTGGCAGAGGCTTCATGACGTCTTCCATGGGCGGAGGCTCTTTCTGCTCGAACAGTTCTGGGTAGTGCGAGTGCCACTCCGCATCGGCCGGCATCTCCATCTCCGTGTTAGGGGTGGCTTCCTTGTTCGCCGCGCCGTAGTCTTGATCGAAGGCTGTCGTCGTCGTGGTGGGTTCCTCTGCATCTACTGGCTCTGGCTCGTCCTCTTTGGTAAGGATGTCCAACGGCTTTGGCAAGTTCTTGGTAAGGATCTCCAATGGAGATGGCAAGTCGTTCTTGGTAACGGTCTCCGCTGGCTCTGGCAAGTTCTTGTTAAGGGTCTCCAATGGCAATGCCGAGTTGTTAGTAAGCATCTCCAGTGGCAGTGGGAAGTTCTTGCTAAGTATCTCCAATGGCAATGTCAAGTTGTTGGTGAGCATCTCTAGTGGCCATGGCAGGTTGTCGGTTAGCATCTCCAGTGGCCATGGCAGGTTGTTGGTTTGCATCTCCAGTGGAGATGGCAATTTGTTGGTAAGTATCTCCTGTGGACATGTCAAGTTGTTGGTAAGCATCTGCAGTGGAGATGGCTTCTCACAATATGTCTTCGTGTCCCATTGCTCTAGTTCGTCCTCCATGGTAATCATCTCCCATGGCTCTGCCTCGTCCTCCATTGCAAGGATCTCCCATGACTCTGAGTCGTCCTTGGCCAAGACGTGCTCCAATGGCTCCGGCTTTTTCTCCATGGCAACCATCCCCAATGGCTTCAGGTCCTGGCGGCGCCGCCTCTTAGAAGACCGGGAGGCCTTGCTGGACTCCCCGCGCTCCTCCACGTCGTCATCCGCCACCGTCCTCGTCGTCTGGTGCACCCTGCAGAGCACCCTGACGCCGTCGGCGCCGGTGGCCGCCGGCAGCACGGTCCCGAACTCCTCCATGAGCCACGCGGTCTTGCGTCCTCGTGCATCGAGGTACTCGAAGGCCTGCCGGTGCCCGGCCTCGGCGACGGCAACCCGCTTGCAGTACCCGTGCCACGTGCCGCCGCCCCGGACGGTGCGGCTGGTCCGGCCGCCTGCGCGGTTACCCTTCCACCGCGAGACGCAGAGGAAGTACCAGTTGCCGTCGTCGTGGCCGAAGCGCCGGTGCCGCGACGTGAGGGCGGCCGGGTCCTCGTCGTAGATGTCGGCGACGCAGACGATGCCCTGGCGCTCGGCGACCGGCGTCTTTCCCGGGTCGGCGACCCAAGGGTCGAGATAGTAGCGGATGAGCTCTTCACGCGTCGGCGTGAAGCGGAAGCCCGGCGGCGCGTGATTCATCCCGCCGGCCGGATGCGTGGAGATTTGATATATTTTAGTACGGGGGCTTGCGATCGATGTCGATAGGAGGGCCGAGGGGCGGGGCGGAAGCCATCGGTGGTTCTACGCGGCACGAGAATTGAAGGTCGAGGTTTAGAGTCTGATTGCGCTCGATTACTTGTATATATATGGTGAGCTGAGGAGACCGACCTAAGATTGATTTTTGGTACGCAGCCGGGCCGGCCAAATCGCTTTTGTGTTGGGCCATGTTTTGGGTTGGGCTGCCATGGACAATGCCGGTTTATATATATAGAAAAAAATTAATGATCGTTGGCCAGAAATTAAACCTGGAAAGGCAGGGGAAACAAGGCACGGCCTCACTGCAAAAGCAAACTGGAGTCACGTCAGCTCAATGTGTTGGGTCTTGGAGGCGGATGAGGCAGACCGCAGCTAGCCTCCGCTGCTCGAGATGCCGAGCGGATGATACCAATTGTCGGTCTAAGCTAACTTCAACGCATGACCCCAAATGATCCGGTCACGTCCGTTTGGAGGTAAACGAACAGAAAACGCAGTCCAACGCGCGGGAGCAGACAAAAAAAATATCCGTTTTCGGTCCGCTTTTGACTCATTCCCGACCCAAATTTAGGCCGTGTTTGAGTCAAAGCGGACGGGTGCGACGCTTGCCCTTGTCCTTCCCTGACCGCCGGAGGCTGCGCCTTGCCATGGATTGGCCGTGTACCGGGCCGCACAGCCCCAACAACGCCCCCAGGCCGCATGCAGGTATTGACTCCGCCTCTAACTGCTAGGATATATCCCGTCGGCGGTTCGCCGGCAAAGACACGTCCGGGCTCGATGCTGGCCCAATGACTCGTCAGCGCACCGTTGCTCATAAAGTGCGATGACTGCCCACGGAAGATCGTGCGTTGCATGTCTACAACGCCGGAACATCCCGGATGAGTGTTCGTCAAGTGCAAAAAACAATAGGGTATGTGCTTGTTTTGCTTGGCTCTGCTCCCGGATTCGCTCATTTTAGATAGTTCTTTGCTTACACTCAAATTATTTGTGTAGAATGGATGCAAGTTTTGGTGTTGGGAAGAAGAACACATCGATCTATTGATAGAACGAAATTTGATAGATGATCGTGCACTCGTTGCTAGAATAGAGACTAGAGATGAGACTAGATGCGATTAGAATCGAAGAAGAAAGAAGTATGCAAGATCGAGAATCCGCAGATCAACAATGAAGAGATCAACAAGATACTAATCCAACTTGTGGGAGTAGTTACATAAGTAATTAAAATCGTGGGCATTTCTTGAATCGACCTATGGTTCTGAGCATTCCAATCTATGTTTTTTATATGCAGTGTAATTCTGAGATATTATAATTCAGAGTAATTATGAGACATTATAATATATGATTTATAGAATTATAATTTCATATCCATAAGTGCAGCAAAGGGCACTAATCCAGTAATTGATGGCTGATCCCAAGCTCATGTGTTCCCGAATGAACAGTAATTCTAAAAAAACAACAAAACCTTTTTGGCATAAAAAATTATCGCATTTTTAGGTGCATACTTGCTTTCATGTCGATTTGGCATCGGGGGAGTCTTGAAAAAGCATCACTCCGAAATCTGATTTTTTTGATCCTTTTTCAAAGCTTTGATCTTGTTTTTCTTCCGTGCAAAGCTCCCTTGATGTCAAATCAATGCCCAATTTTGTACACACCTAGAAAACATGATCATCTTTGATGCCAATTTTTCTCAGAGTTTTGATCGCCCCCCTCCCCCCTATTTTTTGAATTTATTGTTCCATCACGCGGGATCATATGATCAAGAATTCAGAAACGCCAACCTCACACTAATCATGCTAGTATATCATGAATTGACAAATAATGATAGGGTCCGACTATGTCACATCTAGATGCGAGATAATATCTCACATCTAACTATGACATCATCCCATATCATTAGGCTAGTCCATCAAGTTGTCATATATTATTGGTTTGTTCCTTTTTCTTTGATTTTTTTAGTGCGGCCCAAAAAAGACATGCAGACGTGCCCACAAGGTTGTTCTATTATTTGTTTGTGTCTTTATCTTTGTTTTAATTTATTATAGCGACAAAAAGAAAAAGACACACACACACAACGCTTCCCTGAGAAAATCGAACTCGGTTCTCATACTAAGGAGCTCTAACTCCTACCAGTACGACAAATTGATGGTACTGCAATTTTACAAGCAGGAAACTGTTAATAACATGGTAGTGCGTCTCAGATTAGCAGACAATTTTTGAAAAAAAATGACAACTTTGTGAACAATTTTGAAATGACGGATATTTGTGAAAACACAAATAATTTTTAAAATTTCGAATAGTTTTTGTGACTAGGGTTCTTCTAAGATGATGTCACCCCTAGTCCAGTACGTGTAAAGCTTAAGAGTTACTTAGATATGATTAGCATTAGTGAATAAATTTTAAAAACGGAAAATCGTTCACAAGTTTGAGTATTTTTGTAAAACAGAAACTTTTTAAACCTGCGAGGATTTTTTGAAAAACATGATCTTAATTTGCTGTTTTTTTACACTTTCTGAAAAACAAAGATTTTTTTCAAATTCCAAACACTTTTTGAAACAAGAAAATGAAGAAAATGGAAAATAAAAAGCAATATTTTCAAAACAAAAAAAAGTAAAAAGGAAAGGAAAGCTCGAGGAAAAACCAGGAAGAAATACAAAACAAACAAAACGGATCCTAACTACTTGGGCCGACCCATCTGCAATTTGCTCGCTTCTCGCCCTGTGCAAAGCATCGTCATTTTGCCACAGTGAGTGGTGTATAGGAGATTTGAGGGGTGGGCTTTCAACCGACGACAACAACATTTATGGGCCCACTTGTCTTGCAACATGGTTGGGAAGATGTAAATGCCAAGTTGCAAGTCAAGGGGTGGGCTTGCTACCGAGAAGACAATAACACCTACGGACCCAGTTGCGAGTCGAGGGATGGACTTGCAAGTGAGACAACACTTACTACATGCCCAGTTGCGAATCGAGGGTGGACTTGCAACTGCGAAGACAAGAACACCTATGGGCCCGGTTGCGAGTCGAGGGATGGACTTGCGAGTGAGACAACACTAACTACGTTCCCAATTGCGAGTTGGGGATGGGCTTGCAATTAGGACAAAAAAAGATCAGCCCCCGGTCGCAAGTTGAGGCTGGACTTGCAACTGGGACAAAAAGGTCGGGGCCGCAGTTGCAAGTCGAGGGTGGAATTGCAATTGGGACAAAAAAGGTCAGACCCTAGTTGTGAGTCAAGGGTGGACATACATTTGGTAAAAAAAGTTGGGCCCCATTTGTGAGTTGAGGATGGACTTGCAACCGGGACAAAAAGAAGGTCGGACCCTAGTTGCGAGTCGAGGATGGGGTTGCAACTAGAAAAAAAATGTTGGGCCCCAGTTACGAGTCGAGGGTGGACTTGCAACTCCGACAAAAAAAATGTTGGGTCCGAGTTGTGAGTCGAGGGTGGACTTACAACTAAGACAAAAAAAGGTTTGTCCTCAGTTGCGAGTCAAGGGTGGACTTGCAACTGGGACAAAAAAGATTGAGCCAAGTTGCGAGTCGATGATAGACTTGCAAGTGAAAAAAAAGGTTAACCCCCAGTTGCGAGTCGAGGGTGGACTTGCAACTCAGACAAAATGGTCCAAGTTATGAGTCGAGGGTGGACTTGCAACTGAGACAAAAAAACGTTTTGCGCCAGCTGGTAGTCAAGGGTGAACCTGCAACTGTGACAAAAAGGATTGGGCCCAGTTGCGAGTCGACGATAGACTTGCAACTGGGATAAAAAAGGTTGACTCCTAGTTACGAGTCGAGGGTGGACTTGCAACTCCGACAAAAAAAGTGTTGTGTCCGAGTTGCAAGTCGATGGTGGACTTGCAACTTAGACAAAAAAAGGTTCGACCCTAGTTGCGAGTTAAGGGTGGACTTGCAACTGGGACAAAAAAGATTGAGCCCATTTGCGAATCGATGATAGACTTGTAGCTAGAACAAAAAAGGTTAACCCCCAGTTGCGAGTCGAGGGTGGACTTGCAATTCGGACAAAAATGTGTTGGCTCCGAGTTGTGAGTCGAGGATGGACTTGCAACCGAGACAAAAAAAGTTCGGCACCAATTGCGAGTCAAGGGTGGACTTGCAACTGGGACAAAAAAGATTGGACTCAGTTGCGAGTCGAAGATAGACTTGCAACTGGGACAAAAAAGGTTGACCCGCAGTTGTGAGTCGAGGGTGTACTATCAGTTGGGGAAAAAAAGGTCAGCCCCAGTAGGAAGTCGATGGTGGACTTGCAACTTGGATGAAACAAGTCGGGCCCCAGTTGCGAGTCGAGGGTGGACTTGCAACTGAGACTAAAATAGACCGGGCTCCAATTGTGAGTCAAGGGTGAACTAGCAACTGGTCCTTAGTTGCGAGTCGAGGGTGGACTTGCAGATGGAACAAAAAAAATACAAAATTACAAAATGAAAAATACAAAAATTAAATCCATTGAGGTGGGAAATCAAGTTCTTGCATGAAAACTCCAAAAATTTAATCAAACGACGACAAACATAGGCGAGGCACTATTTCCATAAAAAATATCCACGAATTTAAAAGGTGTGCATAAACTTCTATAAAATGTATTTTTATAAAAATATTAAAAATTCCTATTGAAAATTTTAAAATAAATAAATAATGGACAAAATGAAAGTGAAATAAATAAATAAATAACTGACACAAAAATAATAAATCAAAAGAAAAAATGGATAGAAAAATAGCGAAAAGAAAGAAAAACTGAAAAGAACTAAAAATGTTGCTAATAGTATTTAGAAACAAAAAGACATTAAAATGTATATAAAAACACTCAAAAAATGAAAAAGAAAATTGGGGTCACAACTGAACCACACAAATTCATTTGTATGATGCAAAAATTATTGTGTCACAACTGAAACACACACAAAAAAGTCTGCATAAAACACAACCGGAACCACAACTAGAATGTACCTTCGTTGGTACCGAATTAAATATACATGATTTTTTCTCAATCAAGAAATACTAGACGTGATAAAAAAGGATAAAAAATCACATGGACAACTCCACTTACTGCATCCACCCGGTGCGATATCTTTAGTTCGTGGACAACGATCCATCCATCATGTGCTGCAGACCGCGTGAAAAGCACACTGAAATACAATTGCCGCTTAGTAAACAAGGGCCAGCCAGCGAGACAAACACGATGAAAATACAACCGCGACATCAACCCGCACACGAATTCTAAAGACAACAATCCAATGGTGAGAAACTTAGATGTGAGATAGCTATTTCACATCTAGATGTGAAATGGAAAATCTGATAATGATAATGATTCCAGGACAAACAACGTGGGCATCCTATACATTCTGGAGCATTCAATTTATTTATACATAAGGTAATCAACTATATAACCTCTAGAAATATTTATGGAGATCTGTGTCAAACATGTTACTCTATAGCTCTTTATTAGATATTTGATGATAATAATTATATGCGAACACATAAATGACACAAACTAATCTAGATTGTAATGTGATTTTTCTTGCTTTGATCTGAAGGGGATGAATTAAAACAAAAGGTGTTTTAGGAAACAATGTCTAGAACTAACTCTACCACGAAAATGTCATTTCGACTTACTGTGTCTGTGTTTGTTTGTAATCCGGACATTACAATTGTATATATAAAATACAATATATCTTAACATTTAGCAGCAATATATGTTTCCAATTTTGATTACAAAAAGAACAAATGACTTACAAAGAAGTAAAAAAAATCATACAAATATGCCAGAATAATGTTTGACGCATAATGTCGGTGTCGACAAGAGTATCGAATAGAACCATTTCTGGTTCGGCGTGGTCCTCGCTAGTCGGCGACGCAGACGATGCCTTGCAGCTCGCCGACCGGCGTCTTTCCCGGGTCGGCCACCCAGGGGTTGAGGTAGTAGCGGATGAGCTCTTTCAGCGTCGGCGTGAAGCGGAAGACCGGCGGCACGTGATCCATGCCCGCAATGGCTTAGGGTACTTCTTTTTAGAGGATCAGGATTCAGGAGTAGGGGGCTTGCGGTCCGCCGTGTCAGCGTCGGTGACGGGAGCCATCGCGGGTGCTGCGGAGGAGATGGGGTTTTAGGGTTTGTAGACCGGCAGGGATCCGGGTGCGGATTGGAGTTGGAGGAGGACGTACGATTGGCTCACTTATATAGCGATGGCGAGTCGAGTCGGTCTACAATTGCAAGGTTGCAACCGACCATACGGGTAACTTTTTCTTTTGAGAACTACGGATAATTTTCCTGATACATGAAACATTAACTTCTTATACGTAGTACGTCATAATTCCGTATCATAAAAATACTTTTCATATAGTTTTTGTTCCTTGTTGCTCCGTTATTTGTGGAAGGTTAGATGTGACATACTTAGAAAACATCTAGATGTGAATTAGACAAACTATTTTATATATGTGAACATTTTTTACATATAGAGAAATGATTCTTTTTAGCAGAAATATAATTTTGGTATACCATGAGATTTTCTCATATTGCAGCACCTAATATCTTTTTTCCTTTTTGACTGATTTTGCGAAATTATTTAAAAATTATATAAAATTCGAGATTTTTGGTAGAAAAAAACACGGTGCTTGTCAATGGGCGATGCCAGTTGCCGGCTCGTTTACGTTTTCCTTCAGACCGACTCGCTCATGGACCGGACAAGACTCGAACTGAGTTCCTCTCTTCTCATCCCCTATTTTTCCAAAACATAGGCATCATGTCTCTTTATTACTAGATGATACCCAGTGCGTTGTCATGGAAATCGGTTGCAATATATTTAAATTAAATTTTATTGTGTGAAATATAATATTTAGATTCATGAAATTCATCAATATTAAAAATACATACGACTTATTATATTTGATCATGTATAGTTATATAATATATTTTTAAAGTAAATAGAATAAAAAATCATGCATGGCTTTTCTGTGCATGGATGCATGTTGAGGTAGGTCATGCAAAGATATCACAATTCTCACGGAGGAAGCCGACGAGCTCTATTTCCTATTGTGAAAATTTTGTTTTTGCCACTCTAGATTTTGCATCCTTATGCCACTCTAACATTTGACATTTCGAGAACTGGGCGTAGCTTAGTTGGCAAGGCGCGGGAGTTCGCAGCCAGCCCACCAGGGTTGAAGTCTCGGCTTGAGCGTTTGGTGCTCACGAAGTTTTCTTCTATAAAAAAATGCCAACATGCTAGTCTAGCTCTGGTTGGTCTCTTTTCTTAACATTTGACATTCCACTTCTATCACTCCTAGCTTTTGACAATGTATCACAATCGCCATTCTGTGGCAAAAGAAAAATAATTTCGTTTCGCTTTTGCCACTCTGAACTTTTGACGATGTATCACAATAGACACTCTGAAAATTTCGTTTTTGCCATAGAATGGCAATCGTGATGTATTGTCAAAACTTAAGATTGGCAAAATTGAAATGTCAAAAGCTAGAGTGACATAATGAAATTCGGCAAAACCTAGAGTGGCAAAAACAAAAAAAATCCTTTCTTATTTGGGATAGACGTCATCAGCAATCTCAGCCGTCTTGGTGGGGTCGTGGGGGTGCACCTGAACTTTCTTGGCGCCCGTTGTTGGTTTGAAGGACGAATCTAGAGTCAGTTTCTTAGCCTGAGGCATCTCAGTTGGGGTAACAACAAGCTTATAAGAAACAAATTACGTTTCGGCTGCAGTGGTGTCTGCCAAGTTTCCATTTTTGTTCGCAATATTTTTTGCATGCTTTGGGTTGTCAAGGATTGTGATCACTCCTTTGAGACCCGGCATTTTGATCTTCAAGTACACATAGCACGGACATGCCATTAAATTTGTGTATATCGGGCCAAAAATGGTGTCGTACTCACTCTTGAAGTCAACCACCTGGAAGGACAAGGAAGCCTTGTGAAAATTTTTCTCGTCGCCGTAAACGACCTGCCCAAGTGGTTTGGCTCGGATGCCAGGAGTGTCGTGGTTCTAAGTCTGACAGTAGTGTAGGGGGTATTAAAGGAGAGGCAAGATCCTAGCTATAGAATAGTTGTTCACGCAAGTGTTTTACGAGTTCAGGCCCTTCTCGGAGGAAGTAACAGCCCTACGTCTCGGTGCCCGGAGGCAGTCGACTGAATTATATGCGTGAGAGTTACAGGGGTGAGAACCCTTCTGTCTGTGGAGGGGGGTGGCTTATATAGAGTGCGCCAGGACCCCAGCCAGCCCACGTAGCGGAGGGTTCAATGTACATAAAGGTCAGACGCGTTCTTGTAACGTCTTACCTAAAGTGATATCATGGCCATAAAGACTACTTAATAACAGACCATTTGGATGCAGAGTGACCCTAGATCTCCTGGTGGTCGAGTGAGTCTTCATGGTCGAGTGTCTTCGAGTCCGTCGAGTGGAATCCTTCCAGGTCGACTGAAAGGTAGTTTCTTCTATAGATGTCCTTGGGAAGGGTATTTTGGACAGGTCCATGACCCTACCCTAGGTACATGGCTTCATCATTAGCCCCCGAATGGATCGTGGTTTGAGTGAGGAAGAAGTTGAGAATTCTTCCGACCCCTCTTTTTGTGCTATGAGTATGCTTTGTTCTGGATCAATGACCTTAGGTGACGACACCAACTTCTTTTTCAGTCGCCTTGATCCATTCTTTATATTGGTCGAGTGACTTTTCTATACTTGGAGATCTCCGAGTGACGGATCAGAGAAATCTTCAGTCTGACAAGTTGCTCTGCTGTTCGCGGATTTAGCGGGATCTGAATTTCGGGAAGCGCGCGAGGCGTAGGAAGCCGCAGTACTCGGATTGGATAAGGCAGGGACGCCTCGATTTCTGCGCCATCTTTTTTGCCACGTATCGCGCGTGCGACTGTTGCGGGATTTGACAGGATCGCCCGGGCCTACCAGTCAGCCACTCGAAAGAGACTTCATATAAGGCGCCGGACGGGGGTTTTTCAAACAGTGCGCCCTCAATCCCCTCTCCCTCTTCCTCGAACTCGCCCGCTGCGCTCACCTCCATCTCCGCCTCGCTGCTCCTTGCGCGCCTCGCCGGCGACGATGGTGAAGGAAAAGACGGCGGCTTTGGAGCTGGCGAAGAAGGCGACGGTGAAGGCGAAGGGGAGAGCGCCTAGTCGGGGCGGATCCTCGTCGCGGACCGGCCTGCTGCAAGGCTGGATCCAGGAAGACTGGATCCGCTCGACCATCACCCAAAAGGACCTCGACGACCTGGCCAACGAAGGACTGATCCCCCATGGGTCAGCAAGGCTTCCGGGGAAGGAGTGGAAGCCGCAGCCTCAGGAGGGTGAGTGCGTCCTCTTAGCCACCCATGTAGATCGCGGTTTTTCTCTGCCGCTGAATCTTTTCTTCCGGGGGTTTCTGAACTTCTTTGGTGCACAACTCCATCACTTCACACCCAACTCCATTGCCTACCTCGCCGCTTTCGTGTCTTTGTGCGAAAACTTCTTGGGTTGCCGGCCGCACTGGGGCCTTTTCAAACACATTTTCACCTGTCGCTCTCAGACGGTAAAAAAGGCTAGCCCGAATGACGAGAGAACCCAAGTAATCCAGATGTGTGGGGGTCTCGGGGTTCAGATGAGGAGTAAGAGTGCCTTTCCAGCCATGACCCTTCCTGAGTCAGTTCGAGGGTGGCAGCCGACCTGGTTCTACTGCCAAGACCAGTCGACTGGCCTCCCCCCGTTCTCCATGTACCGAGTGAACAAGCCATCTTCTCTGAAGGTGCTCCCGGAGGAGAAGGCTCAAGTTAGGATGTTGATGGACCGCGTGGTCCAGCTCATTCGCGACGGAGTGACGGGCATGGATCTTCTAGAGGTTTTCCTTCGACGGCGCATTCAGCCACTTCAGTATCGGGGCTATCCGATGTGGTTGTACTCTGGTACTGAAGACACCACTCAGGTCCACCCGGAGGAGGTCGATGATGTCACTCTGGAGAGGTGGATGACCGCCATCACGGGGAACAGAGATAATCCTCGTGGAGCCAGGAGGATCCCGCCACTCGACCAGTCCTACGAACCAGACAAGGTATGACTACATTCCTCTGACTTGTGATTCTGTTTTCTTCATTCTGCTTTGCTGCAATTCGGTCGACTGACCTTTATCTTGTTTGTTGTCTTCTAGATCACAACCGAGATGTACTCGATGCCCAACAGGGCGCAAGAACAGACTGAAGAAGAAGAAGGAAGTGGAGGTGAAAGCCAGGAGGAGTGGGAGTCAGACGGCGACGAGGGTTAAGAAGATGCTGGCTCTGATGAGGAAGAGGAGGAGGAAGAGGAGGAGGTAGTCGAGCCTCCTCGTACTGAAAGACGGTCCAAGCTCGCCCATGATCCTGCAGTCGAGCGTGGCAAGGGAGCCGTGCCTGCTATGCAGTCGACCAAACGCCCTCGGACGACTTCTCCGGCGCCGACTGAGAAAGCGTCGAAGCAACCCCGAGCGGCACCGACAAAACCGGCGAAGGCCCTACCAAAGATGAGGATGGAGATTCCGACTGTTTCTGGGTAATGGCATAACTCATGTTTTCTCTTTCAACATGGATATATTCTTGGTCGACCCAATCGCTGACCCACTGATTTCTGAAATCGCAGTGCTGCTACTTCTGAGACCTCAGTCGGGCATGAAGATCAAGAAATGGAGGATGCGGCCACTTCTAATCCTGGTATGATCTGTGCAGTTTCACTTTCGGTCGATTGGATCTTCATTTTTAACTTTGAACCTTTTCTGTAGCTCCACCTAGCATTATCATTGATCTCCCTGACGACGACGATGAGGAGCCACTGAGGCAAAGGAGGAACAGGAAAGCGTCTGCTGGCAAGACTGCTCAGGTTGCGTCAGCGCCTGAGACATTGGTTCCGGAGGGGGGCAACATTGCTCGGGCTACCGTGTCCTTTGCGGTGTCGTTGACGAGTGTCCGCCCTCTGTCGTCGAGTGCTGATCCACCTTCGCTCTTCTCCACACACCACGTCCCAGAGGACCAAGCAGGTGCTGCCAAGGAAGCCATACGCTAGGCGGGGGTCATGATGGAGCAGGTGAAGGCGATCCGAGACGCCAGCCAAGCAGCTTATGATGCAAGTTCAGCTCTTCAGAGCAATGTCCAGGTTAGTTGACCACCGCCTGTTCTGTTAGGAAATGATACCTGACATTTTTTCTTTCTGAACATCTTAATACTTGTCATACACCCACTGGGTGTGTCGATTGAAATGTCTGGATTAGTGGGGGCACGCTGAGTGCACCCACTGGGTGTAGTCCCTGAGACTACGGTGGACTACTGGCAGTCGACTGTAGTCTTTATGTCTTGAACTTTTTTCTCTTTTACTTTCTTCACTCGATCTGGTCGAATGGAATCATGGAACCAGTGGGGGCACACTGAGTGCACCCACTGGGTGTAGTCCCCGAGACCGTGGTCGACTGCTGGTAGTCGGCTATGGTCTGAAGAATACTTTGCTTTTTTTTGAAACTGTGTCTAACTGTTGGCAGTTAGCTACTTTCGGTCGACTGATCGATCCGAGCCGGTAGAACCAGTGGGGGCACGCTGAGTGCACCCACTGGGTGTAGTCCCCGAGACTACAGTTGAAAATTTTGATTCGGCTGTAGTCTTAGAAATGCTACGATTTTTCTCTTAGTCACTCGGAAATGATCTGTCTTTGATGTCTGTCGACTGATCTTTCAGAAATCTTCTTGAGCTTGTGGCTCGTTATATCGAGTTGGAGAACAAGCATATCCAGCTCGAACTTGATCTGAAGCTTGTCCAGGAGAAATTCACGAAGGCGAAGGAGGAGGCAAAAGGTATGTTTGGTGAGAACCTTGACGACTGCCCTTATTTTTTGTCCATTCCTGAGTCTGACGTCACCGTCATTTCGCAGATAAACTAAGGGATGCTCTGAAGAAGAAGGACCTTGACCTCGCCGAGGCGCAGAAAGTGGCTTCGGACAAGACGAAACTCGCAGAAGAAAAGTTGGCTTCAATCAGCAAGCTTGAAGAGGAGAATACCAATCTGAAAGCTGCTCTCGACGTGGCCAACAAGGAGGTCAGCCAACTGAAGAATGACAAGATGGCCCTGAGTGACAAGGCTAGCGAACTGGTGGGAAATAAGAACGACTTAGAGGCTTATCTAGGAGGGCTCGCCAAGAAGTTATTCCTCATGCTCGAAGGTAACCCCTTATATCCGACTGGTAATTACTAACTTATTGTAGGAACGTTAGCTTATCCTTGGATCGTATCCACAGAATTCTGCCAAAACTTTGAAGAGGAAACTAGTCGAGTGGAGACTGGCTTAGATCCCATCAACTCTCCTGTGAAGGATGAAGCCGCCATGAACGTGCTCCGTCTCGAGTCTCGTGTTGCTGCTATGGCCGACTATCTGGCGAGACTGAAGGTTGCAACATCACGCATCGACACAACACTCTGGCCGGGAGAAACACTTCAGAACGATCTCGAGTCTCTGATGACTCGACTGAACGAAGTTCCAAGTCGAGTGCAAGAATGGAAAAAATCTTCTGCCAGGTGTGGTGCCAACGTTGCTCTGTCTCTGGTCCGTGTTCACTGCAAGGACGCGCGAGAGGACAAGCTGGCGTCTCTCAAAGTGGCCAATACCAAGAAGCACGACTTCCGATCTTTCATGGAGACCTTCATTGCTGCTGCCGCTCGGATCGCAGATGGAATCGACCTGGACGAGTTCGTAGCGCCTTCCAGTCCTCCGCAGGAGGAGTAAAAAACTTCTATGCTTGATGCCTTAAATTTGCCTCGGAATGCCGAGTGCTTTTTTGTAACCGATAAACTTTTAACAGGCTTGGTGCCTGAGCACTTCTGGATCCGTAGGACGTTATCTGAACTTGGGTTTGCTGTTGAATATGTTTGCATCTGACTTCGAACGATCGCTCGGAATATATACTAGTGTTTGTGATGCACTTTTGCAGGTAGGGACGAAGCACAAATTGCAATCGACTTGTGCTCGTCATGCTTAGGCGAGCACCGGGCCGCGACTAAGCTCCCGAGTGGGAGGTTTGCTCGCCACTCGGCAGGATTTTCAAAAACTTAGGCGAGCACTGGGCTGCAGCTAAGCCCCCGAGTGGGAGGTTTGCTCACCACACGGTAGGATTTGCAAAAACTTAGGCGAGCACTGGGCTGCAGCTAATCCCCCGAGTGGGAGGTTTGCTCACCACTCGGTAGGATTTTCAAAAACTTAGGCGAGCACTGGGCTGCAGCTAAGCCCCCGAGTGGGAGGTTTGCTCACCACTCGGTACGATTTTCAAAAACTTAGGTGAGCACTGGGCTGCAGCTAAGCCTCCGAGTGGGAGGTTTGCTCTCCACTTGGTAGGATTTCCGTGGCGTACCTCTGAAGGAGAAGGTAGCAGTCGACCTGCGCTTCGTCCTCCTTGCGGAGCGTACGTTGTATTTGTGGTGTAGCTCGGAAGGAGAAGGTAGTAGTCGACCTGCGCTTCGTCTTCCTTGCGGAGCGCATGTTGTATTTGTGGCGTAGCTCGGAAGGAGAAGGTAGCAGTCGACCTGCGCCTCGTCCTCCTTGCGGAGCGCACGTTGTATTTTATACTTAGGCGAACACTAGGTTGCAGCTAAGCCCCCGAGTGGGAGGCTGGCTCACCACTCGGCAGGATTTTGTTTAAACTTAGGCGAGTACTTGGACTGCAGCTAAGCCTCCGAGTGGAAGGCGGGCTTACCACTCGGTAGGATTTTGTTGAAACTTAGGCGAAACGGATTCGCAGCTAAGCCTCCGAGTGGAAGGCTGGCTTACCACTCGGTAGGATTTTGTTTAAACTTAGGCGAAACGGATTCGCAGCTAAGCCTCCGAGCGGGAGGCTGGCTCACCACTCGGTAAGGATTTTTTTACAAACTTAGGCGAAACGGATTCGCAGCTAAGCCACCCACTGGGGGACTGATTTATGTGAACAAAAGTAACAACAATCACTGGGAAATTTATAAAACTCTTGTCTTTGAAAAATAAACTACAGAAGTACTTTTATTACAACTCATCCGAGTGAATACTTAAGTATAAAAGGGGCGGAGCAGATCCGCATTCCAAGCTCGTGGCTCGTCAATCTGGCGATCGACGTTGTAAAGACGGTATGCTCCGTTGTGGAGAACTTTGGTAACAATGAAGGGGCCTTCCCAAGTAGGGGCGAGTTTGTGTGGCTTCTGTTGGTCCACTCGGAGGACCAAGTCTCCTTGTTGGAAGGCTCGGCTCTTCACATTTCTGGCGTAGAATCAACGCAAGTCTTGCTGATAGATGGTCGATCTGATCATGGCCATCGCTCTTTCTTCTTCCAGGAGGTCGACTGCGTCTTGCCGGGCTTGTTCTGCTTCGACTTCAGAGTAGAGCTCGACTCGCGGTGCATTGTGAAGCAGGTCACTTGGCAGAACCGCTTCAGCCTCAGAGACCGTAAAGAACGGAGTTCTCCCAGTCGACCGATTTGAAGTAGTCCTCAATCCCCAAAGAACTGATGGAAGTTCGTTGACCCACGCGCCTGCTGCGTGCTTGAGTTCACGCATCAATCGGGGTTTCAGTCCTTTGAGAATTAGGCCGTTTGCTCTTTCTGCTTGTCCATTCGACTGGGGGTGGGCGACTAAAGCGTAGTCGACTCGTGTGCCTTGAGAAGCGCAGAAGGCTTTGAACTGATCGGAATCGAAGTTCAACCCATTATCAGTGATGATGCTATGCGGAACTCCATATCTGAATATCAACTCTCTGATGAAGCTGATGGCAGTGCCAGCATCAAGATTCTTGATAGGCTTGGCTTCGAT
Source organism: Aegilops bicornis (assembly GCA_021605145.1). NCBI lineage: Eukaryota > Viridiplantae > Streptophyta > Magnoliopsida > Poales > Poaceae > Aegilops > Aegilops bicornis. The sequence continues at coordinate 2,928,115 of JAHIAL010000030.1, forward strand.
CCACTTGGTGAACTTGTTGACTGCCACCAGTACATGTGTGAAGCCGCTCCTGCCAGTTCTCAGTGGTCCAACCATATCTAACCCCCAAACAACGAAAGGCCGGACGATTGGAATGGTCTTCAAGGCTGAGGCGGGCTTGTGTGACATATTGGAGTAGAACCGACATCCTTCACATTTGTCGACTATCTCTTTCGCCATTTCATTTGCTCTGGGCCAGTAAAAACCCGCTCGGTATGCTTTAGCAACGATGGTCCGAGAGGACGCATGATGGCCACAGGTCCCCGAGTGGATGTCATTGAGAACCATTCGACCCTCTTCCGGTGTTATGCATTTCTGGCTGACTCCAGTCGCGCTTTCTCTGTACAACTGTCCCCTCACGATAGTAAAGGCCTTGGATCGACGGACGATCTGCCGAGCCTCTTCTTCATTCTCTGGGAGCTCTTTCCTTAGGATATACGCGATGTAAGGCGCTGTCCAATCGGGAGTGATAACCAGAACTTCCATGATTAAGTCAACCACAGCTGGGACCTCAACTTCAGTCGGATCCGTGGCACTTTTTGGCTGCGGGGCTACTTCGGTGAAAGGATCCTCTTGAACCGATGGTACAAGGACATGTTCCAAAAACACGCCACTGGGAATGGCTTCTCTTTTGGAACCTATCTTCGCCAAGTCATCAGCTGCTTGATTTTTCAGTCAGGGTACGTGATGAAGCTCTAACCCCTCGAATGTCTTCTCCACTTTCATCGTGTTGCAAGAATCCAGTTATAGCTGGGCTTCACGCCCCACTCCTTCATCACTTGGTTAACCACCAAATCCGAGTCACCAGAGACCATGAGGCTGACGGACGCCGAAAGTGAAATGGCCATACACAACCCTGCATAAAAGTGCTTCAGATTCTCGCTTCATTTGTTGGAGGAGTCAAAGTGAATCTGGAGTACGTATCTGAGCTTATCTCCTCTGGGGGAAACCAACACTACCCCGGCACCGGAACCATTCATCATTTTAGAGCCATCAAAGAACATAGTCTAGTGCTCCGAGTGAACTTGAGTCGGTAACTGCTGTTCAGTCCACTCGGCGAGGAAATCTGCTATTGCTTGGGACTTGATAGCTTTCTTTGCCTCAAATCTGATATCAAGGGGAAGGAGTTCAATCGCCCATTTTGCCACTCGACCAGCTTGCATCTCTCACAGCGTAATCTCTCGATAAGGCGTCGCTGACGACTGTGATGGTATGGTCAGAGAAGTAGTGAGCAACTTTCTTCGTGGTCATATAAGTCCCATATACAAGCTTCTGATAATGAGGGTATCGTTGCTTTGATGGGGTCAGGACTTCAGAAATATAGTATACTGGGCGCTGAACTTTGAAGGTTTTCCCTTCTTCTTCCCACTCGACCGTAAGTACTGTACTGACGACTTGTCCTGTGGCTGCAATGTAAAGCAGCAAAGGCTCTTTGTCTGATCGGGCAGCAAGCACCGGTACCGGGTGAAAAGCAGGGTTTTAACTCTGCAAACGCTGCATCGCCTTCAGAGTCCACTCGAACTTGTCTCGACTTCTTCATCAGTCGGTAAAGAGGAAATGCCTTCTCACCGAGACGAGAGATGAATCGACTTAAAGCGGCCAAGCAACCAGTAAGCTTCTGAACGCCGTGCACACGCACAGGTCGTTTCATTTGGAGTATAGTGCCCACTTTCTCCTGGTTTATGCGTTGATTCCTCGCTCGAAACGAGAAAACCGAGTAACTTTCCGCCAGAACTCCGAATGTGCACTTGGATGGATTAAGCTTGATATCATACCTCCGAGGTTGGCAACAGCCCAATGAAGGTCGGTCGGAGGTCGGAACCTTTCCGTGACTTGACCACGATGTCATCCATGTATGCTTCCACATTCCGACTGATTTGAGTGAGCAAACACTTCTGAATCATCCTCATGAACGTGGCTCCAGCATTCTTGAGGCCGAATGGCATGGTGACATAATGTAAGCACCCAAATGGGGTGATGAAAACTGTTTTGATCTCATCGGGTCCATACAGCACGGATCTGATGGTACCTGAATAGGCGCCTAAGAAAGACAGCTCACATCCCGCAATGAAAGTCGACTATTTGATCGATGCGGGGAAGAGGAAAATGATCTTTCGGGCAGGCCCGATTGATATGTTTAAAGTCAATGCACATGCGAAGTGAGTTGTCCTTTTTGGGGACCATGACAACATTGGCGAGCCACTCGGAGTGGCAAATCTCTCGGACAAACTCTGCTGCTAAGAGCCGAGCCACCTCTTCGCCAATAGCCTTCCTTTTCTGGACGGCGGACCGTCGCAGATGTTCCTTGACAGGTTTTGCCTTTGAATCAACTCGCAGACGATGCTCACCCAGCCCCCTGGGTACACCTGGCATGTCAGAAGGTTTCCATGCAAAGATGTCCTAGTTCTCACGGAGGAACTGGATGAGCGCTTCTTCCTATTTGGGGTCGAGTGTTGTGGACATATGAGTCGGAGCAGCGTTGGGGTCGGTCGGGTGGATGTGAACTGGGTTTGTCTCACCGGACGACTGAAACGCTGATTCCGTAGCGGGCTTCTTGGCTCGCAACAAATCACTCGGGTCTGCATTCCTCTGGTGTTCCTGCCACTCTTCTGCCACCATCTGAGAATCGGCGATCTTTGAGCCTTTCTGGAAGCACTCTTCCGCCTTCTTGCGATTACCAGTAACAGTGATCACGCCTTTAGGGCCATGCATCTTCAATTTGAAGTACACGTAACATGGTCGAGCCATAAAACGCGCATAAGCTGGCCTGCCCAAAATAGCGTGGTAGGCACTCTGGAAATCCACAACCTCAAATGTCAGCTTTTCTTTGCGGAAGTTCTTGGAATCACCAAAAACCACATTGAGAGCAATCTGGCCGAGTGATGCGGCCTTCTTGTCAGGAATGACTCCATAGAAACTCATGTTGCTTGTCTTTGAGTCCGACATCGGAATGCCCATCCCTTTCAGCCGCCTCAACAGACAAGATATTCAAACTACTGCCGCCATCCATCAACACTTTAGTCAGTCGAGTGCCCTCGACGACTGGGTCAACCACCAGAGCTTGCCTCCCAGGGGTGGCTATGTGCGTCGGGTGATCAGACTGGTCGAATGTGATGGCCGTCTGAGACCACTTCAGATAATTGGGTGTCGCCGGAGCAACCATATTCACCTCTCGGTTTATAACTTTCAGTCGACTTTTGCTCTCAACGTCAGCAAAAATCACCAGAGTAGAATTGACCTGAGGGTATTCCTCGTCACTATACCCCTTGTCCTCAACTTTGTCTGACTCCTTTTCCTTATCCTTGGTTTGTTTCCCCTGGAACTGCTGTATCAGAAGTCGACACTGTCGAGTGGTATGCTTCCGGTAAATGAAATTACCCTCTTCATCTTTCTTCGTGTGGATGTGACACGGCAAATCCATCACGTCATTTCCCTCTTTATCCTTCACTTTCTTGGGGTTCCAAGGCCCTTTGGGCTTTCCTTTAAACTTTCCTTGAGTCACGGCCAAGGTTTCTCCAGGAGCAGCTGGCTTGGCTTTCCGCTTTTGCTTCCGACTGGAGTTCCCTCCTCCGGTTTCCTGGGCGACTGACTTGTGCTTGCCGCTCCGGAGCCGATCCTCTTCCTCACCATTGGCATATTTGGTGGCTATCTCCATCATTCGACTCAGAGACATGTCTCCGGTTCGACCGAATTTCAGGCTTAGCTCTCTGTACTTAACGCCTTCCTTGAAGGCGCAGACTGCCTGGTGATCAGATACATTTTCTACTGTGTGATGAATGTGATCCATCTCTGGATGTAATCTCTCAAAGTCTCATTCGACTTCTGCACACAAGATTGCAGCTCTGTCAGTCCTGCTGGTCGCTTGCATGTTCCTTCGAACGTTCTGACAAACACTCGGGAGAGGTCTTCCCACGTGTAAATGCTGCTGGGTGTCAACTGATTCAGCCATGCCCTGGCTGATCCCTCCAACATAAGAGGCAGATGCTTCATGGCCACCTCGTCATTTCCGCCGCTGATCTGGACGGCCACTCGGTAGTCCTCAAGCCAAGTATCGGGCTTAGACTCACCGTTGAACTTACTGACTCCAGTCGCCAACCTGAAGTTGGGAGGAATCACTGCGGCTCTGATGGCTCTGCTGAAGCACTCTGGTCCGGAGAGATGGACTCGGCTGCTGGTGGGTACATCTCTGTCGTGACCCTCTCTGTGAGCTCTGTTCCGGTCAACCAGACCTTGAACGATGATGGATCTCGCATCAAAGCCTGGTTCCCTGGGGTCGAGTGGAATTCTTTGCCCGCCAATCGCGGCCGGGCGTCTATCATCCCGGGCCGTCGAGGTATCGAGGATCCACCCCTAGGGGGAGGGGTGGGCACTCGACGTCGATCATCGCGATCGAATCGGTGATCATACTGCTCACGGTTCCTGTACTGATCGCGCCGGTCTCCACGCCCTTCACGCCTCGGGGGCGATCTGGGGCTATGAGCCGACTGTACCGTATTCGCAGCCACAGATTTGCTGCGAATCCTGTCCCGCGACTGTGATACAGCTAAATTTTGATCTCCTGCTGCCCGGAGCAAATCTCTGATCTGCATCAAGCCTCTGCTAGCCTCTGACTGGGAAGGCTGAATTGACTCTGCTATGCGGGCTGCAGCTGCTAAATTCTGAATCGGAGTTTGATATACCTGAGTCGGTGGTGGAAATAGCTGACGTTGACTGGAGTCAGGGACCCGTTGTCGCCAAGACGCCGCCGAAAGTGCTCGCTGAAGGTTCTCCAAATGAGTCGCGCCAGCCAAAGTTAGCCTGCCGCTGCCCTCCAAGGCGCGAGCCTCAGGGGTTTCTCCAACGATAGGAGTATGAAGGGCATCCATGTTCCGGCAGCGAAGTTCTTCCCTCTGCAGCGAATTGAGGGGCTCGGGAAGGTATTCCTCATGGGAATGCGACGGATCGCCTCCGCCGTTACCTCCCTCGGCACCGGGAAAGCCGGGGGGGCCGTGTGGTCCGTTGACCATCAGGACCTCTACCGCTGGATCAGCTTTGTCGCTTTTCGGATCTGCGATCTCTGGAGCCGATCGGCCAGTCGAACAGGCCGTAGAGAGATTCGTCGGGCTCGATCGCCGCGACTTGGGCGGTGGTCGACTGGCGAGCCACCGCGTGCCTCACCCACCGCTGAAGCCTCGACCGACCGGAGCGCTTGCGCCGGCGGGAAGCTGGGAGGAGGATGACACACGAGACCGGTCGACATCGGGTCGACGGTTGCCGCAGGAGGACACCGCAGACACGCTGCTGAAGTCGCGCCTTCCGCTGGATCGGGAGCGCTGGCTGACGCCGAGCGGAGCCTCAAGCTGTGCAGAGTTGTCGGCGACGATCGTGAGCGCGCCGAGACGGATCTCGTGGCCCTCGACCAAAACTCCGCCTGAAACCATGATGAAGGCGATCGGAAAAAACTGCAACTTCTCCAATAAGTCGCTAAGACACCAGCCCCACGGTGGGCACCAACTGTCGTGGTTCTAAGTCTGACAGTAGTGTAGGGGGGTATTAAAGGAGAGGCAAGATCCTAGCTATGGAGTAGTTGTTCACGCAAGTGTTTTACGAGTTCAGGCCTTTCTCGGAGGAAGTAACAGCCCTACGTCTCGGTGCCCGGAGGCGGTCGACTGAATTATATGCGTGAGAGTTACAGGGGTGCGAACCCTTCTGCCTGTGGAGGGGGTGACTTATATAGAGTGTGCCAGGACCCCAGCCAGCCCACGTAGCGGAGGGTTCAATGTACATAAAGGTCAGACGTTACTGGTAACGTCTTACATAAAGTGATATCATGGCCATAAAGACTACTTAATAACAGACCGTTTGGATGCAGAGTGACCCTAGATCTCCTGGTGGTCGTGAGTCTTCATGGTCGAGTGTCTTCGAGTCCGTCGAGTGAAATCCTTCCAGGTCGACTGAAAGGTAGTTTCTTCTATAGATGTTCTTGAGATGGGTAATTTGGACAGGTCCATGACCCTACCCTAGATACATGGCTTCATCAAGGGGCCACAGCCTCAGCCGGAGAATTATCTTTTTCTCCAAAGTACATGCATATAATACTTTCACTCCAGCTCTTCCATCCATCAATACGTTTTGCAGTCGAAATCTGTTGACAAGTGGATCGACCACAAGAGCTTGACGTTCGGGGTACGACAGATGAGGCAGATGATCTGACCGGTCAAAGGTAATGGGCATCTCCGACCAGTTCAGGTATTTGGGGATAGTCGGGCTTCCATGTTGGCTTCCTGATTCCTGACCTTCGGATCCGATTGGTCTCCCCACCCAAGCAAAAATCAGCGGACATCCTTCTCGTCAGGGTATCCACATGCAGCGTCTTGCGAGTCCTTGTGACCTTTATCATACTTCCTCCGTCTTTAAAAGAGTGTACTTTTAACTTTGTTGAAGGGTCAAACTATCTTAAAGTTTCACCGAGTTTGTGCAAAAATATATCAATGTTTGTGAAACCAAATAGATATATGATGAAAATATATTTTCTCATGAATCTAATGCTACTAATTTGATGGCATAAATGTTGATGTATTATTGTATAAATATGATCAAACATAAAATAAATGACTTTCCAACAAAATTGGAAGTACACTCTTTTAAGGAAGGAGGGAGTAAGTTGTTTCTTTATCCTTCGCCGACTACATCCTCTCGAGAGCCCTTCTTCCGAGCCCTACATTGTTGGACTGTATGCTTAGTTGGACCAAACTCGTGATGGTTGTGGATGTAACGAGGCTTTGTTAGAATAAACCCAAGCCACTATTAATCATTTGAGTATCAAGCACGACACCGAGATTTGTTAACGAGTTTTATCAATATGACTACATCCCAGAGGCCTGGCTAAGAGTACTCATTCCCATGACACCGCTACAATACCGCACTCCAGCCGCCCGAGTGTCGGACACACTATGCCAAAAGCTTGAAATAAGTTCAGGAACACGTGAGCACCAATATCAAGTCTAGGGCTTGAACTTTGGTGGGCTGAGGAATACCAGTGTCATCCTAACCATCCAACCAAATGTTGATTCGCTACATCAACAAATCTAGAATTCAACAGAACATGAGATACATAGTCGGATCTGTAGATATCCATACATATTTATCCCATAATCATATACCGTTACACAAAACTTGGATCGGATACATGCATTTTGTACTCCCTTTGTTTCTTTTTATTCTGCATATAAGATTTGGTCAAAGTCAAACTACACAAAATTTGATCAAATTTATAGAAAAAGTTATGAACATCTACAATACTAAAACTATATACTATGAAAATACGTTTCATGGTGCATCTGAATATATTTATGTCATATTGTGAATGTTTATATTTTTTAATATAAAGTTAGTCAACCTCTATAAAGCTTGACTTTGACCAAACCTTATATGCGGACTAAAAAGAAACGGAGGGAGTACGTAACACTTCATGTCTCAGTTTCATCTTAGAACTGTTCATAACTTATCAGCACCTTATATTTTTTTTTCATTACAACATATATCTTTTTACATGTTATTTTGTTCTTTAATTCTCTCGGCTATGTTTTTGCACGCTTTAGGGGATGGCTATGTAGAAATTGAGGCTGCGATGGCACACGATTTGGCAGCTTCCACAATCATACACAATTTTTTGTTCCAAATTCCCTATCAATATACTAAACTTGTATCGAATACATGTACTAACTTCCTGTAGAATACTGCTCAAACTTACAGAGACAATCGATGGTCTCCCGATGGAAGAACTGGCAACAGTTGCAGCGTGGTTTCTATGGTGGAAGCAACGTCAGCTTGTGAAATAAGTGGACATCCAGGCCCAGATAAAACAGTAATGTCAATTAAAGTCCTTGCAACAAAGTATATCCGATTTTTTATGCCCAAGTTGCCAGCGAGGACTGGTAATCATATGTGGAAAAAATCCCCTCATGGTGTGGTGAAGGTGAATGTCAGCGCATCTTCTCATGCAGACACGCTGTCGGGAGGTAGTATACAGTTCTACGTGTAGATCGTGGCCATTTCATTCCTGCAGCATCCTGATTCTTCCCGCATGTATGCGGCATTGATGCTGCTGAGCTATTAGCAATCAGAAATGATATGTTCCTTCTCGCAAGTATGGGATGCAATTTGGTAGAAGTGGAATCGGATAACTCCTTTGCAGTTAAATCAGTTAATTTGATGGATGAATATTTGGGACCTGATGCCGCCGTTATTGTTGAATGTAAGCTGTTATCTCTCGGTTTCTCAAAGTTATCTTTCAAACAATGTTTCAGAGGAGTGAAGCAGGTGACTGACGAGTTACCAAGACACTCCTTCACTACTAGATCTGTTGGTTCTTGGGATGATGTTAGCCCTGATTTTATTTCCCATTTCCTTGTAAATGATATAACCATTATATGAGAAATAAAGTCTAGTTACTTAAAAAAATCATGTAGAATATATAAAATAATTAAAGTGGCTAAGCATTCTTTCCTCCTGTGCATCCATAGTGTTTGGCCTGAGCTTTCACAAGTCGTCACGTGTTTGGTTTGTCTGGTTGACATGTACTACTGCCTGTTAAGCTAGGAGTTTCTTTTTCCTTTTTTTCTTTTATAAAGTATCTAATTGACATTTTCCATTGGAGACCCATGAAAATATCTGGAGTTGGGAGGCAACGAGAGAAACATAGAGAAAGGAGAGCAACGCTGCTCCCCGACCGCGCCAGTCCTTCGCTAGCCGCACTAATCGTCTGTCGCCGCCATCTGCTGCCGGCCATCACCAACTCTCCTCTATGGTTTCGGCTGCGCCTTCATCCCCTCCCCTCCTCACCTCGCCATCTCAGTTGTTGCCTAAGTGGTTGCCGACCCAGCTCCTTGAAGAAAAGATGCTGATAGTTTGGGCCTAATACCAAACAGACCTTACAGTCAAACCTAAAATATAAGAACTGAGGCCCCAACCAAGCCACCTACCGGGTATGGGGTACCCACCGGTCCAACGCACACTCAGAGGCCGCCGCCACCAACTGCCACCAATCCATTTTCAGAGCTGTACTGACGCATCAACCTTGCCAGGTCTAACTGCCGTCGATGCCACCACGACGCCAGACAACACCGCCATCTTGTGCTCGTCCATTAACACACGCCTAGCTGCGAGACCCCGCTGCTCCATGCCGCTGGGAACCGCCATTGTCGACGTGTCAGATGCAACGCCGCACCTTCTTCGCGAACACCACCTGCTGCCACTGGTCCCATCCCCTCCACCTACAATTCCTCTGTACTCCCAACCGAGCCACAAGACCCCTGACGATACCTCCAGGAAGGTCACGTGAAGCGTGCTGCCGCCAAATCCGAAGAGGATTGTACGTTTTCACACGGCATGAGATCGGGGTGGGTACATTGGGCCCTCAGATGCGCCTTCATGAAGGAAAGCGACGCCCATGAACGCTGCCGCCGCTAGAGCGGTCAAATTGGCCAAGATTTCCCCGGACCCAAGGTACACCACCAAGGCTCATCATTACTGGAGCCTGCAGCCACAAACCACCGGGATGATGAGAGAGGCAGTAGGAGGGAGGGAAACCACCAGATCTGATGCCGCGAAAACCGTCGGAGGATCACCGCCCGGCCGATCCGATCCCGGCAGCCCACCTGCCCCGCCGTGCCCAGACAAGGAGGCCAGCCTAGGGGCCATCGCCCTGGATCCAGCAGCCTCCGCCCCAGATCAGGCAAAGCATCGCCAGGCTGCCGCCATAGCCGCCCCTAGGAACCGGCCGGCCGATCCGATCCCGGCCCACCTGCCCGCCGTGCCAGACAAGGAGGCTGCCTAAGGCCACCGCCCCGGATCCAGCAACCTCCGCCCCAAATCAGGCAAAGCATCGCCAGGCTGCCGCCACAGCCGCCCCTAGGAACCGGCCGGCCGCCACGCCGCCGCGCTCATGGAGACCGCCGTGGGCGAAATCGGCGCCGCTACCATAGATCGGGGCCTCATCCTCTAGATCGGGGATCCCGCGCATCGCTACACCGGCGTGAGAGGGCGATGCCTCCGCCGCTGCCATCGCACACGCGGGCTTTGCCCGGCGACGGCGGAGGGGAGATCGGGAAGGAGGAGGGGGCTGGAGGGTTGGGACCCCTCGGTCACCCGCGCGGGGGTGACGGAGGCGGAGCCAGGATCTCTCAAAGCCTAGGGCTGAAACTAAGCCGCTATAAAAGAACACCTAAGATTATTATACCACACGTACCAATGCACGTCATAAGTACACTAGATATTCACAACTCAAAGGAAATATAAACTTCATTATTAACACGAGAAAAAAATTGATAGAAAATATGTAAACAGTCTAACAAAGTGCATTCTTGTAAAAGCTAATACCAAATTAGTGAAGACTTGCTTCATGTGAGGCACCATTTCTTCATTGGCAGTAGTTGAGGTACCTTTTAAAGATAAAATTCAGTGTCCAAAATCAAGAGACTAGACATGGGCCAAATCAACTGTTCAGTTTTTTAAAGAACACAATATATCATTATCATGAAATGCATGAGGCAGTAGCCCCTTCTGTTTCCTCATTGTTTGATTTCGGTTTATGAGATAAAATAAAATCGATTGAAATTATACAATTGAAAATCACCTAATAATTGATTTCCGCTGATTAAGAGGAATTAGGGTGGAAAGGTCAGATGATACAGTAGAAATTACCTAACCTACATCCACATGAGTAGTGGGTGGCCGGGAGCAGATGAGAGGCGGCCAAGTAGATTGGTAAGGCGCAGTAGGGGCTGCCCTGTGATAACATGATTCGAGCGCCGAGCACCCTGGGGGCAGCCGTGCAGGTCAGTTCCGCCCTTTGAAATTGACGAGGGTCGAAAGCAAGCGGCGTCTACGCTTTGAACTAGGGTTTTCTGTGCGGACGAGATCCAGCGATTCTACAAAATTGTTTTCTGTAGCCTACGTACGTTTTTTTAGGCATGTAGCCTGTGTACGTTGGGCTGCACGCATGGGGCTGGGCCTGTACTGCAGGCATGGGGCTGGGCTTGCTATAAGTCTAAAATTCGAAAAACAATTACTCTGGGTTATAGGTGTTAGTTGGGCCACGCCTGGGGCTGTAGCCCCAGCTGCCCTAGGCCCAGTTCCGCCGGAAGGGGAGGGGCAAAAGGGCTTTGCTGCCAACTTGATACTGATTTCTACTGTTTTCAAGTTCAAGCAACAGATCTACATAACCACGCACAGCTGCCCTACTTCCAGCGGTGGATGTGCTGCCGCCATATGATGCTCCAGAATCTTCGTACACCAGGCCAATATAAGCAGACAAAGTAGTTGATGATAACGCACCTGTAGGCCCATCATTTCCCTGGCATACCCCGCATGAACGTACACAATTGTAATCTATTATATATAAAAAGTACGTGACGGGTTGATCATAAAAAAGAGAATTACGCTAGAAAATTCCACGTTAATCAGAAAATATTGACCCTCGATCGGATATATCATCTATTATTTTTAATCTCGAACCGTTAGATCTGCGTACCATAATATGGTGGGTCCAAACCAGATTAACACTTTTATATCTCACGTAACATATCCATTGATGCCCATGATTTAGATCTCTCACATACATGCACGTTAAAAAAAATAGCTCATACTCCTTCCGTTCGAAAATACTTGTCATCAAAGTGGATAAAAGAGGATGTATTTAGACATGTTTTAGTTCTATATACATCTCTTTTTGTCCATTTTGATGACAAGTATTTCCGGACAGAGGGAGTACCTAGAGGAAGGAACCAACTTGGTCACGTTTACACATGCATGCATGTAAAAAAATGAGCACTAACCTAAAAAATGGTGACCAACATGGCCAGGTTAACTCATGTATGTACGTCATCCAAAAAAAAACTTTTGCATGCACGTCGGAGAAGAAAAATGATCTTTCACCTAAAAAGGGTAACCAACTTGCATGTTTACTGCATCTTCCATATATTTTGGCTACATGCAGATTAAAGTACGTCAAAGAAAATAGATATCTCACCTTGAGAAAAATAGCCAACTTAACCACGATTTACTTTATCCATATATTTTGGCTACATGCAGATTAATGTACGTCAAAGAAAATAGATATCTCACCTTGAGAAAAATAGCCAGCTTAGCCACGATTTACTTCTTCCAAATATTCTCGCATGCGGAATTTTTTGTACACGGATCAAGCTTGCGTGATCACTCCACAAGAACGGAATGAAACAAAGATCCAAGCGTGATTGCCTGGCCCAAATTTTCATCGACATTTTCCCACATAAAAACATTACATCAACGGATGGTGCTTCACCACTTCCGGAAGTCTGCTACGATCAATACTCCCACGTACACAAGGCAGCAGAAGATAAATTAAAAATCATACAATTTGTCGTGGACACTTTCCTGCTCGGCGTGCTAACATTATCTTCCGTCCTATGGAACGACAACCAATATCACCGATATAGTGTACTGTATCTACTAACCATGTGCATGTTAGGAGGCAGCATCGTATAAGTGTGCGACTAGCATCGAGGCCTGCAACCTAGCTAAGGCAGGCGGTGCACTCCTGAAAAAAAAGAGAAATAGGCTAGAAAATCCCATAAAATTTAGGCCCAGTTCTTTTGCCAGAATCTGGGGATTCTCCGAGAGTCCGACCCCTACCCAGCTTCTCCCAGAATCTTTGAGCCACATTTGTTTTACAATTATATCTAATTAAACTCTAACTAGATAGGATTGTAAAACAAATGGGGCTCAAAGATTCTGAGAGAAGCTGGGTAGGGGTCAGATTCTGGGAAAATCTCCGGATTCTGGCAAAAGAACTGGGCCTTAGAGACATCCGACCATTTGATTTAGACTAAAATCCGAGAGCCGTTATATTTGTCTTAAGTGGAAAAATTACCCACCAATTCCACTATAAATAATAAAACATTTCATTCACCTTTGCCTACGATAAAGAGAACTAGCATGGGAACAACTAGCGGGGGACTGTTCTCTCAAAGAAAAACTAGCGTGGACCTTTGACTGTACGATAGAAAAAAAATGGGACTCTCCCTAGAAACAACTAGCATGGACTCTTTCCTCAAAAGAAAAAACTAGCATGGAAAACTAAAACATCATTTTACTAGGATGTGCTGCTAAATAAATTTTTTTTGCGAGAAAATTTCCGATCTATTCATCTTCAATCATGGCAGTACAACGAATACCAAAAATAATAGAAATTACATCCAGATCCGTAGACCACCTAGCGACAACTACCAGCACTGAAGCGAGCCGAAGGAGTCGGGCACAACTTGTTGTAGTAGACAGTCGGGAAGTCGTCGTGCTAAGGCCCCGTAGGACCAGCGCACCAGAACAGCAACCGCCGCAGATAAAGAATAACGTAGATCAGAAAAATCCAATCCGAAGACACACGAACGTAGACGAATAACGACGAGATCCGAGCAAATCCACCAAAGATAGATCCGCTGGAGACACACCTCCACACGCCCACCAACGATGCTAGACGCATCGCCGGAATGGGGGCTAGGCGGGGAGACCTTTATTCCATCTTCAAGGAGCCGCCGCCGTCTCGTCTTCCTGAGCAAGACACAAACCCTAGCAAAACTGAAAGATACGATTAAAAACGGAGCCCTCCCGCCGACCCTTGCCAAGATCCACTGCGCACCCCTGGCCCTAAGGACATCGGAGAGGAGGCGGACCTGCGGCGGCGGCGGCGAGAGGCAAAAACCCTAGCTTTATGTGGAGGAGAAGGAGGAGGCGGCGGCTACAAAGGACGACAGATGCATTCAACTAGCATGGACTCTTACGTGGAAAATAAATAGCGCCGGACTCCATGCAAATATAAAATAGAGAGCATGGGACTAGGACGTGATGTAAAAAACTAGGTACTACGTGGGCAGATACCATGATGTATATGCATGCATGTATTCTCCCATGAAATATGAACGCATGAAAAAAAAATAAGCAGGCATCATGTTCTATTATTCCTTGGGCCCTATTGCCTATTAAACATGTTTCTTCCATGGAGCGGAACGACTAAACTAAAAGTACGCGCTTAAGGAACCAAACTTTTTAGCCGGCTGTGACAAGGCCAAAACACGTTACGAGGATCTGAATAAATTAGCCCAGCATCCTTTCTCCTTCTGATATATTCAACGCAAAGGAATGCGCCAATCAAACAATGATGCAATACACAGTTCGGCTTCATGTGGGTTGAAAGGCAAACTATGTAGTGTCAACAACAACTACAAGTTGAAGCATCTACTTGATCTATTCTGAAGTCATCCAGGACTCCCATCATTGTATCTTCTCCCTGCATGCACATGCCTTCCTTTTAGTTTTTAGTCAAGAGGACACATGGGAAAAGTTTGATATGCAATTCCTACTCGAATAACATGTGTACATACCAACATGAACTTCCCGTTCATAGATAAAATAAATTAATGGCATAATCACAGTTAAAAAAAATTCCTTTTTTGAGGCAAAACTATTGTTTGCTACCACATGGTACCTAGAAAATGAGATGAAGGGGAATGAGCATGAGGAAAAAATATTAGTTCCTGTTTGAGTAATGATGGACTTACCAGTCCATAAAGTTGATTGGTTGCACAAATATTTATTATGATTAACCTCTTTGGCTTTACTCCATTGCAGATGGCGGTAGTAAACTATGGTGGCTGATGCTATGGAGTAGGATCAAGAGACATAGGAGATAAAGTGAAACATGGATGAATCACGGAGTAATCATCGGAAGATAAAGTTTCTACAATATTCCTTCATTTATGTGTATCATGGTGTGATGCCGCCAATAAATAAGTTGGCTTCCGCTTGTGCCATGGTGACTTGAGGTGACGATTGAGGTTTCAAGTTGTGATGGCACTGTAGTTCATTTCCTTGATAACAAAAAACAAGTATGAGCATATCTGTGTGTTTTAGTTCCGCACTGTACTCTGTGTGCCCTATTGGTTGATTTCGAACACTCAAATGAATCATGGTGAAACCTGTATATAAAGCATACAGATGGTTGTGCGAGTTATCTATTTCCCTTATCTTGATTGTTTGCTTCCATAATACACTAGTAGAAAAGGGGGCATTGGTCCAGGCCGGATCAGCCCATTAGTCCCGGTTCAATCCAGAACCGGGACCAATGGTGGCATTGGACCCGGTACGTGAGCCCCGGGGCCGGCCGGGCCACGTGGGCCATTGGTCCCGGTTCGTCCGGACCTTTTGGTCCGGGTGGGACGAACTCGACCAATGGGCCTCGCCTCCTGCCCACCACCATTGGTCCCTGTTGATGGGACGAACCGGGACCAAAGGCAGCCCATTAGTCCTTGGTGGCACGAACCCACTAAAGAGTTGGTCCTCGCTATGTCGAGTTTAGTCCCACCTCGCCAACCGAAGGGCGCTCACACCCGCTTATAAGCCCTCCGTCTCGCCTTGTTGAGCTCCTCTCAGTGAAAATAGATGCCCTTATACAGTGAATTTGACCTAAATTCATATTGAATTTCTCTGCAGTTAGTAGAAATTTATTATGAATTTAGGTTAAATTTTCTCTATAAGCGCATCTATGCTCATTTTTTAGTAAAGTTAATCACAACTATTTTTTCTTCTATTTATTTCTGAGTAATTTTTTATATAGTTTTTCTTTCTTTTCTGCTATATTTATTTTTTTTCTATTTATTTCTAAGTTGTAATAAGTCTTTAAAAATAAAAAAGAGGCGCAATGCTCGTTAATTAGCTTCAAGCCTTTCAGAATAGTGTAAACTGCACTGCGTATAACTCCGTGCAGTCTACCCTATTCCTCAAGGCTTAAAGCTAAGCAACGTCTTGAGTTAAGCATTGAGCCTCTTCTCGCATCGCCTCGCACTGGGCTTATAAACCGCTATGAAAGTGCCTCTCGCCATGCGAGGTGGGACTAAAAAACAGCTGCAGAAAGAATCAACTAAAAAACTCTTTTATCGTTCATGCCACGAACCTGTACTAAAAGGTGCTCGTGGGGCACCAGCCTTAAAACCTGTACCAAATAAAATGCCTTTGTAACAGCCTTAGAACTGGTACTGAAGGAATCAACTAAAAAGCTCTTATAAACCTCTAGTATTATTGAAACTAAAATTATATAGAATTTTGCTACAGAAAGAATTATCATAAAAGAAAATAAATAAGTAATTAGAATCATGTTCAAAACATTAAAAGCAAAAGAATTATCATAAAAGAAAATAATTAAGTAATTATAATTCTGTTCAAAACATTAAAAGCAAAAAAGAATTATCATAAAAGAAAATAAATAAGTAATTAGAATTTTGTTACAAACTTTAATAGCAAAAAGAATTATCATAAAAGAAAATACATAAGTAATTAGAATTCTGTTCAAAACATTAAAAAACAAAAAGAATTATCATAAAAGAACATAAATAAGTAATTAGAATTTTGTTACAAACTTTAATAGCAAAAAAGAATTATCATAAAAGAAAGTAAATAAGTAATTAGACGGGTGCATTGGTACCGGTTGGTGGAAATTAATTATTCAAATTTGGAAACTAATGGAGTAACAGAAAGATTATAATTAATCTGAGCTAAAATAAAAAAAGAAAAAAAGCAAAAATCAAAAGAAAATAAATAATTCAAAGCAAAAAATAAAATAAAAAAAATAAAAAAGTGCCACCTAAAGGGCTACCACGGCCTGAATACGACTAGAAACCACTCTCGAACAATGGGCCAGGATTCAGGCCCGCAATAGGCCCAATAGGCCCACAGGCACATATAGTGCGTTTAGGCCCGTAAGCCTGCATTTGAGAGGAGCTCGAGTGGGCAGCGGGACTGGGGCTTATAAACCACTCTCGAGCTCCCTCAGCTAGCAAGGTGGGACTAAACTTTCGTCTTTGCGACGCTGGCGGCAAGGTTTTAGTCCTCGGTTGATGCCTCAACCGACCAAAGCCCTCTGCTTCCCGCCCTCTGGGTTGCTGAAAAGAGGCCTTTGGTCCTGGTTGATGGCTCCAACCGGGACTAAAGGGGTGCATTAGTCCTGGTTTGTGCCACGAACCGGGACCAATGCCTTTGCTATATAAGTAGCACTTAGTAAAATTTCAGAACCGCCCATCCCCACTTCAATCTCTTCTCCTGCTCTCCCGACGGCGGCGAATCCATCCCGGCCCAAGGCCGCCTTCTTCCCAGGCCGACGCTGCCTCATACCGCCTGCCCACAGAGCCCAAGCGCCTGTCACCGCCCGCCCGCCTACCAAGGCCAAGACCTCGCCGCCGTGAGCAACTAATTTAATTTGATGTTAGTAGTAGTTAATTTAGATGTGTAGTTAATCTTGTTAGATTTTTTTTTAGATTTTTTTGTAGTTCATAGATATTTTTGTTAGATGTGTAGTAATTTAGATGTAGTTCATAGATGTGTAGTAATTTAGATGTAGTTAATTTTGTTACATTTTTTTCTGTTAATAGATTTTTGGGTGATATTATTGTTGAATATGCATGTTTGTATGTTCATATATATGCAAAGATCGAATATGTCAAATTTTTATGATTTTTTTCTGTTCATAGAATTTGTATGATTTTTTTTCTGTTGTAATTTTGTTCATAGAATTTTAATGATTTTTTGTTCATAGTATTTTCTTTGTCAACTTATTGTGTATGTATAGGAAAATTGTGAACGATACAAGTCATTTATGAATATGTCCATATTTAGAATAGAGGAAATATGAAAAAAATAAGAAGAGAAAGTGTTTAATATAATTAGTTAGAAAAATAATAGAACTATAGTTAAACTAGTTTATTTTTAGTAAGTACTATTTTATTTTATTTATAGTAAGTGCTTCATATATTGTTGAAGTAGCTAGTTGATTTAATAAACTACTTTATTTTACTATATATAGAAGTAGTTTGTTTTTAGTAAGTACTACTTTATTTATTTATAGTAAGTGCTTAGTAGTTGAACTAGTTGATTTAATTAATAAAACTACTTTATTTAACTATATATAGAAGTAGTTCCTGCATCGACGTCGGCGATGCCTATCCCGCATCCTCGTCTGCCGCCGACTCGGGCGGTGGAGGCCTGCTTGATTAGGGCCATGTTCGACCGGACTCCGCCGGGCTGGTATTGGGAGGTGCTACCTTCCGGGGACGTAGGTTGGTGAGGAGGCAGCCTGTTGTTGACCCGATCCTTGTTTGGTGACGGTCGCGTGGGCCAGTGACGGTGCCGAGGCTTCCGGACACGGCGGAGGTGGTACGTCACCATAGCGAGGAGGACGAGCACGTCCGTCGCTACATGGTTGCATTGGAGGGCAGATTCGACAATACCTGGCAGATTCTTCAGGGATCTCACTGGAGCTATGATCCTGTGATGGTTCCTTATCTTTGGGTGTCCACCGCTCATGACGATACCGTCCAGCGCTACGGTTCTAGCTGTATTAATTAGCGATGCTATATGTATGATAGTATTCAAGGAGTATTCGACGATGTACGGACACAAGAGATGATGTACTTTTGGTTATAATTGAATGCATGCTAATTTGAATACTACTTTATTTTACGATTTGGTTTTGCTTATTGAATGCTCATATTCGAAAAGTACTCCTACTTTGAATGCTAAAATTGAAGAGCACTCTATGCAGAAATCTAGGAGCCCCCTCCATCATCCACGCCGTCGTGGGGGTAGTTTCTCCTTCATTCCCGTGTGCTAGACAATTTGTTGTAATAATGCACTCGGGAATGAAAGGAGGAGCTACGCACCATCACCGATAGTCAACCCGTGATTAATAATAATGATCTAATTTAGGTTTTTTAGTACATATATTTAATATTTGAATTATGAACTTAGGCCAGAAATGTCGTACTCAGACGACAAAAACCGCCTGGGAGTGTGACTGGTGCCACGACGACGGAGGTATGTGCGACAGTGTTCATTGAGCTGGACGAAGATCGGCGCTTCAGCATTAAGCTCGAGGAGACCTTCGATGTTCATACGGGTACACAACGCATTTACAATAGTTTTTCTCGTAATTAAGCACGACTTCAACTATTTTAACGTGTATTTTTCATCTTTTCCAATTTGACTAGCTTATCCCATGCTATGCATGACGCTATGTCTCGGAGAGGATGGGCTTTGAAGACTATGAGTATGGAAACCAAAAAAATTCTCCTAAGGACCCATCATGGTGTGGATTTTCAAGTAAAGCTGTACAATGCTGAAAGTGTAACCCATTTTGGTTGCAAAAATTGGGAAGCACTTTGCAAGATGTATGGTTTTGATGAGGGTATGCTTGTCACCATGGATCTTGGTGATCCTACAATCCAGCAAGACAAAATGGGCATTTGGGTCCTTGTGGATACACCTTCAATTCTTCCCCCATGTGAGCTTAACATAGTTATTAAGTAATTTATATTGTTTATTTCAAAATAGTTGACAGCTTGTTTCCATTGACAGCTTATTTTCATTCTTCAAAGAATGTGCGGAAAATGGTAGACAAAACCCACTACACCGATGGTCTCGAATTAACTTATTAGGAGAAAAATCATCTGATCGCATTTTGTATTGATCTTGAGAATTACAATGTCTACAATCGAACTCCTCAACATTATGGTCAATATGTGCCACTAGTGCACGTGTTGAACTACGGTAACTACCATGGAGATACCTCGCAAGATTTTTTACTATTACGACATCCCTGCATCTTTTTAAATACTTCTAAAACTAGTACATCATTGCTAACTACGATGTTATTACTATGTTTTTCAACAGATAATCCTGAATGATTGTGTGCCTCATCTGATGTATACGCACGATCCCCTTGATGTTTTGAACATACAACCAGGTCGTCCTATGAATCTCAATTTTCCATACCGGATTTCTAAAAGAAGTGGAGACATGAAAATCAAAGAATGGAAAAAATGTATGGACAGTCGTTGGAGCTTCTTGCAAGCAAAAGGAGGCTAAGCGCAAGAATTGGAGATGTGATGATCTCCATTCTTCATAATGGAGAGTCAGGGTCTATATTGTTTTATGCTATTTTACCTTAAGGGTGTTTAGGTCCTACCGACATCGATGATCATGTGCTAAGAACAATTATGTAGGGTTGGGTTCGATGACTATGAGGATGATGATCGTATGACTTGTTATTAATAACGAGTAGAAGTTGTATGATGATGCATGATTAGTAGGACTTGTTATTATATATGAACATAGCAGCATGACGTATGATGCGAGCATGCATGAGTTATTATATATCAGCGGGTGAAATGAACATAGCAGTAGCTAGCGTTGGTAAACCAAAGACGAAGATATAAGAGAGGACACTTCTCTCCATTAGCTAGCTAGTAACAACCTAAAATTAACCCCCAAAATCCCTAAACCAGCCACTTTTTTTTAGAAAAAAGGAAAACCTCAGCTGCTGACACGTGGATGCCTTTTGGTCCCGGTTGGTGCCACCAACCGGGACCAAAGGCCCTCCTGCCTGGGCTCGGCGCACCGGCCACGTGGAGGCACATCTGTCCCGGTTCGTGTTAGAACCGGAACTAAAGGGGGGAGGCATTAGTAACGACCCTTTAGTCCCGGTTCAAGAACCGAGACTAAAGACCCTTACGAACCGGGACAAATGCCCCCTTTTCTACTAGTGATACTGGATAATGGACACCTCATTATGCTTGCACTCCTAATATAACCAATAATGTACAGATAAACAATCTTCCAACATGTACATACCAACATGCCATTTGAATGCCCTTACATAAAAGGCTTGATAAAAGTTCAATATGGCTTTGTTGGCATGGTCCATATTGCATAAGTATTGTTTTCGATGAGCAGCCAATTTGGATTTATTCGGCTAAGCTAATATTCACTATCTTTTTATTCTATTACTCATGAATAAAATATTCAAGTACTTAGGTATTACAATGTTTAGTTTTGATTTAGGAATGGTCTCTTCCTATGTTTAGGTATATCAAGTTAACGTTTTCATATCTTCTTTTACTTATGTTCTTACTCTCCCTCAAAATAGGTCCTATTAGTTATTTTGGCTTCTCAAATTGATAGAACAGGGCCAAATACACACATCTAAAACTAATAGATTAATATGTAAATCTTACATAACATTAGCAAATATAAATTATGCTAGAAAAACTAACAAAATCAAAAGGCTAGAAAATGATACAAATATAAATCTAAAATAGGACAAATTATGAAAAGTTACCAAGCAGATATGCATGTTTAATTCATGACATATATATACTTATATACCAATCAGAATACCAAACATACCTAAGGCAGTTCTAATATGATCACATTTGGTTCCAATTTTTTCTTTAGAAAAATCAAATAAGTATGCTCCCAACTTTTAAAATACTAGACTGCGCATCGAGCGGGCCACTCTGCTAGTTACTACAACAGAACAAGGTCCAGAAAACTGAATTACGTTTTCATACACTGTATTCACTCAACCACTTCCCAGGAAAAGAAAAGACCAGCAACAGATGACCTATCTCGGGACTCAAATAACAAAGAAAGAGTGAGCACAACCTAACTATACTCAATAGCAAAATGTTGTGCATATATGTTGCAAGGGAGTTGTTCCCACCAGAAGGTACCAAAGGAAAGACGGGCTCAGTTATGCAAAGAGAAACAAAAAATCGCAATGTGTATGCAAGATTTTGGATCTACTATGGTGTGTCGACCAAGAATGTTGCTATCTACATTGTAAATATGTATCTGCCTATTTTAAACTCCGTAGTTTCTATCTCTGTACTATTTCAAACTGAACTACTGTCAGTTGTAATAACGTTTGCGTCTTGGGCCATCTGGTTTTGTCAATCGATCGCCTAGTTGTTGTTATTTTTACAATGCCATGGTTGCAAACATGGAAATCCAACACAGTACTTCCTTCAGAGAGGGATAACCTAACACAAAGGAAAATAAATGTGAAACGTCCCTGTTTCACCAATTTTTGATTTCCAAGTGACCAAATCACCCTCCTAATTCAGTTTTACTCATCAAAATATTCAGATATTAAGCTACAGCTGTAATCAAATTGGCTGAAAAAGTTACTTTTAACCATGTATGCTTAATTTGGATTCCAACCAATGTTTCTCTGTCACTTATTGGATACTCCCTCCGTCCGAAAATACTTATCATCAAAATGGATATAAAGGGATGTATCTAGAACTAAAATACGTCTAGATACATCCTCTTTTATTCATTTTGATGACAAGTACTTTTTAATGGAGAGAGTACTTTTTTATTCTAATGTAAAAAAAAAGAGTTACAAATTGAATCCACCAAGTCATAGCATTGACTAACAACTTCCAAATTAATTGTCCCCGAAGGTGCTGAAAAATCACTACAATAAAACAACAAGGGATAATGAATGAGAAAATACAAGGACCTGCATGAACATGACAACTACACACAAAAGGTTCTCGACGGGCCAGCTAGTACTACATATCTCAAGGAAAATCCTTCAAATCGCAACAGAACAGGAGCCTAAGATGTTGAATAGTAATAAACTCATTAGCCACAAAAAGTTGCCTTCTAATCAGCTTTACAACTTATAAGCCAGTGATCTATGGATGAACCTGTGTGAACTTTAGAATACAGAAACAACTACGTTCCTACATAATTCAGGTAGATTTTCGCGTGCTAAGCATGAACAATGGCTCGAGTAGTTGGTTGGCCTCAGTGGGTGGGACGACTCAAGCAGAGGATTCTTCTGGAATTCATTCCTAAGCTGCCCACATGCCACATTAGGGCATTTCCAACGGTGACCCTCAAATCGTCCGTATCCGTTTGGACCGCGGAAGCAATCCAACCCTGGTCTGTACCGGTCCGCAGAATGGTTTGGACGTGTTTTCTCCCGTAAATTAGAGACAAACGTGGGGGCTTTGCGTAAGTTCAGACAGCAGCCACATACGACTCCGACATCCCCAACCCACCCAATCCCTCCCTACCGGTCCCATTTCCTTCCACTATACCCCTTCTCCCCTTGCTTTGCATTCGCACCCTCCACTTCTGCAGTTGCCGCCGTTGTACGTCTCCGGTCACCACGGAGGCATTGCCGGATGTCTGTAACTAGCACCGACGCGCCCGCTCACCTTTACGACGGCGCTGTCCACCCTGGAGCCATTTGTACCTAGGTACACTCCTTCCCCCATTTGACGACCTCCATGGTGGACAACACGCTCGGCAGGTGTTCGGTCAAATGCCATTGAGGTTATTTTCGAATGTTGTGTAGTTTTTTAGAGGACGAAGGTTGGCGAGCTACTCGACCATGGAGGATGAGTTCTTGTGTGATTCATGTTTAGCCGTATTCACAGATTTCGTAGGCAGGAGAAGAGAGGGGACCTTCTGGCAGCAAGTGCATGAATCGTTTCATGCACGAAAGCACATTGCGACATACGGCATGTATATCATTCAAGAACGCAATATTAGGTCATTATCGTATCGCTGGTACACTATCCAGACCAGCCTCACCAAGTTTTGTAATGTGGTTCATCATCTGGAGGCAAGGTGCATGGCCATTCGCGCGGCAGAGGACGGGGTCGTAAGTTTTGCTTCCTCCTGCTCAACTTGTTGATTGATTCGTTCACTCAATGTTGGTCTACACATTATGTAGCCCGCACGCGCTGCAGTGATGTACCACAGGATAGAGGGACGGCTATTTACGTACACACACTATTGGATGAAGCTGAAGGGGGAGTACGTGTGAGAACATGATCCGTTGATGAAAAACTTGTTCGACATCCGGTTAATCTAGTCGAATTTGAGACATTGTGTTCCTATACTTAATTTGCATGCTATGTATGGATGATTTATGCTATTTTCGATCCAAACTTTGATGAGTATCAACCGGTTTGCATGAACTTCGTCTGCTTAGTTCAAATGCGGGTTGAAATGTATGCATGCAACGTTGGATGACTAGTTCCTGCATCCATGTCCGCGTGCTCAGAAGCTTCTACCGGGTTATAGGGACTCAGGTTCACATGATAACCACTTCCACATGCATGTTAGTTCTTGAGCGTGCGCCTTTTCATCGTTAATCCCAGCTGAGGAAAATGGAACAGTTCATGCATGCTAGGTGACGATAGCTGAAATGATAATGCAGTTTTTAACACGCATCCTTGTCAGATAGATGGGCCATTCGGTGTAAAGGCGTTGCTGGATTACCTAGCAGAATGTACTCGAAGGACACCCTGCGTCCAGTTTCAAGGAAATAATTCTTGCAGTCATCCATTAGTGCTTCCAGAGTATATGACTTGACTTCGCACTTGGAACTTGTAGGCATCCCACACGTTCTATAGGTTTATATTTATTTATGCCTAACTTAATTAACTATATACTCTCTAGAAATAGTTATCAAGATCTTTGTTAAACATGTTATTATAGAGCTATTCACAAATTATTTGAAGATATTGAACTATATGTGAACACATAAATGCCACAAACTAATTCAGAGAGTAATGCGATCTTTACTTTTATCTACAAATAAAATAAAAGAAATAGCCGTTTGGAAACAATGCCTCAAACAAACACCATCACAAAAATGTTGTCTCAACTTAATGCATATGTATTTTAATTGAAACATTACAATTGTGTATACAAACACTATATCTTAATACTTAGCGCTACTTTGTCTTGTATTTTTTCCTACTAAAAAATAATGACAAACAATGTCTTATAAAAAATAAAAAAATTATTATAAATAAGCTAGAATATTTTACATTAACTTGGCTAAACTATTAATCAGTGATCGCATTCTCATGACAATAACAATGACCTGATAATCTACAGAGCATTAAGGTAAATTGTCAGAAAGGAATTTGAGTACATGTTCCATTAGCGACGAGTTTTCGTGGTGAGTCGGATTTATAGATTTGAAGATTAAAGGATAAACTTAAATTTTCCGCTCCATCATCATTAGTATTGTGATTTCGTGCTATCTTATATTTGGATTTAGAGTACATGATAAAATTTATTAACTTCCTAGAGTTGGATTGGGGGATTTGGTTTACGAGTCCAAATTTATTATTGATTCAACAATTCTAAATTGGAAAAGTGAAGTGACTTACCTGCTCTAATAGTAGAAATAAAAATAAAGTTATATTTTGTCAGCTTTTATGACGGTGATATTTTTTCTTCTATGAATTAGTGAATAATAAAAGGTAGGTGTGCTATTTCAAGTGTGTTGGTTATAGAACATTGATATGTGATATTAATGCTTGTGTTTCCACTCTCAATTTAATACAATCGTGAGTATTACTAAGGTTGAGAACAAATTTGTGGATGTGTTTCTTGTTTCTCTTAAAAAGGGCAACGGGAGTGGCAAGACATAATCCGAGCAATGTACTTGAGGAAAAAGACTTTGACTCAATGTGAATTGTGAAGGAAATATGCCCTAGAGGCAATAATAAAGTTGTTATTTTATATTTCCTTATTCATGATAAATGTTTATTATTCATGCTAGAATTGTATTGATCAGAAACTTAAATACATGTGTGAATACATAAACAAATACCGTGTCCCTAGTAAGCCTCTACTAGACTAGCTCGTTGATCAAAGATGGTCAAGGTTTCCAAACTATAGACATGTGTTGTCATTTGATAATGGGATCACATCATTAGGAGAATGATGTAATGGACAAGACCCATCTGTTAGCTTAGCATAATGATCGTTCTGTTTATTGCTATTGCTTTCTTCATGTCAAATACATATTCCTCCGACTATGAGATTATGCAACTCCCGGATACCGGAGGAATGCCTTGTGTGCTATCAAACGTCACAAAGTAACTGCTTGATCATAAAGATTCTCTACAGGTATCTCCGAAGGTGTTTGTTGAGTTGACATAGATCGAGATTAGGATTCGTCACTCCGAGTATCGTAGAGGTATCTTTGGGCCCTCTCGGTAATACACATCATAAGAAGCCTTGCAAGCAAAGTGACTAATGAGTTAGTTACAGGATGTTGTATTACGGAACCAAAACTCACGCCCATTGGCCGTGTGCATTTCCTGTATCGCTAATCAAACACTTGGCTTCTCATTCATGTTTGAGCATAGTTTGGTCTCCTCGTGAGATTCTTCTGTTGTCATTTTCTTCCTAGCACCTACTTGGGGAGTGACCAACCCACTATACATACCTATGCCGCCTAGAACACATGGCAATGCCACAGTCACGCGGTGACCACGCGGCGGGCTTGCGAGTTTATGCGCTCTGGAGTTGGGGCCCTCGGCACCGTACAAACCTCAATTTATCACCACCAAACCATGTATTTATGATTAAATATATACTTATGTACCTATAAATGACTTTTTTTAAAAATAAAGAGAAAACTATAAGGCAACAACAGTTCAAATTTGACCTGCTTCCTACTGAATCGGCGGAAATTTGTCTTTTTCACTAGAGTTGGATCAAAACTTTTAACACCCAACCATTTTTCAAATTGTGTATTAAACATGGCCTAATATTTTAGTAAATTTATTTGGTCCAATTTTGCAACAAATATATGGTAGGTCCTTCACAAAAAAACTCATTTTGGGCACTCGGAAAATGGAAAATGATTTTTTCGTCAAAAAAAAATGAAAACTCCCTTAGGAAACATTGTTTGCCATTCCAAGATGCACGCTTGTGTACAATATGAGATCATTTAAACATACTATGCCATGAATGTGCCCATAAGATTGATCATTTGGCTTGAAAACCATGAATCTTCACACATGATAGCTCATTTCTGAGAACACTTTTTTCGAAGAATTTCCATATTACAAGTTTATTATTTTTCCTGGTAACTTGGTCACATATAATGACACAATGCGAAGGTTTCCAATTTTTTGATTTTTTTTTTGAATTTTTATGTCTGTTTCAAAATGCGGTCAAAATGGTGGGCATGACTGTTCCTAGCCAGTGGTTGAATCTTGGAATTTTTTTGGTGTTTCTCTGATTAAATAGATACTTATGTGCCTAGAAATGATTTTTGGGAAAAATAAGGAGCAAACTATAAGGCAGCTGCAGTTCAAATTTGACCCGTTTCCAACTGAATCGGCGGAATTTGTCTTTTTCACGAGATATGGATAAAAGCTTTGGACACTCAATCATTTGGTCCATTGTGCATTAAATATGACCTAGTATTTTTAAAAATTGATTTGGTACAATTTTGCAACAAATATATGGTAGGCCGTTCAAAAAAAAAAACTCATTTTGGGCACTCGAAAAATGGAAAATGAATTTTTTGTCCAAAGAAAATGCAGACTTCCTTAGGCAACATTGTTTTCCATTTCAAGATGCACCCTTGTGAACAACATTATATTATATGAACAAACTATGATGTGAGTGTGGCCATAAGATCGATCATTCGGCTTGGAAGGCATGAATCTTCACACATGATAGCTCATTTCTGAGAAAACATTTTAAAAATAATTGACGTATTACGAGTTTATTATTTTTCCTAGTAACTAGGTCACATATAATGATACAATGCGAAGGTTTTCCAATTTTTTGATTTTTTTTTTGAATTTTTCATGCCCGTTTCAAAATGCGGTCAAAAGTGACTTTTGGAAAAAAATCATGAGCAAACTATGAGGCAGTTGCAGTTCAAATTTGACCCACTTCCAACTGAATCAGCGGAAATTTGTCTTTTTCACGAGAGGTGGGTCAAAACTTTTGACACCCAACCATTTGGTCAATTCTGCATTAAATGTGGCCTAATATGTTATAAAATTGAGTTGGTATAATTTTGCAACAAATATATGGTAGGCCCTTCACAAAAAAGCTCATTTTGTGCACTCAAAAACTGGAAAATGATTTTTTTCATTCGAAGAACATGAAAACTTCCTTAGGCAATATTGTTTGTCGTTCTAAGATGCACCCTGCAAAATATTAGAGCATTTGAATAAAGTATGACATGAATGTGGCCATAAGATTGATCGTTTGGCTTGAAAGTCATGAATCTTCACACATGATAGTTCATTTCTGAAAACACTTTTTCAAAAGAATTGTTGTATTACAAGTTTCTAATTTTTCCTGGTAAGTTGGTCACATATAATGACACAATGCGAAGGTTTTCAATTTTTTTCTGAATTTCTTATGCCCGTTTCAAAATGCAGTCAAAACGGTGGGCATGACCGTTCGTAGCTAAGGGTTGAATCTTGCGAAACTTTTGGAGTACTCCGATTAAATAGATACTTATGTACCTAGAAATTATTTTTGAGAAAATAAGAAGGAAAGTATGAGGCAGCTGCAGTGCAAATTTGACCCGATTCCAGCTAAATCGACGAAAATTTGTTTAAATGACCAAAAATAGCTAGTTGGATCAAAAATGCACACAAATTGGTGATTATCCATAAAATGTGGTCTAAATTAATTGAATATTTTAGTGATCCATTTTGCAAAATAATTTTGGTAGCTACTTCATGAAACCCCCTATTTTTAGGACTAAGAGATAATTTTAATAAATGCCTCATGTTTTGAACCAAGCAGGAAGCAGCACACGGATCACCCCCACTGTAGTCGACCTGAGTCGTCCACACTCTCCTTCAGTCCCTCAATGCAGCATCTCTCGCTCACCTGTCGTCCCTCTCCCACCAACCCTCCCACCCTCTCTGAAACTTTCCCCTCTCTCGCTCATCTCGCTCTCTCTCCCCTGCACTGGCAGAAAACCCTATAGCACTCTCCCCTTCTCCCCTTGCCACCACCCACCCTCCCCCACCGCCACCCACCTCCGCCACCCACTCGTCCCCTCGCCGCCACCCACCTCCGCCACACCTCCCTCCCCAGCTCAGATCCTCTCCCCTCTCCCAGATCCAACTTCCCACCGCCACGTTAGGCACCCAATCCCGGTGACCTAAGGTGGGATTCGACGGCGCCCAGCACACCTACACCCGTCACGAGCCATGGAGGTGGTGGCCCTCTCTGTCGTGGTTCTAAGTCTGACAGTAGTGTAGGGGGGTACTAATGGAGAGGCAAGATCCTAGCTATGGAGTAGTTGTACACGCAGGAGTTTTACGAGTTCAGGCCCTTCTCGGAGGAAGTAACAGCCCTACGTCTCGGAGCCCGGAGGCGGTCGACTGGATTATATGCATATGAGTTACAGGGGTGCGAACCCTTTACACTGAGGAGGGGGGTGGCTTATATAGAGTCTGCTGCACCCTCCGCCCTCGCTATGCAGGTTTAAAGTACATTAAGACTGGGGGTTACTGGTAACGCCCATATAAAGTGCTATGAAGACCATAAAGGCTACTTAATGACAGACCGTTACATGCAGAGTGACTTTAGATCTCCTGGCCGTCGAGTGGTTGGCTTCATGGTCGAGTGGTAGGCTTCATGGTCGAGTGTCTTCGAGTCCGTCGAGTGAAACACTTCGAGTCGATTGATGTGTGGTTTCTTCTAGAGATGTCCTTGGGTAGGGTAGTTTGGACAGGTCCATGACCCTACCCTAGGTACATAGCTTCATCATTAGCCCCCAAATGGATCGAGGTTTGAGTGGGGAAGGAGTTGAGAATTCTTCCGACCCATTTCTCGTGCTATGAGTATGTCTTGTCTTGGATCAATGAGCTTTAGGTGACGACACCAACTTCTTTTTCAGTCGCCTTGATCCATTCTTTGTATCTGTCGAGTGAAGTTTTCGCTTAGAGAGCTCCGAGTGACAAAGTGGAGGAGATCTTCCATCTGACGAGTTGTTCTGCAACCCGCGGATTTTGTGGGATTCGAATTTTGGGAAGCGCGCGGGACGGGGCAAAGCCACAGCAATCGGACGGGATAAGGCAGGGATGCCGCAATCTCCGCGCCACCTTTTTCGCCATGTATCGCGCGCGTGACTGTTGCGGGATTTGACAGGATCGCCCGGGCCTACGTGTCAGCCACTCGGAAGCGGCCTTATATAAGGCGCCGGGCGGGGTTTTTGAACAGTGCATCCTCATTACCATCCCTCTTCTCCAGATTCATCCGCCGCGCTAGCTTCCACCCTAGCGCTGCTGCTTCGTGCACGCTTCGCCGGCGACGATGGTGAAGGAGAAGACGGCGGCTTTGGAGCGGGCGAAGAAGGCGACGGCGAAGGCGAAGGGAAGGGCGACCAGTCGGGGCGGATCTTCGTCAAGGACCGGCCTGCCGCGGGGCTGGATCCAGGGCGACTGGATCCGCTCGACGATCCGTTAGAAGGACCTTGATGACCTGGCCGATGAAGGACTGATCCCCCATGGATCAGCGAGGCTTCCGGGGAACGAGTGGGAGCCACAGCCTCAGGAGGGTGAGTGCGTCCTCTTGGCCACTCACGTCGACCGTGGATTTTCTTTGCCTCCTCATCCTTTCTTTCGGGGATTTCTGAACTTCTTTGGGGCACAACTCCACCATTTCACACCAAACTCTATCGTATCTTGCTGCTTTCGTGTCGTTGCGAGAACTTCCGGGTTGTCGGCCTCATTGGGGTCTCTTCAAGCACATTTTCACCGTCGCTCCACAGACGGTGAAAAAGGCCAATCCGAGTGATGAGAGAACCCAAGTGATTCAGATGTGCGGGGGCCTCGGAGTTCAGATGAGGGGAAAAAGCGCCTTTCCGGCCATGGTCCTTCCCGAGTCTGTTCGTGGATGGCAGCCGACCTGGTTTTACTGCAAAGACCAGCCGATGCCAGGGCAGTCGACTGGACTTCCTCCTTTTTCCATGGACCGAGTGGGGAAGCCTTCTTCTTTGAAGGTGACCCCGGAAGAGAAAGTGCAGGTAAAAGTGTTGGTCGAGCGTGTAGTCCAGCTTATCCGTGACGGGGTGACCGACATGGATCTCCTGGAAGTCTTCCTTCGATGATGCATCCAGCCACTTCAATACCAAGACCATCCGATGTGGATGTATTCTGGCACCGAAGACACCACTCGGGTCCACCCGGAGGAGGTCGAGGATGCCACGCTGGAGAGGTGGATGACTGCCATCACAGGGAATAAAGACAACCCCCGCGGGGCCAGGAGGATTCCTCCACTCGACCAATCATATGAGCCAGACAAGGTACAACTCTGTTTCTCCGACTGTGATCCTGCTTCCTTCATTCCGTTTTTGTTAGAATGTAGTCGACTGACTTTCGCTTTGCTTGTTGTTTTCCAGGTCACAACTGAGATGTACTCGATGCCCAACGGGGCGCAAGAACAGGTCGAAGAGGAGGAGGCGAGCGGAGGCGAAAGCCAGGAGGAGTGGCAGTCTGACGCTGAGGGGGACGAAGATGACGACGACTATGGTGGAGAGGAGGAGGAATAGGAGGAGGAAGAGGAGGAGGAAGCCGACCCTTCTCGCACGGAAAGGCGATCCAAGCTCTCCCACGACCCCTCGGTCGAGCGTGGCAAAGCAATCGGTACTGTGGACACCGACGAAACGCCCTCGGACGTCTTCCCCTGCTCCGACTGAAAAAGCTCCCAAGCATCCCTGAGCGGCGTCGTTGAAGCCGTCGAAGGCCCTGCCCAAGATGAAGGTGGCCATTCCCACGATTTCTGGGTAACAGCAGAACTCGTGTTTCTTCGTTTAGCATGGGTAGACTCTTGGTCGACTCGTTGGTTAACCGACTGATTTCCGAAAATTGCAGTGCCGCTACCTCCGAGACCTCCACCAAGAACGACGATCAAGAGATGGAAGACGCTGCCACCTCCAATCCTCGCACGCTCTGTAGTTTCACTTACCGTCGATTGGATTTTCGCTTCTAACTCGGATTTATCCTCGCAGCTCCTCCTCACGCCATTGATCTCCCCGATGACGACGACGAGGTGCCACCGAGGGGAGGAAGAACAAGAAGGCGCCGTCTGGCAAGACCATTCGGACTGCGTCGATGCCTGAGGCATTGGTTCAAGAAGGTGGTGAAGTCACTCGGCATTCTGTGTCCTTCGCTGTGCCGCTGACGAGTGCCCGGCCTTCATCGTCGACTGCTGATCCGCCCTCCCTTTTCGCCACGCACCACGTCCCAGAGGACCAAGCGAGTGCTGCTAGGGAGGCTATACGCCAAGCGGGGATCATGATGGAGCAAGTGAAGGCGATCCGGGAAGCCAGCCAAGCGGCTTATGATGCTAGCTCAGCCCTCCAGAGCAATGTCCAGGTTAGTTGATCACCGCTTGTTCTGTTAGGATATGCAATCTGAAAATTTCCTTCCGAAGATCTTTGAATCTGCACACCCACCGGGTGCGCCGATTGATTTTTGAACTTTTGAATTGGTGGGGCATCGCTGAGTGCACCCACCGGGTGTAGTCCTCGAGACTATGGTCGATCGGCCGCGCCGACCGTAGTCTATGTATTTTGAATCTCCTCATTCCAACTTCGGCAGTCGGTCTGGTCAGACCATGTCGAACGGAATCTTGGACCCGGTGGGGGCACGCTGAGTGCACCCACTGGGTGTAGTCCCCGCGACTACGGTGAACTGCTGGCAGTCGACTGTAGTCTGAAGATTCTGTTTTTTTTGTAGATCGTGATGAGACCATGACTGACTGCTGGCAGTTAGCTATGGTTTTGGAACCACAATCTCTTTGTTCCTTTTGGTCGATTGATCGGATCAAGTCGATAAAACTAGTGGGGGCACGCTGAGTGCACCCACTGGGTGTAGTCCCCGAGACTACTGTTGAATATTTTGATTCGACTGTAGTCTTAGAAATGCTACGGTTTGTCTCTTAGTTACTCGGAAGTAACATCTCTTTGATATCTGTCGACTGACTCTTTGCAGAAATCTTGCGAGCTTGTGGCTCGTTATACTGAATTGGAAAAGAAACATATCCAGCTCGACCATGACTTGAAGCTTGTTCAGGAGAACTTTCAGAAGGCGAAGGACGAGACAAAAGGTACGATTGGTGAGAACTTGACGATCGTTTTCATCCTTCCGCCCACTATTGATTCCTGACCTCCTTGTCATTTTGTAGAAAAACGAAGGTGGCTCTCGAACAAGAAGGACCAGGAACTTGTCGAGGCGCAGTATATGACTTTGGACAAAACGAAGCTTATGGAAGAGAAGCTGGCTTCGGGCTTCGGCAAACTAGAAGAAGAGAACGCCAACCCGAAAGCTGCTCTCGACGCTGACCAACAAGGAAGTCAGCCATCTGAAGAACGACAAGATTGCTTTGAGTGACAAGGCTAGTGAGCTGGTGGGGAAGAAGAATGATCTGGAAGCTTATCTGGGAGGGCTCGCCAAGAAGTTGTTCCTCATGCTTGAAGGTAACCTATCTCACCCGACTGACTTGTTATCGCTTAATTCGTCAGCGCAGAACTGCTGGTTTATCTTTGACTTGTGTGTACAAAATTCTGCCGAAATTTCGAGGAGGAGACCAGTCGAGTGGAGACAGGTTTGGATCCGATCAACTCTCCTGTGAAGGATGAAGCTGCCATGAACGTGCTCCGACTGGAGTCTCGTGTCGCTGGTGTGGTCGACTATCTTGCTCGACTGAAGGTTGCGGCGTCGCGGATCGACATGACACTCTGGCCGAGAGAGACGCTTCAACTTGACCTTGAGTCTCTAATGACTCGACTGAATGAAGTTCCAGGTCGAGTGCAAGAATGGAAGAAGTCCTCCGCCAGGTGTGGTGCTGATGTTGCTCTATCCCTGGTCCGTGTTCACTGCAAGGACGCACGAGAGGAAAAGCTGGCGTCCTCAAGGTGGCCAATACCAAGAAGCATGACTTCCAATCTTTCATGGAGACCTTCATCGCTGCTGCCACTGGATTGCAGATGGAATCGACCTGGACCAGTTAAATCGGGCCTTCCAGTCCTCCCCCGGAGGAGTAAAAAACTTCTATGCTTGATGCCTTAAATTTGCCTCGGAATGCCGAGTGATTTTGTAACCGACAAACTTTTAACAGGCTTGATGCCTGAGCACTTATGGACCCGTAGGATGCTATCTGAACTTGGCTTCACCGTTGAATACGCTTGCATTTGTCTTCGGGCGAGCCTTGCTCTCCACTCCGAGTATATTTTAGTGCTTGGGACGTACTCTTGCAGGTTGGAGCACAGATTGCAGCAGACTTGCGTCCTTGCGGGCCAGGATGAAGCTCACATTGTACTTGTGCCGAAGCTCGAAAGAGAAGGTAGCAGTCGACCTGTACCTCGTCGTCCTTGCAGAGCGCATGTTGTATTTGTGCCGTAGCTCGAACGAGAAGGTAGCAGTCGACCTGCACCTCGTCGTCCTTGCAGAGCGCACGTTGTATTTGTGCCGTAGCTCGAAGGAGAAGGTAGCAGTCGACCTGCACCTCGTCGTCCTTGCAGAGCGCATGTTGTATTTGTGCCGAAGCTCGAAGGAGAAGGTAGCAGTCGACCTGCACCTCGTCGTCCTTGCAGAGCGCACGTTGTATTTGTGCCGAAGCTCGAAGGAGAAGGTAGCAGTCGACCTGCACCTCGTCATCCTTGCGGGTCGGAACGAATTTCTTACTTAGGCGAGTGCTGGACTGCAGCTAAGCCTCCGAGTGAGAGGCAGACTCACCACTCGGTAGGATTTTAAACACTTAGGCGAGTACTGGACTGCAGCTAAGCCCCCGAGTGAGAGGCAGACTCACCACTCGGTAGGATTTTAAACACTTAGGCGAGTACTGGACTGCAGCTAAGCCCCCGAGTGAGAGGCAGACTCACCACTCGGTAGGATTTTAAACACTTAGGCTAGTCTTGGGTGCAGCTAAGCCCCCAGTGAGAGGCGACTCACCACTCGGTGGGATTTTAAACACTTAGGCTAATCTTGGACTGTAGCTAAGCCTCCTCAGTGAGAGGCGGACTCACCACTCGGTAGGATTTTAAACACTTAGGCTAGTCTTGGACTGCAGCTAAGCCCCGAGTGAGAGGCGGACTCACCACTCGGTGGGATTTTAAACACTTAGGCGTAGTCTTGGACTGCAGCTAAGCCCCGGTGAGAGGCGGACTCACCACTCGGTGGGATTTTAAACACTTAGGCGAGTCTTGGACTGCAGCTAAGCCCCCAGTGAGGCGGACTCACCACTCATGGGATTTTAAACACTTAGGCGTAGCACCGGGACTGCAGCTAAGCCTCCCGAGTGAGAGGCAGACTCACCACTAGGTAGGATTTTAAACACTTAGGCGAGTACTGGACTGCAGCTTAGCCCCCGAGTGGGAGGTTTGCTCTCCACTCGGTAGGATTTATATTACTTCACATTGTATTTGTGCCGTAACTTGAAGGAGAAGGTAGCAGTCGACCTACACCTCGTCGTCCTTGCGGATCAGAACGAATTTCATACTTAGGCGAGTACTGGACTGCAGCTGAGCCCCCGAGTGGGAGGTTTGCTCTCCACTCGGTAGGATTTCAAACACTTAGGCGAGTACTGGACTGCAGCTAAGCCCCCGAGTGGGAGGTTTGCTCTCCACTCGGTAGGATTTCAAACACTTAGGCAAAACGGATTCGCAGCTAAGCCCCCGAGTGGGAGGTTTGCTCTCCACTCGGTAGGATTTCAAACACTTAAGCGAAACGGATTCACAGCTAAGTCTCCGAGTGAGAGGCTTGCTCGTCACTCGGCAGGAATTTTTTTACAAACTTAGGCGAAACAGATTCGCAGCTAAGCCGCCCACTGGGGGATTTCTTACATAAACAAAAGCAGCAACAATTAATGGGAAAATTATAACACTTTTGTCTTTGATAGATAAACTACAGGAGTACTTTTATTACATCTCATCCTAGTGAGTACTTAAGTGTAAAAGGGGAGGAGCAGATCCGCATTCCAAGCTCGTGGCTCATCAATCTGGCGATCGATGTTGTAAAGACGGTATGCTCCGTTGTGGAGAACTTTGGTGATGTTGAAGGGGCCTTCCCAAGTAGGGGCGAGTTTGTGTGGCTTCTGTTGGTCCACTCGGAGGACCAAGTCTCCTTCTTGGAAGGCTCGACTCTTCATATTTCTGGCATGGAATCGACGCAAGTCTTGCTGATAGATGGTCGATCGGATCATGGCCATCTCTCTTTCTTCTTCCGTAAGGTCGATCGCGTCTGCCTGGCTTGCTCGCTTCAACTTCAAAGTAGAGCTCGACTCGTGGTGCATTGTGAAGCAGATCGCTCGGCAGAACCGCTTCAGCTCCATAGACCAGAAAGAATGGAGTTCTCCCAGTCGACCGATTTGGAGTAGTCCTAAATCCCCAAAGAACTGATGGAAGTTCGTTGACCCATGCGCCTGCTGCGTGTTTGAGATCACGCATCAACCGGAGTTTCAGACCTTTGAGAATTAGGCCGTTGGCTATTTCTGCTTGTCCATTCGACTGGGGATGGGCGACTGAAGCGTAGTCGACTCGTGTGCCTTGAGAAGCGCAGAAGGCTTTGAATTGGTTGGAATCGAAGTTTGACCCATTATCCGTGATGATGCTATGCGGAACTCCATATCTGAATATTAACTCTCTGATGAAGCTGATAGCGGTGCCGGCATCAAGATTCTTGATAGGCTTGGCTTCGATCCACTTGGTGAACTTGTCGACTGCCACCAGTACATGGGTGAAGCCGCCCCTGCCAGTCCTCAGTGGTCCAACCATATCTAATCCCCAAACAGCGAAGGGCCAGACGATTGTAATGGTCTTCAGGGCTGAGGCGGGCTTGTGCGACATATTGGAGTAGAACTGACATTCTTCACACTTGTCGACTATCTCTTTTGCCATTTCATTTGCTCTGGGCCAGTAAAAACCCGCTCGGTATGCTTTAGCCACAATAGTCCGAGAGGACGCATGATCGCCACAGGTCCCCGAGTGGATGTCGTTAAGAATTATCCGCCCTCTTCTGGCGTTATGCATTTCTGGCTGGCTCCAGTCGCGCTTTCTCTATACAACTGTCCCTTCATCACAGTAAAGGCTTTGGATCGACGGACGATCTGTCGAGCCTCTTCTTTATTCTCTGGGAGCTCTTTCCTTAGGATAAACGCGATGTACGGCACTGTCCAGTCGGGAGTGATAACCAGAACTTCCATGACCATGTCGACCACGGCTGGGACCTCGACTTCAGTCGGATCCGTGGCACTCTTTGGCTGCGGGGCTTCTTCGGTGAAAGGATCCTCTTGAACCGACGGTGCGTGGATATGTTCCAAAAACACACCACTGGGAATGGCTTCTCTCTTGGAACCTATCTTTGCCAAATCAACGGCTGCTTGATTTTTCAGTCGGGGTATATGATGAAGCTCTAACCCCTTGAATTTCTTCTCCGGCTTTCTTACTGCATTGCAATAATCAGTCATGGCTGGGCTTCTGACGTCCCACTCCTTCATCACTTGGTTAACCACCAAATCCGAGTCGCCGTAGACCATGAGGCGACGGACGCCGAGTGAAATGGCCATACGCAACCCATACAAAAGAGCTTCAGATTCTGCCCGTTGTTGGAGGAATCAAAGTGAATCTGGAGTACATATCTGAGCTTATCTCCTCGAGGGGAAACCAACACTACCCCAGCACCAGAACCATTCAGCATCTTAGATCCATCAAAGAACATGGTCCAGTGCTCCGAGTGAACTTGAGTCGTCAGTTGCTGTTCAGTCCACTCGGCGAGGAAATCTGCTATTGATTGGGACTTGATAGCTTTCTTTGCCTCAAATCGGATATGCAGGGGAAGGAGTTCAATCGCCCATTTTGCCACTCGACCAGTTGCATCTACAGTGCGAATCTCTCGATAATGGGGTGTCGCACGACGCGTAATGGTATGGTCGAGAAGTAGTGAGCAACTTTCTTCGTGGTGATATAAATCCCATATACAAGCTTCTGATAATGAGGGTATCTTTGCTTTGATGGGGTCAGGACTTCAAAAATATAATATACTGGGCGCTGAACTTTGAAGGCTTTCTCTTCTTCTTCCCGCTCGACCGTAAGTACTGTACTGACGACTTGTCCTGTGGCTGCAATGTAAAGCAGCAAAGGCTCTTTGTCGATCGGGAAACAACCACCGCTGGGTGGAAAGCAGGGCTTTAGCTCGCAAACGCTGCATCGCCTTCAGAGTCCACTCGAACTTGTCCGACTTCTTCATCGATCGGTAAAGAGGCAATGCCTTTTCACCGAGACGAGAGATGAATCGACTTAAAGCGGCCAAGCAACCAGTAAGCTTCTGAACATCGTGCACACGCACAGGTCTTTTCATTCGGAGTATAGTGCCCACTTTCTCTGGATTTGCGTTGGTTCCTCGTTCGGAAACGAGAAAACCGAGTAATTTTCCGCCAGGAACTCCGAATGTGCACTTTGATGGATTAAGCTTGATATCATACCTCCTGAGGTTGGCAAATGTTTCAATGAGGTCGGTCGGAAGGTCGGAACCTTTCCGTGACTTGACCACAATATCATCCATGTATGCTTCCACATTCCGACTGATTTGAGTGAGCAAACACTTCAATCATCCTCATGAACGTGGCTCCGGCATTCTTGAGGCCGAATGGCATGGTGACATAATGTAAACACCCGAATGGGGTGATGAAAGCTGTTTTGATCTCATCGGGTCCATACAGACGGATCTGATGGTACCCGGAATAGGCGTCTAAGAAAGACAGTCGCTCACATCCCGCAGTCGAGTCGACTATTTGGTCGATGCGGCGGAGAGGAAAATGATCTTTCGGGCAGGCCCAATTGATATGTTTAAAGTCAATGCACATGTGAAGTGACTTGTCCTTCTTGGGGACCATGACAACATTGGCGAGCCACTCGGAGTGGTAAATCCATCGGATAAACTCTGCTGCTAAGAGCCGAGCCACCTCTTCGCCAATGGCCTTCCTTTTCTAGACGGCGGACCGTCGCAGATGTTCCTTGACAGGTTTTGCCTTTGAATCGACTCGTAGACGGTGCTCAGCTAGTCCCCTAGGTACACCTGGCATGTCAGAGGGTTTCCATGCAAAGATGTCCCAGTTCTCACGGAGGAACTGGATGAGCGCTTCTTCCTATTTGGGGTCGAGTGTTGTGGAGATATTAGTCGGAGCAGCGTTGGGGTCGGTCGGGTGGATGTGAACTGGCTTTGTCTCACCGGACGACTGAAAAGCTGATTCTGTAGCAGGCTTCTTAGCTCGCAACAAATCACTCGGGTCTGCATTTTTCTGGTGTTCCTGCCACTCTTCTGCTACCATCTGAGCATCGGCGATCTTTGAGCCTTTCTGAAAGCACTCTTCCGCCTTCTTGCGATTACCAGTAATAGTGATCATACCTTTAGGGCCAGGCATCTTCAATTTGAGGTACACATAACATGGTCGAGCCATGAAACGTGCATAAGCTGGCCTGCCCAAAATAGCGTGATAGGCACTCTGGAAATCCACAACGTCAAATGTCAACTTTTCTTTGCGGAAATTTTTGGAATCACCAAAAACCACATCAAGAGCAATCTGGCCGAGTGACGCGTCCTTCTTGCCAGCAATGACTCCATAGAAACTCATGTTGCTTGTACTGAGTCTGGACATCGGAATGCCCATCCCTTTCAGTGTCTCTGCGTACAGTATATTCAAAGTACTGCCACCATCCATCAACACTTTAGTCAGTCGAGTACCTCCGACGACGGGGTCGACCACCAGAGCTTGCCTCCCAGGGGTGGCTATGTGCGTCGGGTGATCAGACTGGTCGAATGTGATGGCCGTCTGAGACCACTTCAGATAATTGGGTGTCGCCGGAGCAACCATATTCACCTCTCGGTTTATAACTTTCAGTCGACTTTTGCTTTCAACATCAGCAAAAATCATCAGGGTGGAATTGACATGGGGATATCCATCATCACTATCCTCTTTGTCATCAACTTTGTCCGACTCCTTTTCTTTGTCCTTGGGCTGTTTCCCCTGGAACTGCTGCATCAAGAGCCGACACTGCCGAGTGGTATGTTCCGGGTAAATGAAATTACCCTCTTCATCTTTCTTCGTGTGGATGTGGCATGGCAAATCCATCACGTCATTTCCCTCCTTGTCTTTCACTTTCTTGGGGTTCCAAGGCCCTTTGGGCTTCCCTTTGAACTTTCCTTGAGTCACGGCCAAGGCTTCTCCAGGAGCAGCTGGCTCGGCTTTCCATTTCTGCTTCCGACTGGAGTTCCCTCCTCCGGTTTCATGAGCGACTGACTTGTGCTTGCCACTCCGGAGCCGATCCTCTTCTTCACCATTGGCATACTTGGTGGCTATCTCCATCATTCGACTCATAGACATGTCTCCGGTTTGACCGAATTTCAGGTTTAGCTCTCTGTACTTAACGCCTTCCTTGAAGGCACAGATCGCCCAGTGATCAGATACATTCTCTACCATGTGATGCAATGTGATCCATCTCTGGATGTAATCTCTCAAAGTCTCATTCGGCTTATGTACACAAGTTTGCAGCTCTGTCATTCCTGCTGGTCGCTTGCAAGTTCCTTCAAACGTTCTGACAAACACTCGGTAAAGATCTTCCCAAGTGTAAATGCTGCTGGGTGCTAACTGATTCAGCCACGCTCTCGTCGAGCCCTCCAACATAAGAGGCAGATGCTTCATGGCCACCTCATCATTGCCGCCGCCGATCTGAACAGACACTCGGTAGTCCTCAAGCCAAGTATCAGGCTTGGACTCATCGATGAACTTGTCGACTCGGCCGCTAACCTGAAGTTGGGAGGAATCACCGCGGCCCTGATGGCTCTGCTGAAGCACTCTGGTCCTGAGACGTGCACTCTGCTGCTAGTGGGTACATCTCTGTCGTTACCCTCTCGGTGAGCTCTGTTCCTGTCGACCAGACCTTGAACGATAATGGATCTCGCATCAAAGCCTGGTTCCCTGGGGTCGACTGGAATCCTTCGCCCAACACTATGCTGGCGTCTATCATCCTGCTGTCGAGGCATGTACGATCCACCCCTTGGGGGAGGGGTGGGCACTCGACGTCGATCATCGCGATCGAATCGGTGATCATACTGCTCACGGTTCTTGTACTGATCGTGCCGGTCCCCACGTCCCTCACGCCTCGGGGGCGATCTAGGGCTGTGAGCCGACTGAACTGTATTTGCAGCTACGGATCTGCTGTGAATCCTGTTCTGCGACTGCGATACAGCTGAATTTTGATCTCCTGCTGCCCGGAGTAAATCTCTGATCTGCATCAAACCTCTGCCAGCCTCTGAATGGGAAGGCTGGATTGACTCTGCTATACGGGCCGTAGCTGCTAAATTCTGAATCGGAGTTCGATATACCTGAGTCGGTGGTGGAAAGAGCTGACGTCGACTGGAGTCCGGAACCCATTGCCCCGCACGCTCGTCGAGTGCTCGCTGAAGGTTCTCCAGTCGAGTGCGCTCAGCTGTTGGCTGCCAAGCTGGCGTCCTATAAGGCACGAGCCTCGTGGGTTTCTCCAACGATAGGAGTGTGAAGTGCATCCATGTTCCGGCGGCGAAGTTCTTCCCTCTGCAGCGAATTGAGGGGCTCGGGGAGGTACTCTTCATGGGCATGCGACGGATCGCCTCCGCCGTCGCCTCCTTCGGCGCCGGGAAAACCAGGAGGATCGCGTGGTCCATCGACCATCAGAACCTTCGCCGCTGGATCACTGCTGTCGCACTTGGATGCAGTCTCTGCGGAGCCAGTCGACAGGTCGAATAGGCCGTAGAGAGATTCGTCGGGCTCGATTGCCGTGACTTGGGGGGTGGCCGACTGGCGGGCCAGCGCGTGCCTCACCCACCGCTGAAGCCTCGACCGACCGGAGCGCTTGCGCCAGCGGGAAGCAGGGAGGGAGGATGACACAACGACCGACCGATACTGGGTCGACGGTTGCCGCAGGAGGACGCCGCGGACGCACGCGCGAAAGTGCGTCGCTCCGCGGACTGGGAGCGCGTCGATGTCGAGCGGAGCCTCCTGAAGCCAAGCAGAGTCGTCGGCGATGAACGTGAGCGCGCCGAGACGGATCTCGCGGCCCTCGACCAAAACTCCGCCTGAAACCATGATGAAGGAGATCGGAAAAATTGCAACTTCTCCAATAAGTCGCTAAGACACCTGCCTCAAGGTGGGCGCCAACTGTCGTGGTTCTAAGTCTGACAGTAGTGTAGGGGGGTACTAATGGAGAGGCAAGATCCTAGGTATGGAGTAGTTGTACACGCAGGAGTTTTACGAGTTCAGACCCTTCTCGGAGGAAGTAACAGCCCTACGTCTCGGAGCCCGGAGGCGGTCGACTGGATTATATGCGTATGAGTTACAGATGTGCGAACCCTTTACACTGAGGAGGGGGTGGCTTATATAGAGTCTGCCAGACCCCTCCGGCCCTCAGTTATGCAGGGTTTAAAGTACATTAAGACTGGGGGTTACTGGTAACGCCCATATAAAGTGCTATGAAGACCATAAAGGCTACTTAATGACAGACCGTTACATGCAGAGTGACTTTAGATCTCCGCCGTCACGAAAGTGGTTGGCTTCATGGTCGAGTGGTAGGCTTCATGGTCGAGTGTCTTGAGTCCGTCGAGTGAAACACTTCTGAATCGATTGACAGTGGTTTCTTCTAGAGATGTCCTTGGGTAGGAGTAGTTTGGACAGGTCCATGACCCTACCCTAGGTACATAGCTTCATCACTCTCCGCTGGCGACGTGCCGACCATGTACGCGGTCCTCGCCAGCTCGCTCAGCGCCGACGAGGCGACGCGGCACCCCCGGAGTAGGCCCTCTCCTCTGTTACCGTCCCGTCCTTCTCCTTTCCTCTGTCTCTCTCTCCCTCACGCATCTCCCCTCTCTCTCAGGTACATCTACAACAGCCCTGCCATGGATGGCCTCTTCAGGAGCTCCTTCCGCCGCTGCAGTTCGTCCGCGTCCCCGCCCGGCTTCATCTCCGCCATGATCCGATGCCGCCGACCACCCCTGCGCCTCCGCCGCCCCGCCATCTAAGCCACGGCGCCTGCTCGTCCTCTGCTTCGGGCGACGGGACATGTGTCGCCCCTCGTTGACCTCCAGCGAGCTCCAAGTCCCACGATCCACAACAGCCAGCCCCGCCGCCGGAGCAAGGAGGACCATCCTTCCAGGTGAGAGATCGACTCTCCCCCGCCCCACCCCGTCCAAATCCGCACGCATTGCTCGCTGATTTCTGCTCCTGGCGCTTTCTGCTCGTCACTGTTAGCTAAATAATCTAGCGTGACAAGTAGCTTCAGTTAGAGCTGCTGCTGCAGCTTAGCACTTTCAGTTAGCAGGTTTTTCGGTTTCAGTTAAGGTAGTGCCTGAGGACGCGGTCTGTGCAATCCCGAGGCCTTAGCTCGTGGCGATCATAGAGTGAAGGGCACTTTTAAGTTCTGCAAATTTGGTTCAAATGCTACTTGTGTGGATACTGTAAATCATTGTACATTGTTGTGAATGCCGACGGCTTGGGTATTGCGACCGACTGTTGTACGTCTTTTTACCA
Organism: Aegilops bicornis; assembly: GCA_021605145.1. Lineage (NCBI taxonomy): Eukaryota > Viridiplantae > Streptophyta > Magnoliopsida > Poales > Poaceae > Aegilops > Aegilops bicornis. The sequence goes on from JAHIAL010000030.1 coordinate 2,971,348, forward strand.
CCTTGTATTCTTTTTCTTATTGTTAGATTGATCTTTTTGTTAACCTGATGGCGCATTGCGGCGTGCTGCTGGATTGTAATGTTGAGTAATGTTATGAGATTGCTGTGGGAGCAATAAATTCAAGAGTTTTAACTATAATTTTTGGATAATTATGGCATTGTACAATTGACAAATCCAGTTATATATACAGCAGGGATTAATGGCTACATCTCAGACAAACACAGTAAAAGCAGAGCTTGACACACAATGATTTTCCTTCCGAGAAACTAGTAAAGAGAAAGTAACTGCTACTCCCTCCGTTCCAAATTAGATGACCCAACTTTGTACTAAAGTTAGTACAAAATTGAGTCATCTATTTTGAGGAAGTAGAACAAATAAGCATGTCAAAAACCAGGTAGTATCCAAGCTTCTTCGACAGCCGCCGCCGGAGGGGCTCCCTGCTCGAATTCTTGGACCGTCGGCGCTGGCAGAGGCTTCATGACGTCTTCCATGGGCGGAGGCTCTTTCTGCTCGAACAGTTCCGGGTAGTGCGAGTGCCACTCTGCATCGGCCGGCATCTCCATCCCCGCGTTAGGGGTGGCTTCCTTGTTCGCTGCGCCGGGAGTCTTGATCGAAGGCTGTCGTCGTCGTGGTGGGTTCCTCTTTGGTAAGGATGTCCAACGGCTTTGGCAAGTTCTTGGTAAGGATCTCCAATGGAGATGGCAAGTTCTTGGTCACGGTCTCCGCTGGCTCTGGCAAGTTCTTGGTAAGGGTCTCCAATGGCAATGCCAAGTTGTTAGTAAGCATCTCCAATGGCAATGTCAAGTTCTTGCTAAGCATCTCCAATGGCAATGTCAAGTTGTTGATGAGCATCTCTAGTGGCCATGGCAGGTTGTTGGTTAGCATCTCCAGTGGCCATGTCAAGTTGTTGGTAAGCATCTGCAGTGGAGATGGCTTGTCCATGGTAAGCATCTCCCATGGCTCAAGTTCGTCCTCCATGGTAATCATCTCCCATGGCTCTGCCTCGTCCTCCATGGCAACGATCTCCCATGACTCTGGTCCGTCCTTGGCCAAGACGTACTCCAATGGCTCCGGCTCGTCCATGGCAAACATCTCCAATGGCTTCAGCTCATCCGTTGCATCCGCGATGATCTCGTGCTCCCGGCGGTGCCGCCTCTTAGAAGACCCAGCGGCCATGCTGGACTCTCCGCGCCCCTCCTTGTTGCCATCCGCCGCCGTCCTCGCCGTCTGGTGCACCCTGCAGAGCACCCTGACGCCGGCGCCATCCATTGCAGCCGGCAGCACGGTCCCGAACTCCTCCATGAGCCACGCGGTTTTCGTCCGCGCGCGTCGAGGTACTCGAACGCCTGCCGGTGCCCGGCCTCGGCGACGGCGACCCGCTTGCCGTACCCATGCCACGTGCCGCCGCCTCGGACGGCCCGGCTGGCCCGGCCGCCCACGGCGCCCTTCCACCGTGCCACACAGAAGAAGTACCAGTTGCCGTCGTCGTGACCGAAGCGCCGGTGCCGCGAGGTGACGGCAGCCGGGTCCTCGCCGTAGATGTCGGCGACGCAGACGATGCCTCGGAGCTCGCCCCGGACGGCGCGGCTGGCACGGCCGCCCACAGCGCCCTCCCACCGCGCGATGCAAAGGAAGTACCAGTTGCCGTCGTGGCCGAAGCGCCGGTGCCGCGACGTGAGCGTGTCCGGGTCCGCGGCGTAGACGTCCGCGACGCAGACGATGCCCTGATGCTCACCGACCGGCGTGTTTCCCGGGTCGGCCACCCAGGGGTCGAGGTGGTAGAGGATGAGCTCCTCGTGCGTCGGCGTGAAGCGGAAGCCCGGCGGCGCGTGATCGATGCCCGCCATGGCTGTGGACAGTTCTTTTAGAGGATCAGGAGTAGGGAGGCTTACGTTTCGCCGTGTCGACGTCGACGACGGGAGCCATCGCAGGTGCCGCGGGAGGTTGCGGGGTTTTAGGGTTTGGAGACCGGTAGGGATCGGGGTGCGGATTGGAGGAGGACGTACGATTGGCTTTTTTTTGCGGGGAACTTTAGAGAGCTTTATTAAACAAAGGCATTCGCTGAACAGTCAGCCAGAAGGCTGCTGACCAGGAAGTTAGGGGTGGAGTCCAGCCAGCTTTTCGATCCTGATGAAGCGTACAGGCACGCTTAGCACACAAATGTGCAGGACCGTTAGCGGCTCTTATTACATGGGAAATATTGAAAGACAAAAAGCTAGCAGAGAGCTCTCTAATTTCAGCAACTATTGGAGCTAGTATCGACCGATCGACGTAGCCAAGGTTCCAGAGGTTGACTGCCTCAAGACAGTCGGTCTCCAGTTGCACGTGTAAGAAGCCACGAAGCTTGGCAAAGATGACGCCTTCACGAAGCGCAAGCATCTCAGCAATGAAAGGATCCGTTGTCCCCAGTTGGGGTTTACACCATGCACCCAGGAGAGCCGAGGAAGAGCGGGCCACACCCCCCAATCCGGCCGAAGCAGTATGAAACTGTATTGCCGCATCTGTGTTGATTTTCACATGGGACTCGTCGGGGGTCGCCATCCATGACCCGGTAGTGGTATGAACACCTGCCGGGGTATATCAAGCAGCGCTAGGTCCTCGCGGATGCGACGAACCGAGCTCGCACGATCAATGTTTTCTTGGTCATGCGTCCTTCTGTTGTGAGACATCCATATTGCCCACATGACTGTGATGATCGTAGCACGATCCTTATCAGTAAAACTTGGTTCACAGAGGATATCACGCGCCCAAGTGTTGGGGTGGAGCTGAGGCAGTCTGATATCAAACAATATCCTTGCCTCCTCCCAGAAGCTTCGTGCATGAGAGCAATGCACTAGGGCGTGCATCAGGTCTTCGTCCATAGCAAGACACAATTTGCATAAGCTGTCAACTTTGATATGCCGGTAGTGGAGAGTGTACTCGTCAGGGATGATCCCCTTAAGTACCCGCCACCAGAATACCCGTACTTTTGGGACAACTTTGAGTTTCCACAGTTGGCTCCACATCTGTTGTTCACTCATTGATGGCGTCGCTATCTGCCCCTCTTCAAGATCTAAGCACTCTTTTTTGTTCATCAGAGCTCGATAGGCTGATTTAACAGAGTAGATGCCGGTTCTCTCATGTGCCCAAGCCAAGAAATCTTCCCCACCACCCTGCCTGAGTGGGATGTTCAAGATGGCTTCTGCATCTGGCGCGATGAAGGTGTCGCGCACAAGATCATGTTTCCAAGTCCAGTTGACCTCATCGATCAGGTCACTGACCATTGTAACCATCGCAGCCGGTGGCCTGAAGAGCGGCCGGAAGGTGGCGGTAGACGGGATCCACTGGTCCTCCCAGATGGAAGTAGACGCACCATCCCTGATGCGTTTTAGCAGACCAACATGGAGAGCTTCGCGGCCAGCAACTATGGCTCTCCATACGGCAGATGAAGATTTAGGAGTTGTTGCCTGCATAAAATCACAGTTAGGGAAATATCTTCCTTTCATTACTCTTGAACAAAGAGCGTCCGACTTTTTCATGAATCTCCAGCCATGCTTCCTGAGAAGCGCTAGATTGAATTGTCGGAGATCACGAAAACCCATCCCTCCTTTAATCTTTGGCGTAGCTAGTTTGTCCCAAGCGATCCAGTGCAAAGTCCGCCTGTCAACCGAACTACCCCACCAAAACTTTGCCATGTTTGAGGTTAAACCTTTGCAAACTTTCTTGGTAAGCAGAAAACAAGACATGCTAAAAGTTGGTATAGCCTGAACAATAGATTTGATCAATGTTTCTCTACCTGCACAAGCAAAGAACCGTTCAGACCAACCCTGCATTTTCCCCCTTGCTCGGTCTCCAATGTGTTCAAAAGTCCCACTTGTGATTCTCCCAACAGCAGTGGGTAGACCAAGATACCGCTCTGAAAAAGCTTCTGAATGGACGTTGAGCAGCTGTTTGAGGGATTCTTTGAGCGCCGCCGGTGTGTTGGGCTGAAGTAGATAGCACTTTTAGCTCTGTTTACACACTGACCGGAAGCCTCCCCGTATATTCTTAGGATATCATTCAGCCTAATTGCACTCTCCGTGCTTGCCTTGATGAAGATCAAACTGTCATCAGCAAATAAGAGATGACTCGCCCAAGGGGCCCGAAAATTCACTCGTATGCCCCGATCCACGTAATTGCCATAGTATTTCAGCATAGAGGAGAATCCTTCGGCACATAGCAAGAATAGGTATGGGGATACGGGGCACCCTTGTCAAAGGCCTCTTGATGGTGTGAAAAGAGGCAGCAGCTCTCCGTTGACACGAACAGAGAAACGAACCGACGTGACGCACTTCAATAATAATCTGACTATATTGCCCGCAAACCCAAGCCTCAGCATCATATAGCGATGGTGAGTCGACTAGTCGAGTCGGTCTACAATTGCAAGTTTGCAACCGACCATACGGGTAACTTTTTCTTTTGAGAATTACGGGTAATTTTCTTCTACATGAAACATTAACTTCTTACGGCGATGCCAGTTGCCAGCTCGTTTACGTTTTCCTTCAGACCGACTCGCTCATGGACCGGACAGGACTCAAACTGAGTTCCTCTCTTCTCTTGCCCTATTTTTTCGAAACAAAGGCATCATGTCTCCTTATGACTAGATGACACCTCTCGCGTTGTCGTGGGAATCGGTTGCAATATATTTAATTAAACTTGCTTTGATTGTTTGGAATATAATATTTAGATTCCTTAAATTTATCAATATTAAGAATACATATGACTTATTATATTTGGTCCTGTATAGTTATAAAATAGTTTTTGAACATAAATAGAATAATAGAATCAAAAATCATATATGGTTGCATCTGGTGGTGGTGGATCTTTTCCATGCATGGGTGCATGTTGTGGTAGGTCATGCAAAGATATCACACTTCTCACAATCGCCATTCCGTGGCAAAAGAAAAATTATTTGATTTCACTTTTGCTGCTCTGAACTTTTGACAATGTATCACAGTTACCACTCTGGAAGTTTTGTTTTTTCCATAGAATAGCAATTCTGATGTATTGTCAAAAGCTAAGAGTGGCAAAATTAAAATGTCAAAAGCTAGAGTGGCATAACAAAATTTGGCAAAACCTAGAGTGGCAAAAACAAAATTCTCCCTTTCTTATTTGGGATCAAGGTCATCAGCAATCTCAGCCGTCTTGGTTGGGTCTTTGGGGTGCACCTGTTCTTCGTGCCCATTGTTGACTGGAAGGACGAATCTAGAGTTAGTTTCGGCTGCACTGGTGTCTGCCAAGTTAGCATTTTTGTTCGCAATATTTTTTGCATGCTTTGGGTTGTCAGGAATTGTGATCACTCCTTTGGGACCCGACATTTTGATCTTCAAGTACACATAGCATGGACGGGCCGTTAAATTTGATCTTGAAGTCGACCACCTCGGAGGACAAGGAATCCTTGCAGAAAATTTTCTCGTCGACGTAAACGACCTCCAGAGAGATCTGCCAAAGTGGTTTGGCTCGGATGCTAGGGACCACCCCGTGGAAGGTCATCGAGTCGGATTAAGCCTTGGCCGGGGAATTCTTATTTTCTCCAAAGTACTTGCATATAATATGCTACAGTCGAAATCTGTTGACAAGCGGATCGACCACAACAGCTTGCCGGAGCTCTGCTCCGGTGCTCCCCCTAACCTAATTTTGGAGGGGTATTTTTGTCCCCGTAGCCCAGATCCGAGCCCTGTCTAGCCCTGCCAAGCCCTGCATAGCCCAGACCGTATACGTACAGTACCCTGGTCCGAAAAAAAAACATCACATGACCCCACGACCACGTAGGACCTGCCGGATCCAATCATTCACGCAGCTCCATCAATCTCGCGCGCATTCACGCAGCTTCATAATTCACGCGGTAGATATCCAGCGGCCAGCTATCTCGTCGCCCGGCGATCCCGTCGGACGTGGGCGCGGCAACAGCGTCGTGAATCTCCAGCCACAGGTACCGCATCCCGCATCCCCCCGCACCCCTCTAGTCTCGCTCACGGCAACATCGAATGAACTATCGCCGTCAGAGATAGTGGTCAAAATAGCGGGGCAGGTAACCTACCTACCCGCCGGCGCATGCGATCGTGGATCTTGTTCCGGTAGTGCTGCTCCTCGTGATTTGGGTTTCTTCAGTGTAGGGTTCACGTAGCGTCGGCTGCCGTTCGGCTGTGTCCACCAGGACTATCGTTATTTGATGTGGCGTCTAACCTAGGTATCCGGCGGCAGAGGTAATCACAGATCTAGCTAGGTTTTGTAGTGCTGCTCCTCGTGATTGAAAGTGATCACGACGGGTGCCGTCGCCATCTTCCTGACTTGGTTTGGCAGATCTGAACGGCCTCGGTTGGGGTTGTTTACATAACATCCGTGATCGTGTGCTATGTGTTGATATTTCATCATTGATAATGTTTTCATCATTTGTTATAGGAAATGGCGGACGAGGAGTTAACTGATATGATGGTAGACATGGAGTTTGAAGAACTGATAAAAGACTGGATAGAAGATTGGTCAGATGATGAAAATTCAGATCTTGGAGATCAGTCAGAGAATGGGAACGAATGGGAAGATTTTAATGTGAGTGGCAATATCATGTTGTAATTTTTTGGTGCCATCCGACAACATTATATTTTTGTGTTGAAAATTTGTAGATGGATGAGCATGATGATGGTGAGGAAAACAATTCCAGCTCTCAAATGAAGATTACATTAGTCGCACGTAAGTGAAAAATTTTATTGGCATGCAAATTGAATTCATTCTGGAATATTGTATGATAAGTAATTATGTATTTGTGTTGTATTTTTCAGTTCATTTCCGAATATCATAATGCGTACGACTATTACGGTGAATCCGACGCGGAGACAGGCCTTAACAACGAATCATTAGATGCACCTGATTCTGGGGATTCGCAGTCGTCGGTCATCATGAGTGAGGTATTTGTGTAATCAATGTTCTATGAAAATAATGTTAAACCATAGAAAACAGTTTTCATGGCTATGTTTTGATTGTGTAGTTGACAGAAGATGGTGGGGTAATGAATGTCCAAGAAACTGCCAGTGCAGATGATAAGAGGGATATGTTCATGCAGATAATGGACATGACTTTTATGACTCACGATGTTGCATATGATTTCTACAACAGCTATGCTAGAGTTAATGGTTTCAGCATTAGAAAGAATAAGGGCAGGTATACCAAAACTGAGTCACATCTTATGCGTTATATGCGGTTTGTTTGTCCTAGACAAGGGAAACGTGACAGCAAGTTGCTAACCGAGGAAGGGCACAGCCGTAGGCTCAGAGCCGAGACACACTGCTTTTGCGAAGCACACCTGACCGTCAAGCTTGACCAAAAGCGTGGGGTTTGGTATGTTGCAAGTTTTGAGGACAAGCATAGCATATGTTGGCAGGACCGGACGAGGTACCTTTTCTTTGGTCCACAGAAAAATCAAAGAGTTCCAGAAGCATGAGATAATGTCCATGGGAGCTGCAGGGATTAGAAATCACGACATGATGGATTCCCTCATCAGCAAACATGTATGGTATGGCGGTGTTGGTTTTACCAGGCGTAAAATATACAACCTTTGCGCCAGGGAGAAGAGGAAGCTGCTTTCAAAAGGTGATGCTGCCACAGTCATAGGCATCATGGCCAGTAGGAAACAGAGGGATCCTAGCTTCTTTTTCGAGTACATGCTAGATAAGGAAGGACACTTGAATAGGATGTTCTGGTGTGACTCCCAGTCTTGTCATGACTATGAGGACTTTGGCGATGTGCTTGTATTTGATAGCACGTACAAGATGAACCGCTATGGTATGCCATTCATAACTTTTGTTGGTCTTAACAATCACCGAAGATCACTGTTTTTGGTTGTGCCATAGTTTCGGACGAGACCGAACAGACATACATGTGGCTGCTGCAGACTTTTTTGAGGTCCATGTGTCAAAAGATGCCGAAGAGTGTAATCCACAGACGCCGACGCTGCGATGATCAAGGCAATTCGCCAAGTCTTGCCAGGCATGTGGTACCGTTTATGTACGTGGCATATAGAAAAAATATGAAGATTCACCTCAGTCACAAGTCCTTGAAGGAGTTCCGAACTCTTCTGTACTACAGCACGTCCACGGCCACGTTTGAGGAGAGATGGCATGCGTTTACCAAAAGATGGCAGTCGGAAAAACAGTCACATGGTTGAGGCGGATGTATAAGAAGAGGAGCTGTGGGCCGCGGCTTATCTGACAGAGGGGTTTTGGCTTGGCATGAAAAGCAACCAGCGGAGTGAAAGCCTAAACTCATGCCTTCACCTCCACCTAGACGGTGAAATGACCCTGGTGGATATGATTTTGCATTATGAGAACGCCGTTGTACGTATCCGTGAAAACAAGGCGCGAGATGACTGCAGTTTACCTGTGCCAGTTACTAGCTCGAGGGAACTTGAGATAGCTGCTTCTCACGTCTTCACTCCAGCAAACTTCTATATTTTGCAAGATGATCTTAGAAAAATTGACGGCATGGAGATTGTAGAAATTAATCTGGGAGACGGATCACAGCAATACATCGTGGCCTGGAAGAATAGCCGGAATATCCGTTTTTGGGTGGAGTATACACCAGTAAATTCCGTAGAACCTATACGGTGCAGCCGCAGAAGAATGATTCGAAAGGGTCTACCTTGCAAGCACATATTCCACGTACTGAAGTACTTGAACATATCTGAAATACCAAAGTGTTTAGTTCTTGTTCGGTTCATGAAACAAGCAAGGTCGGGACTGCCCGTGAGGCGCACAAGCGATCTGTTGGGATATGGTTGGACTGGGGCAGAGGAAAGAATGAAATATAGCCAGGTCAGTGTGTTAGCGTCAGAAGCTATGCATGCGGCATGCAAACACCCAGCTTTGTGGGATCGATTCTGAGGATAATTTGAAGGCTGTGATAGCTAAGAGTCATGAGTATGATCTGCTACAGGAAAATTTGAGCAAGAATACAAATGACTTCAATAAGTGTGCAGTTGAATATGTAGACGATGGTGAAGGCAACATGGTTGCAGTTAAAGATCCTATGAAAGTGTCAAGCAAAGGTGCAACAAAGGTAGATGAGAACCGCCTGTCTCGAAAAATGGTACCTTTGCTCTCTTTTGATGAGTTGAAAACCCGGTGCGGCGCGTGCAAATTGCTAGGACACACTAAACGTAGCAAGAAATGCAAACTAAATTAGAAGTAAGTGTTTGTATGCATTGTGGATTATTGAAAAATTTATCATTCATTAACTTATCTTGTCTTTTATGATGTGCAGAACAGTGAAGAAGGAAGAAGAGTAGAACACTTGCTTCAATTTTTACGGATGAATCGAGTGAACAGGACAGTATATCCTTTTCATATTATGGCATCAAATTTAGTTCGACGTTTAACATCGTGTTTGGTTACTATATATTGTAGCAACTCGATCGGCACTTTGTTTAGTGGGAGTGTCAACCCTTTACATCTCTAAATAAACAACAAAATCCGACCTAAATAAATTAGTTATACATGGTAGAAAGAATATTGTACATTTCCCCTCCCCACGTCCTAACTGCCATTAAATAAGTAACTTACCACTCCCCACCACACATTCACCCACCTACCTCGCGCGCCGGGTCGAACTCCCCTCTTATCCCCACATATAGTACATCGAGAAAACCCTCGCCGGCGAACGCTGCAGCCGCCTCCATGGAGAAAAGCCTCGGCTGGCAGAGAGCGATGATGGAGCTCGCCGGCGATGACGAGGGGTGGCGCGCCAGTTGGCGGAGGTGCGGCTGGTTCCCCGGCACCGGAGATGTTGGTCAACCACGCGTGGCCTCGTCAAAGTCCTCACGACGCCCGAAGAAGCGCGCCTTCCCTACAGCCGCGGCGTCCCGCCGCTCTCCTCCTCGTCTGGGCAATGCGAGAGGCCCGCGGCTGGCGACTCCCTGTTCAGCGCGCAAGGTGGTGGATGTACCGCTCCACCACCATGACGCCTGCGGACCAGATCCGGCCGCAGCGTCACGTCGAGGGCGGAACGCGTCGACGTCGAGCTCGCTCTCCCTGCGCCCGTGAGCCCGGACTACCAGGTCCGCCACGTGGCGAAGCAAGTCCTGCCGTTGGGCTCTGACTCGTGGAGGACGACGTGGATGAGGTACAGCTCATCCCTGATGACCATGAGGAGGGCGAGGAGGACGCCGTGCAGATGGTAGCGTCGGTCGCCGTCGAGGGTGGCAAGACAATGCCCATCGACGTCGAGCTCCTTCCCCTCCACCCTGACATGGTGAAGGTGGAAGAAGAGGAGGTGGCTCAGGATCAGGTCGCTCAGGATCCGGTGGGCAGCTGTCAAACAGGACGACGGTCAAGAAGAAGGCTTCTCCGTGTGTGGTGCGCCGCTCACCCCGCCTCAAATTTCTTAAGAAGTGAAGATGGGCACAGTTGCTGAAGGAGGAGGAAGCTGCTGGTTATCTTAAGTTAGGTATGCTGTTATATGTTTCAGCATATAAGTTAGCATTATTTTGGGCTTGATGTTGGTTAGGTGTGCTTTTCTCCAGGTAATTATATAAGTTATGCAATCGGTACGGTTTGGTCGGGTTCTTTGTGGCTAAAGAACTGAATATATACTGCTTACCCTAAGTGTCAAGTTCAATTAAATTTCAGAATATTGAATATGTCTTTGTTGTTTTGCTTCAGTGTTGAATCAAAGGTGTAGGTGCTGCTAGATGTTGCTCCTATGTTGCAACAAGACAATGAAGTGGGCTGCTGCACAAATCATTAGTGTTGCTATGTGATGTGCCCATGTGCATCACTTACCAAATATAGAACATGCCAAAAGTGCAGTGTCTGCCAAATGTACAACATGCCAAAAGTGCATTGTCTACCAATCATGATGGCCCCATGTTATTTCTGCTGCAATATCTATTACGCTTTGCCCATAAACTGAATAGCAAATAATTCATCAGGATTTCATCATGTCAATTACAATGATGTCAATAACTTTATGAAAAATCTACTTGGTAACTATGACAGCAATCATAATGGCAAGCAGGCCAAGATACAGAAGACCTCCAAATCCTAAAATCCTATCCCTATAGAGAAATATCTCCTTGTGCATCTTAACCATTTCCCTCTTTTCTTTCTCATTCCTTTTAATTTCAGCTTCATATTCTGTAATCTTAGTCTCCAGTTTCTTGTTCTTCATGGCAAGATACTTAATGACTGACTTTGCTTTGCTATCCCACTCCCCATCAACCCATTCAACATACTCGAGTGACATCATCCTAAATAAATCATGAGCAATTCAAGTCAATTTATAATTGAACTTGTCCTTTATAGCGTTAAACACCGAACATTTTTGCAGCTTGACCGCAGAGCAGCATACTAGTTTGAAGATCATGCTCAGTAGACTAACCTCAAACACAGATCCCACTAATGCACTTGTCAAAATTGTTGCATTTATGCACACACGGCCACCCGAGTTTCCTCGATGACCAAATAGATGGAGCTTGTAAGGGCCACGAGGTCATGATTTGTGGGCGACAATCTTTGGGATGTAAAGAACAACGGTAAAGAACTTACCTTTTTCTCACCAAAGTGTAGCACTAAAGAAACCCTAGCCGTCGGTTCTCCCTGCCCTCCGCCGCCCACGAAACCCCCCTCCCCTGTTCCACTCGATCCGCCGCCGCTGCCTCCTGTTCCACTGAATCCGCCCACACCTTCCGGGACCAAGGGTTCGACCTAACTTGCGGTCGCCACCGCTCTTCTCATGAGCCGGCCGCCGCTTGTGACGCCCAGCTGCATTCATGCTTCGTCGTCGAGATTTGGAGGCGCAAATGGAGAGAGAGTGCAAGGGATTTAGAAGGGAAACGAGAAAAGGGGAAAGATCGATGTGAACCTGGCAAAATGGGCTTGTGTAGTCTTGAAGACGACAGTCACCGCTGTGGGCCCCTCACGTGGTTAGATGGGCCGTGCCTGACATCATGGTGAGTACAGAAAAAGTTAATTATACATACAATAAAAAAACCACGAGTTTGTGAAACAAAATAGAAAAACATGATGCCTGATAACATGCGATAGAGCCAACAAGCTGACATGACTAATTTTCATCTGTGTAATACGGTTTGGCTCGATATATTTACATAGCTAACATGACTACTTTCCCTAATCATGTGATGAGGGGGAATTACCAGGAGATTATGCAAGATGATGACATGCAGATAGCTAAGGCAGAAGGCTAAGTTTGATATAGTTTTTTAAAAAGTAAAGAATGTGAAAATTTTAATATGAAACTTCGGAAAGCAGTTGAAGAGAAAAATAGAATGCGAATACTATGAATGTTATAAATACAATTATAAAATATTGGAGAATGAGAAAAGTATTAAGCAAGAACAATTGATAGTTGAAGCCAAATCTTTATTGGTACAACCAAATTGTCTTCTCCGAGCGAATTGTATGGCCGGATTATGCAGTGCGAGCCTATTGTTATCAGCGGAACACATACACATGTATGTGTCACAATATTCGAGATGCCCCTGCTTATTACATAAAAATGATAGAAACCCTAAGATAATCATGTAAATGAAACTTTCGACCGGACTAAATCAAACCACTAAAACTTGACTCTTGCATACCGCATGAATTCTTGGTAGCGCCGCCTTTTCCTTGCGATTTCGAATTTTGTTCTTCACACACTCCATCGTGTTCGAAGGTGACATAATCAACTCGGCGACGAAACGTCTTCTCCTTGCGTCAACGTTGGCCTGCAAAAAATGACATACATGTTACATGAACTGAATTTTGTACATGACCATAGTAGCTACTCTACAAACGTAAATATCAGCATACCTGTGAAAAATCGCGGGTCATTCGTCCCCGTCCCAATGCTCTAGACATTACGTGACAAAAGGCCACAAGAGTTCCCTGGTATATATGCAAACATTAGCGGTGGGCAATATGAACATGTGTATTGTTGTTTGAATGTGCATGATGTCCCTCTTGACTCACCCATCCTCTTCTTTGGGGCATGTCATACTCCTTGATAGGCCACTTACTTACGTCCGGATATTTCCTGGTGTAATAAGATTTGCTTGGCGCATATCGTTTGCTATAGCCATTCGCTATAAAGAGGATAGTGTTAAAGAATAATCATAAACAACATGTAAGACCAATGGTACAAATGTTGGTTATATTACCAGTGCTTTCACGGTCTTTTCTGTCAGGTCCAGAGGATAGAGTGAATCGAGAACTTGGAATTCTTGCTTGATCAAGTGCATGACCACGGTCATCCAGTGGGCATTTTCGATATTCAACGCGATATACGTCTACAGTGCAAAAAAAACCATTATGGATCAAACGAAATACTCGATGAAATGTCCCGAAGTGAAGAATTACAAACATAACTTACCTTATCACGCACAGTATACTCTTTCGTGACTCTATTAACTGCTCCAGCTTTTGGAGCGAAAGCACTATCCATGTTGCAGCTCGGGACAATGGATCGTCTCGTCGCGATAACCATCGATCTACAAGGAATTTGGACCGCCACGCTGGACAGAGGTAACGATCATGACCAACGCAGAGCTCAAATGTCCCATATAAGCACCAATAACCTTCATAGAATATCGTGGCATTACATGTTGAAAGTCTGAGACATAGATTATTGAGAATTTTAATAACAGAACATGCAAGTAGTACTTACATCGTCCGACAGCCATCTATGAGTTAGTACCGGTCGAATCCTTTCGGAAGTCAGAGATATTCCACGCCCTTCACTATAGTAAATTTTCTTCCCTTATTCTGCAAATGGGGTGCTAGCAGCTAACTCGACAAATGAAACAGATTGCATCAATTATTTCCGGGCGTCAACTCATCTCGCCACACCCCTCCGCTCATCAATTTCAGAAAAGAGAGCTGCATGAAATAATATGAACGTCAACAATGGTGATCATATGCATTCGTAGTATACAACAAACCAAGAAAGTTAGTTACGATACCTCTACTAGCAGAACGCGTACCGGAGGGTTTTTTACCACGGTTGGTACGCTTGTTGGGCTTGTCAAGTGTGTAGGGGGATTCAAATTTCTTGGGAACGGTCCGCTTCCGCTTACCGGACATAACTTCCTCATCCTTATCGACTGTTGCACCCTTTTTTCCATTCGCCTTAGCCATTAACTTGTCAGATGTAAGATGGAAAAATGTCTATGTCCGATGTAGGTGCTTGTGTAGAATTACCAACGACCCAAGGGTTTTCGGGTGTAGCGCCACATTCATCATTACGCTTAATAGGTGAAGCTTCCTTGTGTCCATTCATCTTCGGTGGGGTTTTCTGTTTGCCAAACAAAATCGTGTGAACATTTCAGCCCGTAAAAGAATTGAAGGAGAAAATTATAGACAGAAATATATATATACATAGTACCTCAGGTACGGTTTTATGGTTGGGAACCACTTCATCAGGCTGCTTCATGTCAATGACAGGCTCTCCGTGTGAGTCTATGTCATCCTTGTACACGAATTCCTTCTTTTCATATGGACCGTTGAACGAATCCACTTCTTGATCCACATCATTGTCCACGGATGGCACGGCAAAGAGCTGACGGCTTGTACATGACACCTGATTTGTTCATCTTCTCCAACAACCTCTCGCAATAGAAATATAAAGTTAATAATGCTTGCATGGTTTAAAACAGGGAACAAACTGTAAACTATAATGTTATGGTGTGACACCTCAAAGAATTTGATCAGGATTTGCCTCATCCTGGGTGTGTATGAAGTCCATGCAATCATTTATGCTTGCCCGGATGGTTATGCAACAGTAATCACCCCGGTTATGTTAATTAACCTCTCGTTGATTCGAACCCGACATAAAACAAAATCAAAACTAAAACAAACGATAAAAAGTTTCGAAAACAAATCCTAAAATGTTCGGGGGTTGACTAAAATAGCTAACCTAATATTAGTGGGGTGCACTAATTTTTATAAAATGCCTACGGCATTTTAATAAACTAAAACAGAAAGGAAAAATAACAAGAGAAAAAAACAAAATAAAACCGAGGGGGAAAAACCCTCTGCCCACCCTCCCCCTCCCCACTAGGCCCCCCTCTGCCCTTTCCCCCCCCGGGCCGCCCATCGCCCAGCCGCCCACACATACCTCCACCCGCTGACTAACCCTAGCCAAGATCCCACCCCCCCACGCCCCACTCCTCTCCCTCGCCCGACTGGATCGGGGCGGAGGAACCACCTCGACCGAGCCACCTCCGCCGCCCACCCACCTCGCCCGTGACCCCGCCCTCGGACCTCCCCTCGCCGACCAGCAGGAGCCACTCCCCTCCTCCCTCAAGTCGCCCCAGTGTGACAAGGCTGGCCATGGCTGGCCCTCCCGTCCTGCCGGCGCCAGTGCTCCCCGACCGCCTCCCGCGGTCATATGCCGCCCCTGAGCCACTTCTGAACCCCCCTGTGGAGGCTCTCTCTCTCCTCCTCCCGAGTCGACCCGGGCCTAAATGCCTCGTCATGGGCCCCGAACCCCGCGTGCCCGCGAACCACACTGGCTCCCTCTCCTCTTGACCCGTGGCCCAGTGTGGCTCGGCCGCCCTTGTGTTCAGCCCCCACTACAGATTCCTCTCCTTTCCCCTATGGGATCCGGCTGGTTCGAGGCCCAGCCAGGCCCGACCCTGGCCCTCCTCCCTTCCTTTCCCCGTGACCTCTGCCCAGACTCCTCGTGGGACCTAACCCCACCCCGTGTCGCCTCTCTCTGGCCCGCTCGTCAGCCAGGCCTACGCCCTCGCCCATGGCCGGCCAGCCATGTGTGGCCTCAGCGCCTTGACCCGTGGCCTCAGGCGCCCGTCGCCCCTGGATCGCGCCCAGCCTGGAGCAACGCCGATCGGGTTCAGACATCGCCACTTATCACTGCAGATTAGGCCTTGGGCCCTTGACAGAGGCCCCCACCCTCCCAAAATGAGCGTTTTATTAAAACAGAATAAAAATAAAATGAAAATGAATTAAAACTAAATAACTAATTAAATAATTAATTAATTAATTAAGTAATTAATTAATCTAATTAATTTCATTAATTAACCCTAATCACTAATTAACCTAATTAATCAATGATTAATTAAATCTAATTAGGTAATTAGATATTAGAGAATGACATGCGGACCCACACCTGGGGGTTGACTCAGCCAACCCCGCTGTTGGATCGATGACGTCGGCATGACATCATCTTGATGTCATAAATGCATTTTCGAAATTAATTAAATAATTAATAAAATTCCGAAATTAATAAAATCTTTTAAAAATCATATCTTTTAATCCGTAATCCGGATTACAATATTTTCAACATGAAAGTTGCTCGAGCAGCGAGGCGAATCCGGATCACGCATGATCCGATTCGCCCACCACACGCCTCTAACCTATCGAACCTGCAAACTTTCCTCTCCGGTTCATCCGTCTCCCGACAGACGTCCGAATCGGAAAACTTCCTGATGCTTTTCCCCTAACCGCATGCCCCCTCATACCACGTTAGGGCACGCTAGCATCGCTTCTTGACATGTCATGCATCGATATGCATCTGTTTACTTTATATTCATTGTTTCTTCCCCCTCTCTTCTCTCCGGTGAACTACTGAGGCCGCACTGCGGTGGCCAGTTCGACTCACGGTGTTGGCGACCCTCTCCCTTGCGGAGCAACCAGCAAGCCCTCCCTTGATCACCAGATATCGCCTACTCTTCTCTATCTTTGCTTGCATTAGAGTAGTGTAGCATGTTCTTGCTTTCAGATACTCCTATACTTTCTTTGCATAGCCTGTCCTTGTTACTCTTGTTGTTACCTTACACCGCAATCCTATATGCTTAGTATAGAATGCTAGTACTTTCATCTGTGGCCCTACATTCTTGTCCGTCTGTAGAGTGCTGCTATACTATCGGGCGTGATCACCGGGAGGTGATCACGGGTATATACTATAAACTTATACATGATACATGTGGAGACTAAAAGTCGGGTCGGTGATGGAGCACCCGCGAGTGGATCTTGAGGCGGAGGCGACAGGCAGGAGTTGAGACCGCTTAGGAGAGAGGTGGGCCTGGCCTGTTCGGGCGCTCATAAGTTACTTAACACGCTTAACGAGGTCTTGGTATTTGATCTGAGTTGGCTACGAGCTTATACGCACTAACCATCTACGGGAGGAGTAGTTATGGGTATCCCGGCGTCGTGGTATCACCAAGCACTTCGTGTCACGATGAGCGGGCGCGCTACCGGATTGGACCGAACGCCACTAGGCTAGGTCTGCCCGGCCGCCACGCAACGTGAGGTGTGCTTTCAGGCGATGGGCCCGCACTGCGCGCTTAGGTTTAGACCGGCGTGTTGGCCTCTCTGTTGTGCCTAGGTGGGGGCTGCGGCGTGTTGATCTTCCGCTGCCGGGCATGACCCAGAAAGTGTGTCCGCCAAATGGGATCAGCGTCTTTGGGTAAGATGGTGCACCCCTCGCAGTGAAGTTAATCTATTCGATAGCCGTGATCTTCGCAGCATGTGACGACTTGGAGTTGTACTTGAGCTTATGACAACTAGAACCGGATACTTGATAAAACACACCCTTCCAAGTGCGGATACAGGCCGGTGGTCGCCCTCGCTCGGGGTTATGAGCAGGGGATTGCGGTAGGATTATTGCTATATGATGTTACTTGGAGGACTTCCGTTGTCCTCTCCTACCTGTTGCAAGACAGGTGTCCAGAAGCGTAGTCTTCGTTAAGACTAGCTATCCCCCTCTTATTCTGGCATTCTGCAGTTCAGTCCACTTATATGGCCTTTACACATATATCCATGCATATGTAGTGTAGCTCCTTGCTTGTAGTACTTTGTATGAGTACTCACGGTTGCCTTGTTCCCCTTTTCCCTACCTCTACTCGATTGTCGTTAACCAGCCAATGGAGCCTGTGAGCCAGACGCCACCGTCGATGACGACTACTACTCCGAGGTGCCTACTACTGCAGCAGCCCGGCGGCGACCAGAGTGACCTAGGAGGATCCAGTGTGAGGCCTGCTCCTCTTTCTCGATCTCAGATCCCAGTTTGTGCTAGCCATCTTATGGCACCTTGTTTAACTTATGTCTGTATCTTTCGATATTGTTGCTTCCGGCCGACTTCGTCTATGATCGAAAGCACTTGTATTCGAGCCCTCGAGGCCCCGGCTTGTATTATGATGCTTGTATGACTTATTTTATTTGTAGAGTTGTGTTGTGATATCTTCCGTTGAGTCCTCGATCTTGATCATATACACATTTGCGTGCATGATCTAGTGTACGATTGAATCGGGGCGCCACAAGATGGTATCGAGCCGATCGTCAGAGGAATCCCCTTCCACACTCCTTGGCAAAAGTCGAAGTCTAGACATTGCAAAACTTTTACTAACATGGTATGTGTCTTACGGGCCCACGCCGCCATCGGATGGTACCGGGATCTTTTACTCCTCGACCTTTACTCACGGGGCTCAACTCTCTCTTCTACTCGGGTTAAACGATTTTACTAACTATCACTAGGATCCCGTGACCGCATTCACCCCAGAGTTGGATATAGCCTTAGTTGTTTTTGGAATTGTAATTGAGCAAATTCCACCACTGCCATTTGACTCCTTTGAAACGTCTTTGTTTTCGGGGATGGAACCCACGAGGCAGGTCGTGCGCCACACGACGGCCATTGGTGCCTCGGGATCACTGCGGTGCTAGCCGAGATGATGACCCTATCGGGTTATCGCTGGCACCCTGAAATTACACCGCCTGTATGAGGAGTACCGGGACTATAACCAGAGCAAGATCTGCGCCATCGTCCACCTCTACTCTAGGGAGTACGAGTCCACTATCTTGTCTGCACACCGCACATGGTGTTGGAGTGACTATCGATATGGCAGTCCACGATGCTGCTTATGCTGCCTCGACACGTCTTCGTGCGAGTATCGAGAGTTGGACGCCTCCCCTTCGGGCACATTGCTATCGCGTCGATGTTGGTGAGGAGGTTACTACACTGCCTGCCTACACCATCTTTATCGCAGAGAGCCCTTCCACCATCGTAACTTTGTTCTCGCATCTTGATGGGCTGGATCGAAATAACCGAGCTCTTCCATACGAAGTTGTACATCACCCGTCGGCACCTCTACTGCGTGCTCACGGCCGATGCACCCTTTGTCCGATCCGGAGAGCCGCTGCTCTGCGATCTACCCAACCAGACCGTGATGCCCCGGTGTCGGTTGGCGGGGCGTGGGAGGCTACTCTCCGCACTTGGCCCCTTTACGCCACACAGACGTCCGGATTCAGCACCAGAGTATCCGCTGACCCCAGTGTCACCGACGTGGAGGACTATCATTGCCGCCGCGACTATCAGCTTTCGTGCTACTACCTCCGCAGCATCTGGCGTGGGACTGATGTAGACTTGCTTGTTAGTGTTAGATGTATTCGCCATGAGCACATGTGCCGCCTATGATGTCTTAGCTATGTAATCAACTCTGTGTATCCGAACTCTATGCATGATCCCTTTGTAAGATATGCCAACTACTATGTAGTTCCCATCATGCTGCTTTCATTATGCATGTTTCATCATGAATGATTCCTGCCTCTTGCTTAATTTCTCAAATCTTTGAACTACCTCGTTATATAATAGCAGGATGGTTAGGCCAGCAGGTCGTGGTCGTGGTGCCAACTTCCCACCACCGCCGAGTACATGGCTGGTATGATCCAACAGCTCAAGATGAATCGCCAGTTCATGGAAAACATGATGGCTCGGGCCTCGCCCCAATATGAACCAAAGAGCCAAACACAACAACTCTGCAGGATTTCATACGCCTCAACCCAAGTGTGTACCGCAGCTCAACCCAGCCCATCGGATGTCGATGGCCTGCTCGTGACATCACCTATGAGATGGAGTCTGGCTGATGTAGCCCTCGCCACTATGTCACCTTTGCTTCCTTCTTCCTGAAGGGACCCGCAGCTCAATGGTGGGACAGCCACAGCGCAGTACTACGCGATTGGAACAATCATCACCGCCGCACTTCCAAGCTGCCTTCGTGCCCGCTTCATCCCTCAAGGGGTCATGGACGGAAGAAGCGTGAGTTCCGCCAACCTCACCCAAGGCAACAAGACTGGTTGAAGCTTATCGAGAGTTCACGGACTTGTCTCGCTATGTCAAGAGGATATTGCAACCGATGCACGCAGACAGAGAAGTTCCGTGACGGCCTTCAAGGCGACATCAAGCTCGCACTTCTAGTGCACGACTTTGCTGATTTCGCCACCTTGGTGAACAAAGCTATCAATGTCGAAACTGGTCTGCAGGAATACCAGAGCTCTAACGAGCGCAACCGTGACACGGGCTCATCTTTCGGGCCCGTCCTCACGTAAGCGCAAGATATGGATTCTAACAAGATGTACCAAATTAATGCACCCGCTTCCATAGGCGTAACTATACTGCACCCTCGCCCCGCTTACAACTAAGCGGTACCAAGGCTTCCATCCACCACCCCAAGCTCTGTTCCCACTCCCAATAATGGCTTGAAGCTTCAAGTGACAACCCGGTGGCACCGTGCTAGAGAATGCAACCGTAACCGTAATCGGTGGCCCTTCCGGCCTGGCGTCGAAACACCCAGCCCCGCAGAACAACACCGCCAAACCTTATGGTCAAGTTCAGGCCAACCACGTTGATCCGAACGAAGCTCAAGACCAACCTCGCTATCGTGATGGGTACACTTCTCTCGTAAATTCAGCATCAAAGATGCGTTTTATTTGATACAGGTGCGTCGCATTCATTCATGTCAGAAGATTTTGCATGCTTGCACGACATTAAATGTGAAGACATGAATGCTTCACTATTAGTACACACCCCTGCGGGCCAATGTCGAACCTCCATGATTTGCAACGACGTCCCCGTCGAAATCGAAGGATTGGAATTCCTTGTCTCACCCATCATCTTTGAAGTCTTGTAGCATTGACCTCATTCTCGAATGAATTGGTTAAAGGCGACATCTTTGCCGATAGTTTGCGCCACTAAGACCGTCCATCTGCTACACCCTTCCGATGAAATAGTCACTTACCAAGCTCATCTGGTGCAAAATGCCGAGGCAAGGCTCTATGCATTGAATGCATTGAACGCCGCACCACTCGAGGGTATTGAAAACATTCCTGTCGTTCGCGACTTCCAGGACGTTTTTCCTGAAGAACTTCCAGGGATTCCCCCTGCTAGAGCTGTCGAATTCGTCATCGACTTGAAACCAGGCACCACTCCTATAGCCAGCGACCCTACAAGATGCCGCCACATGAACTCCTTGAGCTCAAGGAGGAAATCGACAAATCTCTTCAAAGCGGCTTCATTAGCCCAAGTTGCTCACCTTGGGGAGCACCTTCTCTCTTTGTCAAGAAGAAGGATGGGACAAACCGATTGGTCCAAGACTACCGTCCTATAAATCAAGCTACCATTCGAATAAGTATCCTCTTCCTCGGATCAATGATCTTTATGATCAATCGGCTGGTTAAATCGGTGTTCTCGAAACTCGACTTGAGGTTGGGTTACCACCAGATCCGTGTTCGTGAGGAGGATATCCCCAAGATCGCATTAAGTGACTCGTTATGGTTCATACGAGTACACCGGTCATGTCTTTAAAGCAACCAATGCTCCAGCCACCTTCTCTCGCCCGATGAACTATATATTCATGGATTACCTCGACAAGTTCTGCGTGGTTTACCAGACGATATCCTGATATTTTCCAAGAATGAAAGAAGAACATGCCGAACATCTTCGTCTTGTCTTTGGAAAAGCTACGAGAGCATCACTATACGCCAAGTTCTCTAAGTGTGAATTACGGCTTCAAGTAACCTATCTTGGGCATGTCATCTCTAAGGATGGTATTGCCGTCAACCACGAACGAAGTTCAGGCTATTCTCGATTGGACTCCTCCAAGAGCGTTAAGCAAGTCGGAAGTTTTCTCGGTCTACTTGACTATTGCCGTCGATTCGTC
Source organism: Aegilops bicornis (assembly GCA_021605145.1). NCBI lineage: Eukaryota > Viridiplantae > Streptophyta > Magnoliopsida > Poales > Poaceae > Aegilops > Aegilops bicornis. Next base: position 2,993,306 of record JAHIAL010000030.1, read on the forward strand.
GAGAACTTCTCCAAGATTGCCAGGCCTCTGACTAACCTGTTGCATAAGGGCGTCAAATTCCAATGGACAGATAAATGTCAGGAAAGTTTCCAGGCACTCAAAGACAAGCTGACGACTGCCCCAGTGCTAGCTCCTCCTGATACTAAGAAGGACTTCGTCATTTACTGCGACGCATCCCGTCAAGGTTTAGGCGGTGTCCTAATGCAAGAGCGCAAAGTAGTTGCTTATGCCTCTCGACAATTATGCGCCTCACGAGGAGAACTACCCAGTTCATGACCTCGAACTTGCTGCCGTCATTCATGCACTAAAAGCGTTGGCGACATTACCTTCTCGATGTCGTTGCGAGATCTTCACCGACCACCAAAGTCCAAGTATCTCACATTTACTCGGCCAGACCTGAACCTCCGTCGGCGAGAGATGGATGGAGACTGACTGCGAACTTTGATTTGGGTATTTCCTATACGCCAGCAAGGCTAATGTAATGGCTGATGCCTTGAGCCGCATAAGTCTTACTCAGAACCACCTTGAGTTCACAAAGTTCAGCCCCACTTGTTGAAGAATTGTGAAGTGAACCTCCATATTGTTCCTCCGGGTGCACTCGCTCCCCCTCCTCCCGGGAGTTCCATAAGATGAATCTCCGTGTTGTTCCCCAGGGTTCCCTTTATACCCTCGCTGTTGAACTCCGATCTCGTGGGCACCATAAAGACAATGCAGGATTTGACTCGAGGTCTACAAGATCAAACAAGACCTCAAAGAAGGAAATCCCTCATTCTTCATCATTCTTGATGATGGCGCCTTGTACTTCAAAGGCCGCCTAGTGGTGTCGTGGTAAGAAGGAAAACCTGAATATGACTCGTGAAGGTTATGAAAGAAGCTCATGATACGCCTCTATGTATCCATCACGGCGGTACAAAGATGTATCAAGACATTAAATCGAGATTCTCGTGGTCTAATATGAAGCGGTGACATTGCTCGCTATGTTTACGAGTGTGACGCTTGCCGTCGTATCAAGCGAGAACATCAAAGGCCTCTTTGGAACTACTGCAACCTATCTCTATTAGGAATGGAAATGGGACCATGTTGAAATGGACTTAAATCCTTTGGATTTCCCAAATCGCAGAAGGTAATGATGCAATTCTTGTCGTCATTGACCGACTCTCTAAAGTTGCACATTTTTACGGCGGTCGAAAGAAACGATCACTTTGCTAGCCAGCTTGCAGCGCTCTATATGTCCGAAATTGTTTCACTTCACGGTATTCCACCGGTTATCAGCTCGATTGCGGCAGCTTATTCACTTCAAGATTACGGGCAAGCTTTCAAGAAGCTATGGGAACTCATTTATCTTTCAAGATCTTTGCGTTTCATCCCATGATCTCAAGGGCAAGTCGAGCGTGTCAACCAAATTCTCGAAGACATGCTTGAGCTTGTGTCGTTCCTTCGCAAGAAATGGGAGAATCTCTCCGTATGCTGAATTCTCTTATAATAATAGCTATCAAGCTAGTCTCAAGATGGCCCCCTTGAAGTGTTATATGGGACGAAGTGCCGAACCCCTCCGAACTGGTCGTAGGCGGGGCGCCCACTCTTCGGTCGGATATTATCCAACATGCCGAAGAACAAGTCCGCATTATTCGCGAGAATCTCAAGACCGCTTTCGATCGGCGTCAAAGAAGTAATTATGGACCGTCATCACAAAGACATGGTCTATCAACTTTGGCGAAAAAGGCCTATCTTCGCGTTACACCAATGAAGGGTGCTCACCGCTTCCGGGATCAAGGGCAAGTTAGCTCCCTCGCTATATTGGCCCTTTCACTATTCTCAAAAGGCGTGGAAAAGTGGCCTATCAAGCTGGAGCTTCCGTCGAACCTTTCTCGGGTTCACGATGTGTTCCATGTGTCCCAACTCCGGGCTGCTTCAAGGACCCAATCCGAGCGATGGACCACGAAGTGCTTTCAGTGCAACAAGACCTCTCCTATAAGGAGCATCCGGTCCGCATTCTCGACCAAGCTGAACGCCGCACACGTCAGAAGGCGATCAAGTTCCTCAAAGTCCAGTGGTCGAATCACTCTGAAGACGAAGCCACCTGGGAACGCGAGGATCGTCTACGAGATGAATATCCCGCACTTTTTCCTTCTACCTCCTAAATCTCGGGACGAGATTTCTTGTAATCAGAGGAGATTTGTATGCTTGCGGATGGTTATGCAACAAAGTAATCACCCGGTTATGTTAATTAACCTCTCGTTGATTCGAACCCGACCTAAAACAAAATCAAAACTAAAACAAACGATAAAAAGTTTCGAAAACAAATCCTAAAATGTTCGGGGGTTGACTAAAATAGCTAACCTAATATTAGTGGGGTGCACTAATTTTTATAAAATGCTCTGGCATTTTAATAAACTAAAAACAGAAAAGGAAAAATAACAAGAGAAAAAAAAACAAAATAAAACTGAGAGGGGGAAAACCCCCTGGCCCAGCCAGCCCTCCCCCTCCCCACTAGGCCCCCCCCCCTGGCCCGTTCCCCTTTCCCCCACAGGCGGCCCATCGCCCAATGACCCCGACCACATACCCTCCCACCCCAAGGCTAACCCTAGCCAAGATCCCACTCCCCACGCCGCCCACTCCTCTCCCTCGCTCGATTGGATCGGAGTGAGGAACCACTCTCAGCAAAACCACCTCTCCATGTCCCACCCACCTGTGTGCCCGCCCAGGACCTCCCTCCTCACCCTCATGACCGGCCGGAGCCTCCCCCTCCTCCCCTCAAGTCGCCCCAGGCCTGCGAGCAATCCGCCATGCCATGCCATGGTCGGCCCCGCCCTCCCCGTCGGCCAGGCTCCCCGATCGCCTCCCGCACTTGCCCCTTCTACCGAGCCGCCGCTTAGACCGACCCCACAGCAGGCTCTCTCTCTCTCCTCCCAGAAGTGACCCACCCATCCGCCTCGTCATGCCCCGAACCCTTTGTGACCCTGCCATAGAACCCCGGCTCTCTCCTCTTGACAGCAGTAGCCCGTCCCTTGACCCGTCGGCCTCGGCCCATGGTGCCTCCGCCTTCCCCCACCCCGGTTCCTCTCCTTTCCCTGGGATCCGACCCGTTCGAGGGCAAATAGGCCCAGCCACCGCATGGCCCTCTCCCTTCCTTTCCCCGTCGTGACCTCTCAGCCCCAGACCCTCGGCAGGACCCCCCTAACCCCCCCCGTGTGCGCCTCTGGCCCGCTCGTCGCCCATTTCGCCTCGCCCGCCTTCGCCGCTGCGGCCAGTCATGGCCTTAGTAACCTCGGCCTTGTCGGCCCGTCCTCAGGCGCCTGATCGCCTGGATCGCGCGCCTGAACAGAGCTCGATCGGGTTCGCACGCCATCAGTACACCAAGATGCCCGCTTAGGCCTTGAGCCACTGTGACAGGGGGCCCCACCCCCCAAAATGAGCGTTTTTATTAAAAGCAGAATAAAATAAAATGAAAATGAATTAAAACTAAATAACTAATTAAATAATTAATTAATTAATTAAGTAATTAATTAATCTAATTAATTCGATTAATTAACCCTAATCACTAATTAACCTAATTAATCAATGATTAATTAAATCTAATTAGGGTAATTAGATATTAGAGAATGACATGCGGGACCCACTGTCAGAAGTTGACTCGATCCAACCCTGTTGTTGACTGATGATCGACATGACATCATGCTGATATCATAAATGCATTTTCGAAATTAATTAAATAATTAATAAAATTCCAGAAATTAATAAAATCTTTTAAAATCATATCTTTTAATCAAGTAATCCGGATTACAATATTTTCAACATGAAAGTTGCTCGAGCAGCGAGGCGAATCCGGATACGCAGATCCGTTCGTCCACCACGCCTCTAACCTATCGAACCTGCAAACTTTCCTCTCCGGTTCATACATCGTGAGGCGTCGGGCAAGGAAAACTTCCGGATGCTTTCCCCTAACGGTACCCCCCTCATACCACGTTAGAGCACGCCTAGCATCGCTTCTTGACATATCATGCATCGATATGCATCTGTTTACTTTATATTCATTGTTTCTTCCCCCTCTTCTCTCCGTTAGACCCCTACAGGAGGCCAAGCCTTGCTGGTGGCCGGGTTACGACTACGGTGTTGGCGACCCTCTCCCTTGCCGGAGCAACAGGGCAAGCCCCCTTGATCACCGGATATCGCCTACTCTTTCTCTATACTGCTTGCATTAGAGTAGTGTAGCATGTTCTTGCTTTCAGATACTCCTATCTTCTTTGCATAGCTTTGTCCTTGTTACTCTTGTTGTTACCTTACACGCAATCCTATATGCTTAGTATAGGATGCTAGTACTTTCATCTCGTGGCCCTACATTCTTGTCCGTCTGTAGTGCTATACTATCGGGCCGTGATCACTCGGGAGGTGATCATGGGTATATACTATAAACTTATACATGATACATGTGGAGACTAAAGTCGGGTCGGTGATGGAGCACCCATGAGTGGATCTTGAGGCGGAGGCGGCAGGCGCAGGTTGAGACCGCCTAGGAGAGAGGTGGGCCTGGCCTGCTCGGCGTTCAGCGGTTACTTAACACACTTAACGAGGTCTTTGTATTTGATCTGAGTTGGCTCTGAGCTTATACGCACTAACCATCTACGCTGGAGTAGTTATGGGTATCCCGCGTCGTGGTATCACCAAGCACTTCAGATGTCGGCCAGCCACGGAGCTACGCGACCGGATTGGACTGAACGCCACTAGGCTAGGGTCTGCCTTCGCCGCCCGCATAACGTCTTGAGGTGTGTGCTCGAGGCGATGGGCCCTGCACCCTGCTTAGGTTTAAACCCGTGTTGGCCTCTCTGTGCCTAGGTGGGGCTGCGACGTGTTGATCTTCCGCGGCCGGGCATGACCCGGAAAGTGTGTCCGCCAAATGGGATCAAGCGTCTTTGGGTAAGATGGTGCACCCTCGCACGGAAGTTAATCTATTAGGATAGCCGTGATCTTCGATAATGTGGGCGACTTGGAGTTGTACCTTGAGCTTATGACAACTAGAACAGGATACTTGATAAAACACACCCTTCCAAGTGCGGATACAACGGTGGTCGCCCTCGCTCGGGGTTATGAGCGGGGATTGCCGGAGTAGGATTATTGCTATATGATGTTACTTGGAGGACTTCCGCTGTCCTCTCCTACCTGTTGCAAGACGGTGTCGAGCGTAGTCTTCGTTAAGACTAGCTATCCCCTCTTATTACGGCATTCTGCGATTCGGTCCACTTATATGGCCCTTACACATATATCCATGCATATGTAGTGTAGCTCCTTGCTTGCAGTACTTTGTATGAGTACTCACGGTTGCCTTGTTCCCCTTTTCCCCCTACCTCTACTCGATTGCTGCAACTGACGATGGAGCCCAGAGCCAGACGCCACCGCTGGCCGATGACTTACTACTACTGGAGGTGCCTACTACTACGTGCAGCCCGGCGGCGGCGACCGGGGAAGTGACCTAGGAGGATCCCGAGCAGGAGGCCTGCTCCTCTTTCGATCTGTATCCCGGTTTGTGCTAGCCATCTTATGGCACCTTGTTTAACTTATATGCGTACTCAGATATTGTTGCTTCCGTGACTTCGTCTATGATCGAGCACTTGTATTCGAGCCCTCGAGGCCCACAGCTTGTATTATGATGCTTGTATGACTTATTTTATTTGTAGAGTTGTGTTGTGATATCTTCCAGTGAGTCCCTGATCTTGATCGTACACATTTGCGTGCATGATCTAGTGTACGATTGAATCGGGGGCGTCACAACCGCTTCATTAGAAGCTCCATCAAATCTTCCGACATTGGGGCTGTCGTCGACTTCTTTGCATTTCCATTTGCAGGTTTGGTTTTTGGCTTCACGGTAGGTGCATTATATGGGATTTTGGGCTCCTGCGCCCTGTACTCTTGGGTGATATTATTTTCGATCTGCATGCGACATTGAAGTACATGTGTTGAATTAAAAATAAATATTATTTAGTTACAAAACATTTAAGAAAGACAGAACACAATGACTTACCTTGACGTTACCACGGCCGCCCTCATTGTCATAGTCGAACTGATCTCTCCTAGTGGCTGCATCTTCGGTCCAGTTCCTCATAAGAGGTTTTATGGACAAGTTGGGATTATAGGAGCACCGCCTTGACAGGTTGCACCTTCTCCCGGTACAAGTACTACAAAAAATAAGGATTTAGAGTTAGTACAATACATCACATAAAATTGCAATGATATAATAATTGACATTATGCAACAGGTCTCGTATGTGTACCTGCAACAGAGCCAAATTTCCTTTCGGCCATTGGCGGAGGTGTTTGCCTTTCTTGACTATGCGAAGGCAATCGAGGAGAACACGCAGGGTGAATGCATTCCAGTTAATCTTTGATATACGTTTCACATCATGGACCAAAGCGTAGTACTGCTTTGGCACAATCTTGCTCGACATGGGAGCAATAATTGTTCCTAACAGGACAAGGACTAATTTCCGAAGGAAATCATCGTCGGTGGCTTTACTTTTAATTATGTCCTCAATGAGATTATCTATCACTATGTTTTCTGATGTCTTACTGAGAAATTGTGGCAGCACCCGCTCCTTTATGTCCTCTCCTTCTTCAATCAGAATGTCCGAAGCAGAGAGTCCTTGGTTCTCGAGGTTAAATATGTACTCGACGTTGACCGCACCGAGATTCACCTCCCCAACCTGCTCTTGTATAATGAATCTGGACTTGCTGGCATCAAAATTCTCAATCATATACCTAATCAGTAGGGTACGCATCTTAATAGATGGTATTTGTAGCATGCTGCGCAATGTTCTATCAGCCACTCTAGCGCGTTGACCGCTCGATAGAGCGGCAACAAGCTTGCACCATTTTTCAACGGCGCACACTATTTCTCCATTCAGCTCGTCCATCCTATAGAAAGAAAATCTAAAACTTCATGACATTAGCCAACATTAATGCAAAAATAACAATAGACATGCAAAAATATAAAACTTTCTGGCAGTAGCAAACAAAAATGCAAAAATAACACTAATGCAAATATAAAACTAGCACCATGTATACAGCAACATGCACCCAAGTGTGTGCTGATATGAGGCAATAAACCACACTAATGCAAATATAAAAATCTACTGCTTATAACTCTTTAATGTTCTATGCGTACAATAATATAATTGGATCGTGTGACAAAAATATAAGTGGATCATGTGACAAAAAACCTATTGCATCATGTTTCTCAAGAAACAACATCTTATTCTACCATGATATGAAAGATTTAGTTCATGTACGCCTTCTGGTCAGAACGCATCTAGTCGAGTTGATACTAGCTAGTTGAAAATATGTGGTAAACCTAAGTCCATGAAAGCAACTAGACATAGGAACTAGCTTGCTATGAAGGCGCGAGGTAAGGAGGGCAACTTACTTGATCGGTCGACAAAGATGAAAGAAGTCGGCGATGCGTTGTCGACGTAGTTCGTCGAGGGCGGCCATCACGTGCGGACGACCTTGATCTTCTCGGGGTATTTGTGGCGTGTGGGATGCGGCGGACGGAGCTATCGACGACTCGCCGGTAGGAGGCGATCTAGACGACGACATGTGCGAGGAGGTGGAGATTATATACGAGGTCGTCTCCTAGGTCGTCGTAACTTCCCTGTGGCCAATCTCGCGATCTATATTTTCCTCCGATAAATCGAGGCTGAACGTGCTCCTCAATCGTAGGGATTAGGAACATATGGATTAGCACGATCCCGGAATTGTATAACAGAACGACAACTACTCCCGTGATCGACGTGCATGTGATCGACGTGCATGGAAAGCGCAGCGTGGTGGGCCTCTACAATATGGATCCGACAGTTATTTGCGGTCTGGGCCGGCCCACCTACCTCTACATTGTTTCTTCCCTCAAAATAAATATCATTGGTTCTTCCCTCAATAAAAAATATTTGTGACACCTATTAGTTATTCTATACTTGTATATGTTCAACAATATTTATAGTATCTCTATCATTTCTGCAATATTATATATTCAAATGTACTGTTCCTCTTTCCCTTTTAATTTGGTTTTCCTGTTATTTTATGTTTTCTCCTTCTTATTCCTAATTGTTTTTTCATGTTTCATAATTCCATAACACTTCTTCTCATAGTTTTCAAATTCATTTCAAATATGTATGATTAAATGTTGTCCTATTTATGACTTGCTAATTGGTGGGACCGGCAACGAAAACCACTTTCGTGACCTGCCTCCCACAGAACCAGATGGTCCTGCTTGTACATGGTGCATGTGGAGGCATGCATGAGATGACCCCAACTTTTGGGACCATGTGGGCATGGCCAATGTGGTCCCCCAGGCAAGGTGTGCACAAATTCGGACACAAAACGCACGTTGCATCACGTGGGGGTAGTGTTGTAGGGTTTTGTCGCCGGAAAAACCCTAGAAAATGCATCGAGTGTCGGAAATGAATGATACTTGTCATGAATGCATGCCATGGTCATCCTTGGGTATGCATAAAGTTTGGGATCATTCGGCGGGACCCATGAAGGAAAACCACTTCAGACACTGCCCTCGGCGGACTGTAATGGTCGTGCTTGTACATGGTGCATGTGGAGGCATGCATGAGATGACTCCAACTTTTGGGACCTTGTGGGCATGGCCAATGTTGTCCCCCAGGCAAGGTGTGCACACATTCGGACACAAAACACACGTTGCGTCATGTGGGGGCAGTGTTGTAGGGTTTTGTCGCCGGAGAAACCCTCGAAAATGCATCGAGTGTCGGAAATGAACGATACTTGTCATGCATGTATGCCATGATCATCCTTTGGTATGCATAAAGTTTGGGATCATTCGGTGGGACCGGCAAGGTAAACCACTTTCGGACACTGCCCTCCCAGAACCGAAAGGTCCTGCTTGTACATGGTGCATGTGGAGGCATGCATGAGATGACCCCAACTTTTGGGACCTTGTGGGCATGGCCAATGTGGTCCCCCAGGCAAGGTGTGCACAAATTCGGACAAAAACGCACGTTGCGTCACGTGGGGGCAGTGTTGTCGGGTTTTGTCGCCGGAAAAACCCTAGAAAATGCATCGAGTGTCGAAAATGAACGACACTTGTCATGCATGCATGCCATGATCATCCTTGGGTATGCATAAAGTTTGGGATCATTCGGTGGGACCGGAAAGGTAAACCACTTTCGGACCTGCCTCCCAGTGGAACCCGAATGGTCCTGCTTGTACATGGTGCATGTGGAGGTATGCATGAGATGACCCCAACTTTTGGGACCTTGTGGGCATGGCCAATGTGGTCCCCTGCAAGGTGTGTGCACAAATTCGGACACAAAACGCACGGTGTGTCACGTGGGGGCAGTGTTGTAGGGTTTTGTCGCCGAAAAAACCCTAGAAAATGCATCGAGCATTGGAAATGAATGATACTTGTCATGCATGCATGTCATGGTCATCCTTGGGTATGCATAAAGTTTGGGATCATTCGGTGGGACCGGCAAGGTAAACCTGCTTCTAGTACATGGTGCATGTGGAGGCATGCATGCGATTGTCCCAATTAGATTTGATTTAATAATATTTCAAGTATGAAAGAGAAAAGAAAATTTATAATTAGGAAAGACAACCATGAAAAGTGAAATAAAAGACAACATTATATCATACATTATTTAAATTTATAACCGTCATAACAAAGAAAAGAGGATAATATAGAAAACAGAAGAAAAATTTGAATGAATAAGTGCAATAAAAGACAAAATATTATCTTACATTTTGAAAATATTTCAAATATAAAGAAGAGAAAAAATATTAGAATGAAGAAGTGAAATAAAACAGAACATTTTATCTTACAAACTAAAAATATTTCAAATATAATAAAGATAAGAAATATTAGAATGAAGAATTGAAATAAAACACACCATTTTAGTTTATATTTCATAAATATTATCAATATAAAAAAGAGAACGAACAAATGAAATAAAACGCAACAAAATTTGGCATCTTTTTTTTATTTTAGTAAACACTATTTGAAATAATACAAAAAAAGAGATTTGATTTTAAATATTAGAAATATAAACAAGAAAATAAATTTTGGAGTTAAGAAGTGAAAAACAAAGTAATTTATGAAACTGTTCAGCGCGCTGCGGGTAAGGCTGCCCTGGGCTAGCCCTCCCGAATTGGGCCCAAGCCAGCCGTGGGGCACAGCCGTGGGGTGGTGGAATTTTAGTCCCACCTCGCCAAGCGAGAGAGTGCTGCACCGGTTTATATACCCCGCTGCGACTCTCCTCACAAGCTTATATCATATGCAGGCAGTACATTGCCTAACTCTCGTCCCCTCTGCCCCGTGGGGCCTACTAGCAGCACAAGTATTCTGCACCACGGGCCTGCATCCTGGCCCATGAACGGCTGGTTTCCTAGTCGTATGCAGGCCGTGGTGTTATGAATTCTCCTGCTCTGGTAGGTGGGCACTTTTTTTGGGAATATTTCCATGTGTTTTTGGCATATTCTCTTGTTCTTCAAATCACACACTAAATTATACACATGCTCACTTGCATTCAATGCACATTTTTTTTGCATATATGCCAAGTTAATGTTTTTACCTTCATAACACCTAGTAAATTCTACACATGCTCATTTGCACACATGGGTATTAATTGGATTTCAACAAAAATGAGGCCGTGGTGTACGAATTCTCCTCCCACATGCATGCCATAGTCATGGTAGGGTGTGCATAAAGTTTGGGATCATTTGGTGGGACCAGCAAGGAAAACCTCTTTCAGACTTGCCCTCCGGCAGACCCGAATGGTCCGGCTTGTACATGGTGTATGTGGGGGCATGCATAAGATGACCCCAACTTTTGCACACATGACCTCTTCCACAAACAAATCTAGGTTTCCAAGGTTTTATATTTTTTTGAATTTTTTTTTGAATTTATACTGCCCTCTAGACTGACTGCTTAAAACATCGGTCTATACCTCAAGGGGGCATTGTAAAATATTCTTTTTCCAAATTTTCTTTGATAGCCACGTTTGGCACATGTGGGTCACCATGTACAAGAAAATTTGGGTGATTTGGAGGTGGTGGAAAAAATCACCTTTGTTCAAAAATTGGCTTAAGTTAAGACCAAATGGCCCCTCCGGAATGCGGTCATTTTTTCGACCACCTCCAAATCACCTCAACTTTTGCACACATGACCTCTTGCACAAACAAAGCTAGGTTTCCAAGGTTTTATATATTTTTTGAATTTTTTTTGAATTTATACTGCCCTCTAGACTGACTGCTCAAAACTTCGGTCTATACCTCAAGGGGGCATTGTACAATTTTTTTTTCAAACTTTTATTTCATAGCCATGTTTGGAACTTGTGGGTCACCATGTACAAGAAAATTTGGGTGATTTGGAGGTGGTGGAAAAAATGACCTTTGTTCAAAAACTGGCTTAAGTTAGACCAAATGGCCCCTCCGGAATGCGGTCATTTCTTCGACCACCTCCAAATCTCCTCAACTTTTGCACACATGACATCTTGCACAAACAAAGCTAGGTTTCCAAGGTTTTATATTTTTTTGATTTTTTTTTGAATTTATACTGTCCTCTAGAGTGACTCGTCAAAACCTCGGTCTATACCTCAAGGGGGCATTTTAAAATATATTTTTTCTATTTTTCCTTGATATTTCTAATGCCCTCTTATATTTGTTTATAATGCCCTCTTATATTTTCTTTGAAATTTATAATACCCTCTTATATTTTCTTTCTATTTTTTTGATTTTTTTTAAGTTTATAATGCCCTCTTATATTTGTTCATTTTTAATGCCCTCTTATATTTGTTTATTTTTTAATGCCCTCTTAGTTTTTTTGAATTTTTTTATTTATAAAGCTAGGTTTCCGAGATGGCTAGGCTGGCCCATGCTTTTCCTTTTGTTTATTTTTTTCATTTTCCTTTTTTTCATTTTCCTTTTTCATTTTCCTTTTTTCATTTTCCTTTTGTTTACATAACCACTCAAAAAATAACATAAAAATTACATGACCCCTCAAATAATAACATACCTAAAATTCAAAAGGTATTTTTATCAAACACATCTTTTTGAATATTAATATTTTCTTTTCTTATAAATAAGTGACATATTCATAATTCTAATAAGTAGGGTAATATAACTTTATTACAAAATAATGTACATCTTATTTCAAATTCCTTTGTTTTTGCACACACTATTTTTAACTAGTATTACATTACTCTTCTAAATTTACATTTTAATCCCTTCACACTTTGATGGTGGAATATTTGCTCTGTCATTGCAACATATGTTCAAATGATGGAACATTTGATCTTTTTACTTATTCAAATTATGCATTGATGGAATGTGTGAGGATGAAAAGTTATCAGTAACTTCACTAAACCCCATGTACTATAATTCATGACAGCCAATTTGGAACATTGCCAGATTCAATATTTGGTATGATTGGCACATGGGCACAGCATGTTGCACTTGCCTACAGCATAGACAAGTGTTGCAGCATGTCTGAAGCTACACTGAAGCGCCATTTGTGATCATTGCACCATCGAAACAACAACTAAACATGAATGAAGCATTCGCCACCAATAAAGTTAAGGCCACACAAATATAGATAGCATTCTACGTTACCCCCACAGTACCGGCCAGGTTCTACAACAGATCTAGTTCGGACACACAATACATTTACATTATATTAGTAGTTCAGACCCAAACGCAGCTTTCCAAAAGTAAAACATCATCAAATCTCATCGATGATGAGTAGGGCTTCCACTTCGATGATCAACATGATGTAGGATTAGATGTTAGGGTTTCTCGGGACCTTCGAGGAGGGCAGTGCTTTGAGCCCTGATCTTGTAGTCATCACCGGTGATCGATGTAGCCCGACAATGTTCCATCGGATGCTCCGGTAACCCAGGACACAGGTTTGGGCTTGCTGCATGAGGGGCAGCGGTACTTCTTCGTCCTCCAGTTGTAGTACATACCAGTTCCTAGGGCCCTGATCGTCAGCACCTCCTTCTCTCCAAAGGACTCGACGTTCTCCTCGACCACATCATCTCCAGGTTCATACTGCACACATTAATGACAGACATTAATCACATTATGCATTCAAATACTATAAACATCTAACACTAACTCAATGCAAAAATAACATTTCAACTAGGCCTTACCTCGTACGGCTCATCTTCATCACTATCATATCGGTAGTGCCCAGATGAGTCCCACTTCCTCTTCTTGCCAACAAGATCCTCCTTCTGCTATATTGTCAACCAAGCAAATCATTTACAAGGAATTGAATTGCATTTCAAATAATGTCATTACAAACAAGTTCTGAATGAGCACTCATATGTCAGAATGAGTGAAATATGGTGAAGCCTAACTGATATGATCTAATTAAAATACCCTAACTCCAGCATCCAATTCAAAAACACTAACTCCTAGATCCACTGGATCATTGAATCACAAAGTTTACTTACATATATCATTGGATATAAATGAATCCAGTACAAATAACACTAACTCATACATCTAATAAAAGTAATCCACTGGATCATTGAATCACAAAGTATACTTACATATATCATTGGATATAAATGAATCCAGTACAAATAACACTAACTCATACATCTAATAAAAGTATCATAACTCTTACTTCTATTGCATCATTCAGTCACACCATTTAATTACATTTATCTCTGCCTACAAATGAATCCAATACAAAAGAAACCTAACTAAACATCTAATTAAGAAACACTAACTAGTACATCTACTACATCATTCAATCACAGAATCTATATATAACTGTCTATAAATGAATTTAATGCAAATAAACCTTAACTAATCAACTAATTAAAAAACCATAACTACTACATCTACTGGATGTGATTCAATCACAAATTTTACATATCAGTGGCTCTAATTGAATCCAATACAAAAAATCCCCAACTAAACATCTAATTAAGAAACAATAACTACTACATCTACTGGATGTGATTCAGTCACACATTCTACATATCAGAGGCTATAAATGAATCCAATACAAAAAAATCTAACTAAACATCTAATTAAAAACCCTAACTACTACATCTACTGGATATGATTCAATCACAGATTCTACATATCAGTGGCTCTAATTGAATCCAATACAAAAAAACCCCAAGTAAACATCTCATTAAAAAACCCCAACTACTTGATCTACTGGATGATTTATTCACATAATCCAAACTTAACTTCACTATAAATCAATCAAACATCTAAGAACCCTAATTATCATAAGGGGATGCAGCAACTAGAAACAACAAAAAACCCTCACACCTAAATCTACTGATTAACGGGGGTAACTACCAACGGAGGGGACTGCTGGCAAGGAATACCTGCAGGTCCTCGTGCTCGCCGCCGGCCTCCGCAGGTCCATCAGAAGGGCCGCTCGACGCCGTCACGCCAAGCTCCGACACGTCCGAGTCCGCCACGGCCACCTTCTTCTCCTCCAGATCCGCCGCCGCAACGACCGATCCAGCGCGTGGGGATGCAGCACCTCCTGCACCCGCACCGCCAACGAGGGTCTACACGGCATCTGCCACGGTCTCCGCGCCCGTCTTCTGCAGATCTCCGTCCGCGACGGCGGCTTCGCCACGCCCTTGCTCCATCCGAGCCAGAAGCAAGCAGGAGAAGAGAGGGAGGCGGTGGTGGTGAGCGGCAGGTGGGGTGGCGGTGGGGAAACGATGAAAGGCGGAGGAGAGAGGAGGAGAGGAGGCTATTTGGGGAAATTGGGTGGGCGATGCGGCCGGAGCCCGTTCCCCTCCTCTTATACTAGGGGCCTTTTTTGGAAATTAGCCACGCCCACTTCCACGCGCACGACCGCGGAGAAACGCAACCGCCAGCGTATAATATACGTACACGCCCGGCGTACAATAGTACACGGGCCGGCGCGGGCTCATACAGGGCTATACAACTGGTGTACGCGCGCTCTATGCCCACCTGAAATGACCATCGTGCCCCTCGTTACGAACCGACATCGACGCATCTGGACCGTCCTTGTGTTTTTCCCACACGCGTTCAGCCCAGGGGGAGCACCGGAGCAGAAACGGAGCTTGCCGTTCGGGGTACGACAGATGAGGTAAATGATCCGACCGGCCAAAGGTAATGGGCTTCTCCGACCAGTTCATGTATTTGGGGATAGTCGGGCTGCCATGTTGGCTTCCCGATTCCTGACCTTCCGGATCCGATTGGTCTCCAGCCAAGAAAAATCACCGGACATCCCTCTCGCCAGGGTATCCACGTGCAGGGTCTTATGATTCCTTGTCACCTTCATCATAAGTCGTTTATTTGTCCTTCACCGACTGCATCTTCTTCAGAGCCCTTCACTCTAATAGTGCATGCTTAGTTGGGCCAAACTCCTCAGTGTTGTGAATGCAACAAGGCTTGTCCACTACCTTTTTTTTCGCTTGGCCACTGCAGTGACCAGCTATGCTCCACTGACCCCGTCCGACTGGCGGCGCGTGTTCTCTTGTCATTCCGTTAATTTTGGTTGTCCTGCCCCTTCTGAGCATCTGGTTGGTTCTGTGGCCCGCCTTTCAGAATTATGTCATCTTCCTCATCATTTGCATACCGGTTGGCAATGTCCATCAATTGGCGCATGGTAGTTATCTCCATTCGCCTAAGCTTGAGTTGGAGGTGCTCATATCTCACACCTTGCTGGAAGGCAAGGATCGCTTGGTCTTCTGTCACCCCTTCCACTGAGTTGCGGAGCTACTTTCATATCTAAATGTAATCCTGAGCGGACTCCTAGGCTTCTGAACACATAGCATCAACACTTGATATCCTCTAGGGCGTTTGTATGTGCCTTCTTGAAGAAAACATCTTCGAGTTCTCTCCAGCTATATATACTGTCCTCTGGCAGAATTTCAGCCAGGCCTGAGCTAATCTCTCAAGGTAGAGAGAAAGATCCCACATGGCCATATTCTCATTGCCACCTCTGATCTGAATGACCAGAAGATAATCTGCTAGCCTGGTTTCTGGCTTAGTATTGCCATCATAATTCCCAATTCCCGAGCCCATCCGGAATTGGTCGGGGAAGGGGGTAGTATGAATATGCCGACTGAAACACAACGGGCTTGAAGTTCCTGATCCACTTGGTCTATCGCATTCTTGTTCGTGAGTCACCCCGTCTTTGGGAGAATCTCCATGGCATCGAGGCTAATCATCATGCCTACAGCGCTGATCACCCCGCCTGAGTAGCGGATCATCCCACAGCTGGGGAGAGCTATCCCGATTGCAAGGTGAATCACCACGCCGTCGGGCACAATCGTACCCATGGCACGAAAATCATCACGATGACGCGGAGAATTAATTTGTTGCCATGGAGAATAATCATCCCGTCCACGAGGCGCATCTCTGTGCCCTCACGGCGAAACGTCATCACGATGCCGAGGGGAATTCACTCGGCGTCGCGCAGAAAGGTCATCGCGTCCCCGAGGAGGATCCTCTCAGTGACGCGGCCACGGCTCGTGCCCAATCCATGCCCGACTGCTCAACCCCTGACTATCGAGGATGTGAACATCCACCGTCAGCACTCGGTCGTCCCACGAGGTTTTCCCGAGCCCTACCATCGACGTCAAGGCACTAGCTGAGCCGGCTGGTATATATGAAGCTGAAAGCTGAATACTAGGGATGCCCGAGCCATTGGCCAGATGGTCGACACTCCCACGAGCCAACATATCAGTGTTGTTCAGCGGCGCACCAGGATGCCACGCCGAGATGAATGATGCCGGAAGGAACTGAAGATAAAACCATCTACACCATAATGTCGATAGACACTTGCCCCAAGGTGGACGCCAATTGTCGTGGATCATGTACCGTTACACAGAACTTGGATCAAAACACGTATATGCATTTTGTACGTAACACTTCATGTCTCACTTTCATCTCAGAACTCTTCATAACTTATCAGCACCTTGGAATTTATTTTTCATTACAACACATATCTTTTTACATGTTATTTTGTTCTTTAACTCTCTTGGATATTTTTTTTTGCATGCATTAGGGGATGGCTACGCAGAAATTCAGGCTGTGAAGGCACAAGATTTGGCAGCTTCCACGACCATACATAATTATTTGTTCCAAAATTCTCTATCAATATACAGAACTTGTATCGAATACATATACTAACATCTTGTAGCTAGCATACTATATATCTCAAAGAAAATCCTTCAAAACGCAACTGAACAGGAGCCTCACATGTCGAATAGGAATAAACTCATTAGGCACAGAAAGCTGCCTCCTAATCAGCTTTACAACTTATAAGCCAGTGATCTATGAACCTATGTGAACTTTAGAATACAGAAATAACTAGGCTCCTACATAATTCAGGTAGATTTTCCCGTGCTAAGCATGAACAAGGCTGGGCTCTGAGGGCATATATGACTCGAGCAGTTGGTTAGCCTCAGTGGGTGGGAACGACTTGAGCAGAGGGTTCTTCTGGAATTCATTCCTGAGCTGCCCACATGCCGCATTAGCGTCAAGCCCACGGGTCTGTCGAACGCTGATCATGATCTTCCGAGATTCCAATGCATCAACGAACACTAGAATCTGGGAAAATCACCACCATAAATACCAAACAAATATAATGTCGGACCAAAACAATTCCACGATAGGCATTGTGACTAAGACTGAGATAGATAGCATAGTGTTTTTGCCTCCTGTGCTCAGAAAGTCAGAAGCTTCTACCAGGTTATAGGGAATCAGGTTCACGTGATAACCACCTCCACATGCATGCAGCAGCGCTGCAAGTTCTTCAGCGTGCGCCTTTTCATCATTAATCCCAGCTGTGGAAAATGTAACAGTTGGGGGATGTTAGCTGACAATGGCTCGAATGATAATGCAGTTTTGAAAATCCATCCTTGTTGGATAGAAGGATCATTTGGTGTCAAGGCATAGCTGGATTACCTAGCAGAGTGTACTCGAAGGATACCCTGCGTCCAGTTTCAAGGAAATAATTATTGCAGTCATCCATTAGTGCGTCCAGAGTACTCCCTCTGTAAACTAATATAAAAGCGTTTATAGATAACTAAAGTAGTGATCTAAACACTCTTATATTAGTTTAAGGAGGGAGTATATGACTTCGCACTTGGAACATTTGTTTCATGCAACTTGTAGGCATCCCACACGCAGTGGCGGAGCCAGGAAAAATGAGTGAGGGGGGCCATAGTGTAGTTAATCCTTGTTGGGTAGTGCCAGCCCACTAGATTACACTATTTTAACAGCAAAAAATCATATATTTACATGCATATTAGGCCTAAACCAGTGTTGTTAGGGGGGGCCAGGGCCCCTGCTGGTCCCCCCCCCCCCTGTCTCCGCCACTGCCCACACGTTCTAGAGCTTTCTATTTATTTATGCCTAAGTGAATCAACTATATACTTTTTAAAAAATAATTATCAAGATCTTTCTAACTTGTTACTCTAGAACTCACAAATTATTTCAAGGTACTAAACTATATGTGAACACATAAATGCCAAAATTAATTTAGAGAATAATGTGATATTTTCTTTCATCTAAAAATAAATTAGAACAAATAGCCTTTTGGGAATAATGTCTCAAACAAACACCATCATAAAAATGTTGTATCAACTTAATGCCTATGTATTTTTAATCAAAAGACTAGATTGTATATATAAATAATATATTTTAATACGTTGCGTCACTACTTCTTGTATTGTTTGTTAAAAAAAATGACAACCAGTGTCTTCCAAAAATAAAAAAGTTTAGTATAAAACAATTTAAAATGTTTTACTTTAACTCCGTTAAACTATTAGCGAATGAACGCAAGCTCACGACAACATTAATGACCTGGTAATCTACCAAATTTTAAGATATATTGGCAGAAAGAGTTGAGTATCAGCTGAGTCGGCGATGACATTTTAATTTCATATTGAGTAAAATATAGACATTTGAGAATTTAAGAAATTGAATTTAAATTTCCCATTACACAATCGCCTGTATCATGATTCATTTATATCTTATAATTAGATTTAGAGTTTTTATGATTTGAATCACTTGATCAAATTTACTGACTTTTTAGAGTCGGATTTAGGAACTTGTTTGCAAGTCCAAATTTATTATCCATTCAACAATTCTAAATCCGTACATTGATGTTTCTTACATGCTTTTATAATATAAATAAAAATTAAATTATATTTCCTCTGTTTTTATTAGTGTGGGATTTTCTTTTTTTTCTATTAATTAACAAATAATAAAAGTTAGGTGCCCTATTTCCGATATGTTGGTGGCAGAACATTGATATTAGCGACTATGTTTTCACTCTAAATTTAATGCATCATGAGTATTACTAAGATTGGGAAACAAAAGTGTGGTTGTGTTTCTTCTCTTAAAAAAGACAATGGGAGTGACAACATAATTCGAGCAAAGTGCTTGAGGAAAAAAACTTTGATTCAATGTAAACTGCCTGTTGCCAACTCTCACTTCTTGAACTGTCTCATGGATGTAAAAGATATTTTTTTAGTTGTTGTGAGTTTTGCGTGATGGTTGTAAGACTAGATTGTAGGATGATGTTTGGATAAGGATAAACTGCTTTGAGTTCTTTTCCCTCGATTTTACAATCATACCTTTTGCAAGCATGTGACGGTCTAAAGTGTTTAACAAGGACTTCGATTGTATTAGATTTAGGAGATGCATGTACGGGCATACCTTGCCTATGTGGAATGACATGTTGGATATTTGTGGTCGGGTTGTTCTGACTGAAGAATTTGACAAGGTTAAGTGGCTACTCACAACCCTGGGTACTTTCTCGCTTAAGTCGATTTATCAATATTCAATACATCATTGCTAGACATATTGTCTTCCCCTACAAGATGTTGTTGGGGATGAAAATGTCTTTAAAAGTTAAAGCCTTTTCCTAGCTTGTTACTAAAAAAGGATTTTTGACCAAAGACAACTTGAGTAACAAAGGGTGGACAAGAAGTAGTTAATGTGAGTTTTGTGACAATGAAGGGCGCATTGATAACTTGTTCTTTTCTTGTTCACTAGCTAGGTTCTTATGGAATGTTATTGGGGCTGCTTTGGGGAATTCCAAAACCCCAAAGTCCTATCTAGATTTATGCCAGAATTGGCTGCCTAGCTATACTGGCAAGGACAGGGCTATCATATCTATAGGTGTTGCTGGACATTTATGGAGTAGTTGGAAAACAAGAAACAAATTTTGCTTTCAAAGTGTACTTCCTAATGACACTACTGATATTAGGAGTATTTCTTTATGTTCTCTGCTGGATTCAGGCATTGTGTCTAGAAGACTTACTCAACTGACGAGTGAAATCATCAAGAGAGGGCATGGATAGGCCCTACGGTCAAAAGGATATGTGCATACCAGTGAAGTGATTTTTGCTTTGCTGCATGATTTCACTATTTCCTCTTTACATGTCTGTAATATATAAAGTACAGTAGTCTCCTATCTGAGTTGAGTCCAGTAGTGTGTGATGCTCCTGTAGAGGGTAATTACTGGATGTGAGACGGTTTGTGTCTCCCCTAGTCAAAGTTTCTCTCTCTTCTAGTTTAGCACCCCAGATGTAGGCTCAATGTATGTCTTGGGGGTGTAAGGCTGTTATTGCTTCGTCTCGTAAAAAATACTCTATTTTCTTAACTGAAAATGGGGACCTGGAGGCTCTTTTGATCTAAAAAAAAACAGATAATTTATATCGAATACAAATATATCGTAGTAACACTTCATATCACAGTTTCTTTTCAGAACTTTCATACTTGAACAGAACTTTGTAAAAAAATTCATTAATATTCTTTGTAATTTATTCATTTGATATTATTTCAACATTTTGGAGGACAGTTATATTGTGATTCAGACAATTGTGGCATAAGATTTGGCAGCTACCATAACCATACATGCTATTTGTTCCAAAATTCTCTAGCAATATACAGAACTTTCAACAAATACATATACTTAATGCAGAATACATCATAGCTTAAAGAAAATCCTTCAAATCTCAACTGAACAGGAGCCTCTCACGTCAAATATGAATAAGCTCGTCAGCTACAGGAGGCTGCCCCCTAATCAGCTTTATACCTTATAAGCCGATGATCTATGTATGAGCAGAGCAATTCAGGGCCTGTGTGAACTTTAGAATGCAGAAATTCACAAAATCTCAATTTCTACATAATTGAGATATATTTCATCACTAAGCAGGAACAAGGCTGGGCTCCGAGGGCGTAGAAGACTCGAGCAGTTGGTTGGGCTCAGAGGGTGGGGACGACTCGAGCAGAGGATTCTTCTGGAACTCATTCCTAAGCTGCCCACAAGCCGCATTAGCGTCAAGCCCACGGGTCTGTCGAACGCTGACCGTGATCTTTCGAGATTCCAGCGCATCAACAAACGCTTGAATCTGTGCAAAATTACCAACACAAGTACTAACAATCTCAAACCCAAAACAAATTCCATGATAGGCATTGTGACTAAAACTGGGATAGATAACATACCGCTTTTCTGTAAGGCCTCTTGTACTCAGAACCTTCTACCGGGTTATAGGGAATCAGGTTCACGTGATAACCACCTCCACATGCATGCAGCAGCGCTGCAAGTTCTTCAGCGTGCGCCTTTTCATCATTAATCCCAGCTGTGGAAAATGTAACAGTTGGGGGATGTTAGCTGACAATGGCTCGAATGATAATGCAGTTTTGAAGATCCATCCTTGTTGGATAGAAGGATCATTTGGTGTCAAGGCATAGCTGGATTACCTAGCAGAGTGTACTCGAAGGATACCCTGCGTCCAGTTTCAAGGAAATAATTCTTGCAGTCATCCATTAGTGCTTCCAGAGGATATGCCTTCGCACTTGGGACAATTGTTTCACGCAACCTCTGATTTGGGGCATGCAGGCTGATACGAATACGGCAAAATAGTCAGAAGACAAATTATAGAAGCAAATGCTGCTTGTAATATACAGTCTCTTTCAGCTAAGCTCATGGTTTGGACAATGTCGAAAAGGGGCAAGTTCTTGCAAGGAATACAGAGTAATAAGTAAGTTTGGTAAGTACTCCCTCCACCCCAAAATAAGTGTCATTGATTTAGTACAAAGTTGTACTAACTTTGTACTAAATCAGCGACAGTTATTTTGGGGCAGAGGGAGTAGTAAGCATAAACCAAGGCCACATTGTCTATTATTGATGCTAAGAACCCAAGTTTGGATTATTTTGATATTGTACCTGACTGCCAGTGTCGACTGAAGCTTGTGAGATGCTAGCTTACTTATCGTGTTGGGAACACCTACTGTGGAGATTGTCATCATCCTTTGCCCAATCTTTAGTTCCTGATAATAGCATATCCATGTTGAATGACAGGACACATATCATGCATCTTCTTATTTAGCACACACAAAGTAATTTATGGTCCAATGTATCACGAAAACAAACTGAGCTCAAGGGAACACACAACTTGGTGACTTGCCAATTCAACATACCTTATTCAAGCATTGGTGTGCCTCCAGAACTGCTTTGAGGTTCAACATGGGCTCACCCATCCCCATGAACACTACATTTGTCACCCTGTGTTTGAACGACTCCTCTATGGCCAAGACCTGCAACGCCAGAACACCAATTCACAACAGAACAGAAAAGAACACGAGTTCAGCTTGTTTACAACGATCGTTCAATGCAAAGGTAGCAGCAGGTACAGGTTGCTGGGAGAGAGAGGGAAAACCTGCTCGACGATCTCATGCCCCTTAAGGTTCCTTGCGAACCCTCCCTTCCCTGTGGCGCAGAACGAGCAACGCAAGGGGCAGCCGACCTGCATAAGCACCATCATTATCATCAACAACACTGAGCCAGTCGACCCAGCAATAGCATTAAATGGCACCGGCTCCAAAGCACCTGTGATGAAACGCATGCGGTGAGTCTAGGCGTGCCCCTGTCGTCAACGGGGATCCCCACCGTCTCCACCAGTCTGTTGTCCTCCAGCTTGAGAAGTATCTGCAAGGAAGGTCCATTGGACCAACATACAGAGAGTCATCATGAGCCTCTCCAACTCACCAAGCACATGACCACGTCTCTGATTTCACAATGCCGCGTGGACCATGACCGACGTACCTTGGTGGTGCCATCGGTGGCCGTGACGGCGTGGTGCACCGGCGACCGGCCGACGTTCCACCCCGCGCCGACCAGCGCCTCCCGGAACACCTTCGGCACTGCACAACAACAAACGGTGAGAGTGCGGTCAGGACGAGAGCGGCCGAAGCAAAACAACAAACAGGTGGTGTGCGTAACCCGGCGGGCACTCACCGTAGGCGAACTCCTCGACCTGCTTGGCCCTGTTCTTGTACACGAGGTCGTGCAGCTGCTTCCCCCGGTAGCTTTGCTGCGGAGACGCGAGTGAGTTAACCGACAAAGCGCGGGGAAGGTAAGAGGGGGAAAAAGGCGGCGCCTTTGGGCGGGCTCTGGTCTCTGGGTTACCTGGCCGAGGTCGACGGCGAGCTGGCGGAGCTCGGGCTCCGTGAGGCCGAGGAGCGCGCGGCGGGACGTCTCCGGCGGGGCGCCGGCGGAGGCGCGCGTGCGGAGGCGGAGCGCGCGCGCCAGGGGCACGGCGCGGACCTGCTGCGGCGCGGCCATTCTTTTTCCTGCTGCTGCTGCTGAGGATTACACTGCCCTGCTGCTGCCTCGATGCCTCATCCACTTCCCTCCCTTTGAGTGTTCGTTTTGGGCCTTTCATCCTGCCATGTGCGCCGCCCGTGAACGATTTTGGTGGCCCGGCCCGGCCCACATAAGATATGAGGAGATGTTTTTTTTTTCTTGGATGATGTTGATAGCGAACGCTCGGTACTAGATTTGGGGAGCAAACTCTTTGTGTTTAGCCTATGTTTTTCCTCTTCTTTTTTGCTTCTTTGAGATGAATTGAGTATATACTTTTCCTTAAAAAGGAATTAGCAACAAGAGATGTCGTCGGTTGTTTGACACAGTACATGGATGATGATCTTGGCTTATATGCGATTGAGTTGGACTTCGAGGGCCGAATGGCAGCTAGTCAAATTAAGGCTCGTGGCTTATTGGCGGTCTCACGTATTGCATTGTCCGGTATCACACCCTTTGTAGCGGCGTTTTACGGTTGATGACACTTGTTGATTCCGTTTGCTCTAGTATCACATCGTGGGGATACCTAGCTCGTCCGCATGTGTCGTTGTGTCTCGGGGTCTTCTCATGGGCAGTGCTCTGTCATGCCATCTTCCCCACTCATTTTATTTTATTTTCCTCCCAATTCGTCGATGCTTGTGTGCTTTTCTCGCCCAGTTTATCTCCTAGATTGGGTCGTTTTATTTGGTTTTTTATTCGGTTTCCTTTATAGATTGAATTAATTTACTTTTCCCCATGTGTTTCACAAGAACTGCATCAACTGTTCAACCTCGTGATGTCTTACCAAATATAATTATGGCTCTTTGCAAAATCAATAAGTGTTTACCAAATAAAAAAATTGTGCACGGTCACATTAACAATCAAAATGCTATATAAATCATGGGTTAGCCTACTAGATCAGAACAAACTCAATTGTCAAATCACATCGATCTAATCACCCCAATGTTGAGCAGCAATCATGTTTTAGCACGCAACTAATATCACACTACGATAACGTCTTTGGTAGGATCTTAACTAACATGTAATTAATATTATACACAATAACAATGTACAATTAATATCATACCTAATATCAATGTGCAATGCATGTACACGGCTATTAATTAAAATCAAATGATGCATTTCGTGTATAAAACTATGAGTATTTCTTGATTAGACATAAGCTCAATACAACATTTCTAATGTATGGTTTGACGACTCAGAGCAATTTAGAGACACTATAATATATGATCTGCATATTCATAATGCCATTAATCATGCTAGTTTACTATGAATGAACACATAAACTGGTAATGCTAGTGATTGTAAGACAAACAACATGTAGGAATCTCATATATTCTAGAGTTTTATATTTAGTTATACCTAAATTTAATCACCTATATACCGCCTAGAAGTATCTATATATCAACATCTTTGTTAAATATGCTACTATATAGCTATTTACAATACATTTAAATATAATAAAGTATATGCGAAGACATAAATGTTAGCAATTAATAGAGAGACTAATGTGATTTTGGGCTTTCTCTCTTTGATTTTAGGGGATGCATTCGAATAAAAGAAATTTTTAGCAAGCAATGTCGCAAACAAACTCCCTCACAAAATGTTGTTAACCTAATGCATGTGTATTTATAATCAGTTTATCAGAATTGTATATTGAATTTAATATATCATAATATATAGGAGCATTATATGTTGTCATTTTGCTGATATAAGGAAAAATGGAATACCAAGTAAAAGAGTTTAGTATAATTTAATTTTGAATATTTCCCTATGCTGGTATAGTCTTTTAGACATACCGCCGCACTCAATGTCGTAGCTCATCTTGGCCCCAACATTGTCACTGTTATTTTTGTCTTTCCATCATACGACGCAGAAAAAATAATAGTTTTGGTCGTGGTGGTCAAAATGTCAATGTCACGCCGTGAGCTTGCATGGGTACACATCATAAATTTGGCGATGTATATAATGTCGTGGAGCTCAAGGAGTGTTCCCCTTTGTGAGTCGAGATAACAATATACTGCAATTTTGACTTCAGTTGTAGCCTAATATCATGTGTTATCATGGCGACGCATATCTTCCAAAGACTAGGTGGAATCCCGAGGTTGATGGGGATTAACGAAGAAGAAGGAGCTGGACATCAAACATGGTCTGTGTAATAAGTTTTGGTGTGATTCGAAGTTGATGCAGATCAAATTTTTCTGATATCACATGTTATATGTTATGAAAAATGTATATAATTTAAGTTATATTAAGATGAAATAGTGTTTTTGTGTGTGTAAAAATTATGAGTACTTTCTTGAGTTCATATATGCTCGTTCAGAGCATTATAATCCATGATTTGCAAATTCAAAGTTCATGTTGAGACATCATAATATATGATCAGCAAAATGATGATGTTGTGTAGATCGATCTAGCAATACACTAATCATATTAGTTAGGTCTTAGGGGGCAAATCCTCCACAAAAAATGATCCTTTCGGGTAGTGAACTTTTTTGTTGCTCAGATGAGAAAAATGAGAAGGGGTGAGGGAGAACGAGGGCATGAGAAAGAGAAAGAGGTGATTAGCTTCGTACGGACGATCAAGGACTTTGTGCAATGAGAAAGAGGAAGGAGCGAAATGAGAAAGAATCAAATTGGACACCAGGGTTGGACTAACAACTAGTGAATTGAACGCTCGGGAGAGATGGTTCATAGGCCCCGCTAAAATGTGTAAATTAGTGTGATCACTATTATTTAGCTCAACTTTTATTAGAACTAGATAATACCTCGCGCATTTGCGGCGCGAATTAAAAGAAAATACTAAAATGATTGCTAAAAATGTTAAAAAAAAGATGATGTGGAGGGTTTGCATGTTCTTGTTGATGTGGAGGCTTTGCATTTGTTGGAAAGTTAAATGCGACGGACTTGCATGTGCTTAATCATGTGAATGCACTACTAGGGAAAAGCCTATACACAGGATCTTACCAGCAGCAAGTTTTAAAATAGGGCGTTGCTGCAATTTATCAGTAGCGTGCTCCACCAAAACTCGTTGCTGAAAGAAAAGTAGCAGTAGCGCGCTCCACCAGAACACACTGCTGAAAGAAAATTAGCAGTAGCGCGCTCCACCAGAACACGCTGCTGAAAGAAAAGTAGCAGTAGTGCGCCACCTCTAAGACACGCTACTGCTATAATTCCAACGACTCTGCCACGGAGCTAGTTATAGCAGCAACCCGTTAAGTAGAAGGGCGCTACTGCTAGGTAGTTTAGCGATGGCGCTTTACGCACACCGGCCATCAAGCTAAAACTAGCTATCTCACCACCCACTCTTCTCCCTATCCGATCCACACTCACTCGATCTCCCTCAACCGCCCCACACGGCAGCCGGGTCCTCCCCGTCGGCCGCCGTCCTACTCCCTCCTCCTCTCTGCCCGTCAACCTCCCCCCCACTTCGATCCTCCCCGGGTCGCCCGTCGCCTACCCTCCTTCCTCTGCTGCGCCACCTCCTCCTCCTCACTTTGGACTCGATACGCCCTCCTCCTCCTCCGTCCTTCCCAGACTTCCAGCCCGGCCGGCCCCTCCTCGCTCCGCCCTTCCTCCTCCGGGCCCCTACTCTCTCCTCCCTCCTCCAGTCGCCCCTCCTTCTCCCTCCTCCCTCCTCCATCCACAATCCCTCCTCCCTACTACATTTCGATTTAGTAGGCTAGGTCATATGCAACATTTTGATTTAGTTCATATGACTTAGTTGATTTAGTAGGCCAGTTGATTTAGAACATTTTGATTTTGTTGATTTAGTAGGCAAGTTGATCTAGTAGGCTAGTTGATTTATAGAACATTTTGATTTATTTGATTTAGTACGCAAGCTGATTTAATAGGCTAGTTGATTTAGTTGATTTATAAAACATTTTGATTTAGTTGATTTAGTATGCTAGTTGATAGCTCAAGATTTGGCACCACCTAGCTGTGAAAATATAAGTGAAGAAGAACCAAAAAATCACATGCTACTGTTTTTTCTTTAGTGTGAAGTGGATCGTTAATCCTTTGCTCATATTGCTTTAGGAAAATGGCGCCACCACCACCACCACCATGTCGATTGTGCAGAGTCAAGGCGCCAAAGAGCCTTGGTAATCGGCAGCTGTTCGGCATCTACTTGAGAAGTTTTTCGTCAATGCGCGGTAAGAAATTATATGAAATGTAACAACTATTTTATTTTAGTGTTGGCATTACTGCATTGTATCATTTTGTTTTTTTACACAGATTGTCCCATGCAATGTGTGGTTGAAATTCAACAAGCTGACAGGAGACACTGTGACATTTGAGGCTCCTGGGGGCCGTACACTATGGAGGTCGAGAAAGGACGCAATATTTCGCAAATTGGAGGAGATGGATGGGCCCGTTTCCTCGCCCACATGCGTCTTACTGGTGGTGAGTTGATCAGCTTCTCCTTCAGAGCAGAAAGAACCAAGCTGGCTGTCATTTATAGCAACCTGGTGGAAGATGATGAAGATGACGAAGATGATGAAGATGACGAAGATGATGAAGATAATGAGGACCCACTTGATGAAGATGATGAGGACCCACTTCATGAAGCCACCGTAGCTCAAAGAACGAGGCTGAGCGAGGAGGAGGTGTGCAACCTATGGGACATAATGCCGCCATGTGCTGACTTTGTCGGGGTGCCATTCGTGACCCGCCTGACAAGTACCATGGTCGATCGACATGATATGGTATGTTATACTTACAAATGCAAATTATCCGATGATATGCTTAGTGTAGAGTCCAATGATATGTTGTGTGGAATCTAGTCGATGATATGCTTATTAGTGTAGAATCTAAGGAACTATTAATAGTGTAGATAATCCATATATACTTATTTGCAAGAGTATGTGCGAGGCTATTTATTAATTGATATATTTTTTCTTTTTCAAAAATTGGCAAAGATCCTATCTGTGAGTTATGGTATCGAGCCTGATGAAGAAGGCTTAGCTGGACTGCGCCTTACCGCAAGGGGCTCCGTCACAATCTGTAATTACCGCGTGGACACGAACGGTCGCACACACTTAAACTCGGTTGGGTGGAAGGGATTCCTCGATGGCAAGAATCTTCGTGTTGGACAGGCCATCTTAATTACTATCAGAAACACCAACCGCCCAGGCTTGAGGATGATGCATGTTGACTATATATAAAATTGTTATCTAGTACTCCCTTCGTTCCAAATTACTCCTCGTGGTTTGAACCACCACGAGTAATTTAGAACGGAGGGAGTACTACCTAGTACCTATAATGCTTTATGTAATTGATATCTAGTAGTATCTAGTATCTGGACCGAAACCACCGAAACGGGGTAGGAACCTGGGGAAAATGATGAAAGATATAGCAGTAGCGAGGGGCTAGGAAACCGCTATAGCCAACAAATAGTAGCGCGTTCCATAAAGGCGCTGCTGATATAGTGAGTAGTAGTAGCGCGGGTACGGATCGCGCTACTACTAAGAGTTAGCTGTAGCGCCTTACTAGTAGCGCCGCCATTGCGCGCTGCTGCTAGCATCAAAACCCACGCTATTACTAGGGTTTTCCCTAGTAGTGATGACTTGCACGTGCTAGAAAAATAGGTAGTGAGTTGCAACTACCACTACTCTATTATATATTTAAAGTACTATGTGAGTAACAATGATGACGTATGTTAGAAATTCTCACAAAAATAAACATCCGGTTGGTCAATTTAGCAAATTAATGTCGCCAACGCAAATCTTAACAATAGACATCTTTAATTCATTATACTTTCATTACATTTTAAGTCGTCCATTGCAGGTCCTAAGCTCGCCCGAGCAGTGTTGGCTGGCTAATGTGTCTCCTGGACCGGTGCCACATTAAAAGTAGAAACATTTCATGATGAATCTGACAGTATTAATTTGATTTGGATATGGTATTTCAAAATGTTGATGTTTTTTCTCTGTAAAAATGGTCAAAGTCGATAGGTTTGACTTTTTTTAAAATATCTATTGAGATGAGTTAGTATTTTTTTTTAGAGTTTGATTCCAGATGATTTGTTAGACTGTAAGTGTGAAATTGTAACCAAGGTTGTCGACGAGCGAGTGATCAACTCATTTACCGGGATAGCATCGATGTAGCGGCTGTCAATCCATGCTGATGACGTTGCTTTGTTCGTCTGGCCTTCAAATAAGGATCTGAGCTTTGTGAGGGAGGTGCTGCAAGCTTTCGGTGAGGCCTCTGGGCTATGCGTTAACTACACTAAGTCCTCCGCAATTCTAATCGGACGGGGTTCGAGGATCAACTTAGGCCTTGTTCGGTTGCGTTTGAATCCGGAGTGGATTGAAGGGGTTTGAGGGGATTTAAACCTTTTCTAAGTCAAAATACGAATCAATTCTTGCCAATCCCCTCCAATCCTCTTGGGGAGAGGATTAACCGAACAAAGCCTTAGGGTGGTAGACATTTTACAATGCAAGATGGGTGAATTCCCTTGCAAATATCTCAGATTTCAGCTTGCCATCAGTCGGCTCACCAAAGCAGAGTGGCAACCGATGCTAGACCAAGCAAAGCAATTTTGTTCCAGCTTGGTAGCGAGGGCTGATTCAGCGCCTCGGGAAGACTTGTTCTGGTCAAAATCGGTAATCGCAACTGATGGTCTCAGATGCACACGTTTGGGTTTTTGAGGAGCTAGATACCTGGATGAGCTCGTTCTTTTGGGAGGCAAAGGGAAAAGATAACGGCGGACAATGCCTTGTGGGTTGGAGTACCATATGCAAACCAACTTGCTTCGGTGGCCTCGGGATTAAGAATCTTGGTCTGCAAGCATTGGTG
Organism: Aegilops bicornis; assembly: GCA_021605145.1. NCBI lineage: Eukaryota > Viridiplantae > Streptophyta > Magnoliopsida > Poales > Poaceae > Aegilops > Aegilops bicornis. Next base: position 3,023,729 of record JAHIAL010000030.1, read on the forward strand.
CTCCGGGTACGCTGAGAATTGTTAGAGTTACATCTCTCGTGATGTCGTGTTTGACGAGACGGTGTTTCCCTATGCCACTCCCGGTGCCACTGTTAATGTCTCCAAACTCCTTCCTGTGTCGTTTCCGTCAGATGAGCCAGTTATTCAGAGTACCGACACGCATAATTATGACATTACCTTTGTTACCGGCTAATGCACCCTGTTGTTGCTGTTGTTAGTTCTCCTATGCAGGTTCCCCCGGGGCCACCCTCTCTCAACGCCCATGCATCGTCGGCGCCACCGCCTCTGCATGCCTCGGATGGCACGCGTGGGTCCCATGCAGGCACGCAGGCCACCCCCGGGTCGGCACCGCTTCTGCATGCCTTGCAAGGCACGCCCGGGTCCCGCCTTCATGCAGGCACGCCGGCCCACACCCGGCCGGCCTCTTGTGCTGCTCCTGGTGCTGATCTCGCCCAGGCCGACACGCTGGTCCAGTCCTTGACCACGGCCCGGGTTCCCGCTCTCCGTCGCCTGGGCGGTCCAATGCTCGTGACGGGTCTCCTTAGCCCACCCCGTCTACGCTCGCATCTTCGGCTCCTGACGGGTCTACCTCGTCGCCGCCCGCTTCACCACCCTCGTCGCCGCCTCCATCACCTCCCGATGCTGAACCCGCACGGGTCATCGTCACGCGACGGCGTAATGTTATCTCCCGTCCCAAGGTGTATCAGGATGGCACGGTTCGGTATGATCCCTATTGTCGCCAAGGCGTTTATGGTGGAGCCAGCATCTCATCGCACCACTCTCTACGAGCCGACAGCGTCTTTGCTATGGAAGCTGAGTTCGAGGCTCTTCAGGCTAACAAGACATGGATATTGGTACCCCGTCCACCTGGCACTAACATTGTTGGCAGCAAATGGATCTTCAAAACGAAGTTCCGTCCTGATGGTTCAGTTGATAAATACAAGGCGAGGCTTGTGGCTCGAGGTTTCACACAACAGTATGGTATAGATTATCATGATACTTTCAGCCCTGTGGTTAAACCAGTCACAGTTCGCCTGGTGCTTTCTCTTGCTGTCTCTCGCGGTTGGTGCCTTCGTCAGATTGATGTGAGTAATGCCTTCCTTCATGGTTTTTTGTCTGAGGACGTATACATGCAGCAGCCTCCTGGTTTTGAGGATTCCCGGTACCCTCGGCATGTTTGCAAGCTTCAGTGTGCTCTCTATGGTCTCAAACAGTCGCCTCGTGCCTGGTATGCACGCTTGAGTAACAAGCTTCATCAGCTCGGTTTTGTTGCTAGCAAGGCCCATACCTCTCTGTTTATCTTCGATCATCAGGGGGTTGTCATATATATGCTCGTCGATGACATCGTCTTGGCTGGATCCTCTTCGTCTGTTGTTGAGAAGCTGGTTACCACCCTTTCTGGTTCTTTTCCTATCAAGGATCTTGGGCATCTGGAGTATTTCCTTGGTATTGAGGCCACTTACAGTTCTGAGGGTATGGTTTTGATGCAGCACAAATATGCTCTTGATCTCTTGCATCGGGCCAACATGGAGCAATGTCAGACTGTTACTACTCCCCATGTCTACTTCCGACCAATTGTCTCGAGATCAAGGACAGCCGCTCAGCTCCGAGGATATTTTCAAGTACAGGAGTCTTGTTGGGGGTCTTCAGTACCTAACTCTGACACGTCCTGACTTGTCATTTGCTGTTAACAAGGTGTGCCAATACTTGTCGCAGCCTACTACCGCTCACTATGAGGCCGCGAAGCCCATTCTTCGATATATCCGAGGCACCGTGTCCACTGGCTTGTGTTTCCGGCGCTCTGCTTCTCTAGGGCTGAGTATTTTCACTGACGCAGATTGGGCGGGCTGTTCTGATGATCGCCAGTCTACGGGCGGTTTTGCCATTTTTCTTGGATCCAATCTGGTTTCCTGGAGTTCTCGCAAGCAACCCACGGTTTCTCGCTCTAGTACTGAGGCAGAGTACAAGGCTTTGGCCAATGGCACCGCTGAGGCTATATGGGTACAGTCGGTGTTGAAGGAGCTTGGTGTGTTTCTTCCCCACACTCATGTTTTATGGTGTGACAATGTCGGCGCCACATACTTATCTGCCAATCCAGTTTTTCACGCCCGCACGAAGCATATCGAGGTTGATTTTCACTTTATGCGTGAGCGGGTTGCCTTGGGTGCTCTTGATGTTCGGTTCATCTCCACTGGCGATCAGTTAGCTGACGTATTCACGATTCCGTTCCAATCTCAACCTTGTTCACGATGGTTTAGATTGAGGGGGATGTTAGAGTTGTATTCTCTGTGTATACGTGTACGTGTTGTATACCCGTTGTATTTCCTTGTTGTACAAGTTGATCTATCAATATAAAAAGATGTCAGCCGGTTGGGGCTAACCACGGCAAATAATTCCTTTTAACTAGAATGATTAACACGAACTAGTTCAGAGAGGTCACGGCAAGAAATTCTCATGACTGACGACAAAGAGGCTCGAATGGTTTTTGACAGCTTAATCAAAGTTAAGGTTGGCGAAGCTAATCACGTTTTGTTCTGCTAAGACCATTGGATCTATGGCTTTGCCATTACGGACATCGCGCAAACAATTTATCGGAGTGTCAAGGTGCGCACGCGGAACATGAGGACTGTGCTTCAGGCGATGGAGAACAACAGATGAATGCACGATAATTTTATTTTTAGAAAAAGCACTCCATTTTTATTTTTAGAAAAAAATGTGCAATCCATCCAACCATGTCGGCCGTCGTCAACAAAATTTCGTGGCCAACATTCACTCTAGTTGGATAGATCCGTTCATCCATATCCATCCATCCAAGCAAAAACCGCTAATTTTTGCATGTTATTTTCCGGCGCATCTCCATCGGGTGGAGCCGGCGACGGCGACGACGGCGGCGGAGTCGCCTCATCAAAACAAAAAAGCTCCGCCGACCATCGTCGCCGCTCATCCGGCCGCCTAGCTAACCAAGCAAAAGAAATGGCGGACGCCGGATTCGCAGGAGCAAAGAAGAAGCCAGCTACATTAACAACATTCAGAAACTACTCGTACATCATCATCGCATCGATCTTTACAACGCATCACTCGGGGTGCGACCGCAGCGGCGCCGCGGGCAGCCGCCGCACGGCCATGGGCTCCGGCCGCCGCCCCGTGCCGCTCCCGCCGCCGCCGCCGCGCATCCTGACGAACCCCCCGGACGCTTTCCCCTGCCGGCCCCCCGCGGCGGCCGTCTCCTTGGCGTCCTGCAGCTGCTCGAGCGCGGTCACCACCTCCGCCATGCCGGGGCGGGCCCTGGCGTCGCCAGAGAGGCACCGCATGGCGAGCGCCGCCGTCTTCTGCGCGCCGGAGAGCGAGTACTGGCCGCCCAGCCGCGCGTCGAGGATGTGGAACACCCGGCGCTTGCTGGTGAGGTACGGCCGCGCCCACTCCACCAGGTTGTGCTCCCCCGACGGCCGGTTCTTGTCCAGCGCCCGCCGCCCCGACAGCATCTCCAGCAGCACCACCCCGAAGCTGTACACGTCGCTCTTCGCCGTCAGATGCCCTGTAATCACCATCACCATCACCATCACCATTAATCCCTCTGAACGATTCATCCATTAACAATTCATTCCTACTACATTCTTAACTTCCATTCATCCATTCATTCAAGCAAAGCACAAATCATTTTAACCCTCCTAGATACTCCATCCAAGATAATAATCCTACTGGATATTCGATCCAGGATAATGCTACTCAGCAAAGGATTACTTTAATCCCACTGGATGCTCCATCCAAGATCCCATGGGCATCAAAGTCACAACCTCTTTTCTGCTCATGTGCAGATGCTGCAGAGGGAACGGACAATGATCCGGCTTAGCCGGATTAGATACAAGTTTTTTAGGGTGGATTAGACATAGGTTAGCACAACTTGGACTAGTGTGCTGTGTTGGTATCAGTACAACACAGCTCATGCCTACCTAGGAGCCACTAAACTAGATGAGCAAGTACAGAGGTACTGCTGGCCATTGACCTGCTGGTACACAAAGTACAGAGCACATGGCTGTTGATCTAGCTCCAAGACTGTTATATATGCTGCTAGTCCTAGATCATTATATGAATGCATAGATCAGCTGCCATCCAATCAAATCATTTCAAAAAGTGTGTATTATTTAAGCAGATGGTGGTGGTGACAGCTGATTAATCAATCTGGTTTTGGTTTTAGCACACATGTGGTGAATGGGTCCAGTTGCAATAGTTAGGTCTGAAACCATGACCAAATTGGGCCAGTTGTGCTGCTACCTAACTGATGAAGATTGGACCAAGAATTCTAAGGCTGGTCTGTTCTTCACTGCTTCTCCTGGTGCCCCAGGACACACACAAGCTGCCAAACGGATTAGGCTGACCTACCGCATAACAACAATGGCATTATTCAACCCTTTTTCTTCTTGATAAGAACTGTCAAGAAAAGTAGTATCCTGCTAAAAGTTTAGAGCATTTCTAGCAGTATCTGTCCCTTGCTAAATATTATGTGCACGAAAAGTTCAAGGTTCTTAACAAACCCAAATTAGAAGCATTTCAGCAGCACCAAAGGGTATAAAGTACTTAATAATGTGCTGCATTAGATTAAGCTATGTGTTCATGTAATTAATTGAGTTGGTTTACCTGTTGCAAGATACTCGGGCGCGGCGTAGCCATGAGTGCCCATGACCCTTGTGGAGACATGGCTCTTGTCGCCGGTCGGCCCGTCCTTCGCCAGCCCGAAATCCGACAACTTCGCGTTGTAGCTCTGCAAATCTCATCCGTGGTTCGATATATTAAGCATTTGAGAAGTAAGTTTGTGAAGAATTTATTTACTCAGTTCAAATCAAAAGGAAAGTAAGAGGAACATACCGAGTCAAGGAGAACGTTGGACGTCTTGAAGTCGCGGTAGATGACCTTGGCCATGTCGCTGTGGAGGAAGGCGAGCCCCCTGGCCGCCCCGAGCGCGACTTTCATCCTAAGGTTCCATGAAAGTGGCTGGAAATGCGAGCCCCCTGCACATTCATCATTCACCCAATCTTGTTAATTCCCCCACTAATATTTCATCCTCAGTAGTAACTAATCAGGAGGTGTTTTAACTGATCAATAGAAACATAGACCATGGTTGGTTAGTGCTTACTTCTGAAAAGATGGTTCTCGAGGCTCCCTCGCGGCATGAACTCGTAGACGAGGAGGCGCTGCTCGTCCTCGAGGCAGTACCCGACGAGCCTGACAAGATTCGGGTGCGACAACTGACCGAGGTAGTTCACTTCAGCCTGCACATCATGTTCAGAACATATATTCAGTAATAACAATGGGGATTCAGAAATTTGAGCAACAGACTGATTCTGAAATCTGAATGCAGAGATTCAGAAAGTTGAGCAGCAGAGTAATTGAGAGAAGAGAAGAGGAGGTGAATAAGACTGACCAGCCACTCGCGGTGGCCCTGGAAGCCCTCCTGGTTGAGCTTCTTGACGGCGATGACCATGCCGGTGCCGGGGCGGGCGGGCGCGAAGGTGGCCTCGTCGACCCAGCCCTTGAAGACGGACCCGAAGCCGCCCTCGCCGAGCACGCTGTCGGGCCGGAAGTTCCGGGTGGCCGTCTTGAGCTCGTTGAAGGCGAAGCTCTTGACGTTGGCCGACTGCAGGATCTCGCCCTCGCTCCGCGGCGTCGGCGGCACCGTGGTCGACGGCGAGGACGACACCCGGCTGCTCGACACGCTCGCGCCCCCTTTCCCCTTCCTCCTCCACGCCCACCCTGATCGATCAACCAACCAAACGTTCGGCCACGGTTAGGACGAGATCAGAGCCAAGAAATCGAAGCAAAATCTGAATTTTGCTCTTGGATTGTGACCGGAAACGGGGGGAAAGCTACTTTCCAGGCAGGTGAGACAAGCAGATTAGTCCAAATTAATTAGGCGAGGAAATGGCGCTCCGCCGTGCACGCCGGAGCACGGCAAGGAGGAGGAGGAGGAGGAGAGGGTCACCTGAGGAGGAGGAAGGGGAGTTGGAGCCGCTGGTGCCCTTGTAGGGGCTGTCGGAGCCGATCCTGCTCCCGAAGCAGTTGCCCATGGCCGCCGGCGAGCAGAGTCAGACCGATCGACGGATGGAGCCTCAGGCAGGTGGAGAGCTCTTCTCGGAGGCGAGGAGGAAGAGGAGCAAACTTTGTCCTCACCCCGGCCGGCGAGCTGGCCAGATATATACTACTCCTCTCTGACTTTCCTATCCGTCGCCGTCCGTCGGCCTCTTGGCCGATCGATCACGGGAAGGGGAGGCCGACCTCGCTCGTGCCCGTGCCCGTGCTAAGCTAAGCTGGTTGACCACTTGCCCCAGTAGGAGAGGGGCGCATTAATGGCGGGCGGGCGGGGAGGCGGGGAGGGAGGGAGGAGGCGAGAAGAAGATGCGCGTGCTCTTCTCGGGAGCTTTTGCTCCCACCCCGAATTTATACCGGACGCCTCCGGCACGAACCTTCCGGCCGGTGACATGCGGGCCCGGGACGCGCGGTGGGGCCGGGGCGTCAGTCGAGGTGGCGTGGCGGGCTGGGGATTGCTGCGAGCCGTCGGATGTGGATTGGACGGTTTTGGCTTTTCTTGTGGCGGTTGGTACTTGGTAGTAAATCGTTGGTGGTCAATTTGCGCGGGACGGCTTGCCGCCGGAGGAACGCTTTATGGGGCGAATGGGTTTGTTTTTCACTAGTGGCGTTGGACTCTGCTAGTGTGTGCGCATGCGTGCGCCGTTCTCTCCGACCGGCCGGCTCGTGCTCCTCTTCACGACGCCGTCTAGCTCCTAGCAACGAACGTTCGACGATCATCATCCCGCAAAAAAGAAAAAAAATGTTCGATGACCATCATAGCCGCCATGCTAATTTTGGCGAGGGTATAAAAAACTTATATTAAGGAACGGAGGGAGTAACTTCAGACAACAACGATGCAACTTTTTTATATTCTAGATTAATTGGCAAACGCTAACTACGTTCATTGCCGTAATTCTTTGCCTGGAATGTTCGATCTATCTAACCCCGCCACTGCAAGCGCAAGTTACGGGGAAGGCCGGCGATAAACCACCACTAGTTTGCTTGGTTTTCTCAAGGAGGAAGGAGAATGTCGAGGAGCACCAAAGGGCGAAACCGTAGATGCCCAAACAAACTCAATAGCACAATTCGCCTCCACTACCACAGACAGATAAGGCAATTCCTAAACGACGCCTTAAGCACCCGCTTTAGCCTTTCTCGTACGTAACGCACTCCCTTCCTTTCTCTCGTTCTGAATAGATCAAGACCGGCCCCAAAACGGACCACAGGACCCCTCCCCCCTCCTTCCGGTTTTGGGAAGCTTCCAAAAACTTCCCAGCTGATTTTCCCTTATTATTGTTTTGGTTTTTTCTATATCTATTTTTTGTTTGGTTTTTTTTTCTTTTATTTAATCTTTTTTCTTTTATTTAGTTTTTTATATATTACTTTCCCAAGATGCATGGACTATTTCAATTCCGATGATTTTTTTCAAATCAATGAACTTTTTATTTCAAATTTGATGTTTTTTAGAAAGTTTGATGAGCTTTTTTCAAATCAAAGATGTTTTTTAATTTGATGCACTTTTCTAATGCTGTAAGTTTTTTCAAATTTGATGAATTTGTTTCAAGTCGATGACCTTTTTTGAAGTTTGTGATTTATTTTTCCAAAATCCATTAAAAAAATCGAATTCATGAATATTTTATATATTTTTATATTTTATCCAACAGTCAATGGTTGATGGGTCAACTGGTCAACCGCGACAGGTTAAATGCGATTGAGCGACTAGACCAGTTGATCGCTTGTCGTTCCTCTTGTGCCGGCCCACCAATGTGGGTGCGTGAGCGCCAAGGAACAGTTCTGGCCCTGAAAGCGCCCTAAAGGAGCACTCGACAGACCAGGTAAAGTCGGGTAAACTTGATCATGTGATGGGTCGTGCTAGGGCCAAGCTGGAAAACGCCCAAAATGAAAATCCCAAGCCCTAGCCGGGTATTTGAATATAGGATTATACCTCCTTTTTTAAATTAAAACAATTACCTGACCATCATTTCAGGCTTCCTGGCTTTTGATCTGGTCTTTGGACAGAAAAGTAGAGCCCTAGCCCGGCCCAGGTTTTTTGGGCCGGGGTTCCCATGAACAGGCCCATATTCGGGAGACACAGCGCCCCCACTGAAAAAAACATAGATTTCTCACACAAAAAATCATACGTTTCTTAAAAGAAAAAAACTAAAAAAAACATACGACAGCGCTTACACCATTCATTGCCTCCTAATAAGAATACAAAGACCCGACATGGTAAAGGATTATAATCTTTTAAGTTTGACCTGTTTTTCAGGCAAGTGTCGTGCGTGTTGATTTAGTATGACATAACACGGCGATTTAGTTTGACATGACACTGTGATTTGTTCACACGCTGTCCGGCGCTAAGCAGAAATTTGACCGATTTGTCTGAGCAAAAGAAGCTTCATCCACATCCCAAAAAAGGTTCAAAATTACTGTACTAAGCTCGATCGTCACGTGCGAAAAGTCCAAAATGTCGTCGAAACACGCACGCATACGTACGTGCGTTGTCTCCGGCCAGGTGGGGATACAGCTCCGAGCTAGCAGCGTTGTCCCTGGCGTCGGTGGAGGTGGCGTGCTGTGTTGGCGATCGGTCACATCCGTCCGATGCGGATCGGATTATCGAGATTGCTTCAGGCTACTCACAGTGGAAGTAATATAGGTGACAGCATCACACATATCTAAAAGAAATGAGTGATGTGACAAGTAATCAATAAAGAAATAAAGACATATGGTAACATAGCTAGTTACTATAACATCACACATATCAAGACGAGATGAATCTACAATCTAATAAATGAAGTGATGCAAGACATTACACATATGTTATTTCCTATTATAGAGATAGTAATATACTCCCTCCGTTCTTAAATAATTGTCTTTCTAGAGATTTCAACAAGTGACTACATACGAAGCAAAATAAGCGAATCTACACTTTAAAACATGTATACATACATTCGTATGTTGTAGTCCATTTGAGATGGCTAGAAAGATAAATATTTGGGAATGGAGGGAGTAGACTAGTAACATATGCATGTTACTACTTGAGTTACTCTTCACTATGGGTAGTCTCAGACACACTGTTGGTAATTGTTGGTTAGCGCACGAGTACTGGGCGGTCAATTTAGGCGGGACGGCTTGATTGCCGCTAAGAGAACACTTTCTGGAACAAAATAATTTATTGCACATGCTCTATTTAGTCTAGGATTAGACCTTGCTAGTGTGTGCACATAGACGGGTGCAGAAAGACCGGAATGACTCCATTGGAATTTGCATTGCATTGCAGTTGAGAAAATGACCCTAAGAAATGTAAAATTATAACTCAACCCAAGAACTTCGCAAAAAATGGCCCTGAACAAAAGAGGAAGATTGCAATGTGATCCACGATCCACAGCCTTTAAGCTTCGCCACAAGATCAAGATCGCCCCTCACCAATGACAAGACCACCTGGGAAGGGAATCTTGTTGTCGCTCCGTCGTCGACATGTTGGAGAAGAAACAAACGTTGGGACGAAGCCAGGCCCGCGTCCCTTTCGGCATCGCGGCCGGGAGGAAAAGAGCAGCCCTTCGGCCGGAATAGTCAGCAGCGGAGCAACCTAAATTGTTGCGGGACGGCGTTGAAGATGAACACCAGAGAGCAGCAGTAGATGCTCCGCATCAAACATCGAAACCCGCCTCCGACATGCATAATCAAGCCGGAGAAAGGCAGAAATGAAATGACTAACATCTCCTCCTCCACCTCGGCGGCTAACAGGGAGAGGGCACCTCTCTCTTCACAAGATCCGACCGCCTCGCGAGATTACTGAAGGAGCCACTACCAAAATGTTGATCAACGGCTTCCACCATGGAAGACGAGCTTGGGGGTGGATTGCATTCACCAGACGGTGCTGCCGATGTGGTCTTAATCTAATCGCTGCTAATTCACCTCAAGTGGTCGAGAAGAATAGGAACGCCAAGAGCAAAACGGGAGAGCCACCAACGACCTGAATAATATTCCTACTATCGCCGCCACCACCATCTTTTTCTCTTCAACCAGGCATGCTAAATCCCCTTTCCATTACTTGTTGCGATCTTGAAATTCAGATGCATCGCGCCCGATCACAACCCCAAAGAGGCTGATGCTCATAGTTTTTTACATGCCCCATCGCAAAAGTATCGCGGTCTAGCTGCCCGTGCAAAAAAAAAAATGTTTTCTCTGCCTTGCCGGACCGGGGTTTTGCGGGGAAATAATTCGGCCAGCTTCAAATGAGCGGGCTCCGCCTCAGTTTAAGTGGTCCGTGGTGTCGGATTTCTACCTGGCTAGTGTCTGAACTCCCGCAAAGGCCCCCTTTTGCTTTTGGTTTGGGGGAAAATGGACACCCGGACTTGTTCATGGGAAAATACGACACAACATTGGATGGATTGCGACGTCCGAACAGTTTGATCCGGACGCTTGCAGGATGCGTGTCGGAGTTTATTACGTATGAGTACGCGGTTGTTGGTTTCACCATGCATCGCCCCCTAAGAATTAAAAAATCCGACATAATAGATAAATATAAATTGTTTTGAACATCACAGTGCATACATAAGCTACCATATACACGCCGCGCATACACTCACCCCTATGAATGCACACACGCACACCCTACCCCTATGAGCACCTCCGAAAGTCTGAGCCGGCATATCATCTTGAGATTTACAAAGTCACCGTAGGCGCCTCGTCGTCGACGGGAACGTCTCCTCCCACTGAATGTGCATCGCCGAAAATCCTGAAATAAATCCGGAAATTAATGCGAGCACCAGGAGTTTGAACCCTGGTGGGCTGGCGATACCACAGTCCCTCTAACCATCCAATCACAGGTTGGTCCGCAAAATATAATTTTTTTTTAGTTTGACGTTTGTTTTGTGCGACCTAAGTGCCATACATGTTGATTTGTTTTTTTTTTTGAAGGATATACGAACGTGGTGATTTTGTTCACACGGTGTACCGCGCTAGCTGAAATGTGAGCTGTAGTATTTTGTACGGGTGAAAACGTTCTCTTGGCCCAAAGAAGGTTCATCCACGCCCCGAAAGAGGTTAAACCTTGATCGTTAGGTGCGAAAGTCGACAGAATCGTCGGACACGCACACGTACAACAAGTTAGTTTTCTACAGCACCGAGGTAAGTTATAGAGTAAGTAAAGTAGTCAAATGGAGAAGGCATACATAATTTACCGCTCGTCGAAGTAATCGACCTGATTACTGCAGCTGACAAGTTTGGCATACTTAACTGAGCGAGGTATGTTGGCCGGTCGGTGAATTAACTAGGATAAACCTATCTCTATTGGACATGGAGATAATTTTCCCTGTCCGGCAAACGATAAATTAAGAGAGTAACAATGAGCCTATTTTTTGTTGGCATAGTACAGATACAGACGCTCGTACATACATACTTCTATTGCTCGATACATACATACGTCTATTTTTTGTTGATAAGAGTAACGGACGCACACCTTATTGCTCGACGAGCCTGAGCGCATAGATCGGTTCAGGAGTAAGAGTCAATACAATCATGCACGCATGCGCGCCCTAAATAATTATCCGTTTCTTTAGAATGCTCAGAATAATTACCCGTAAAAAGGGAAACAAAAAGAAGAACGCTATAAATAAACATATACTTTTTGCGAATAACGCCCTGAATAAATAATTAGTCCACTTGCGTAATTAGCCTAAATAAAAAGGCCACCAATTCAGCGATGCGTAGTACTAGGTTGATCAAGGCGGGGAAGAAGAAAAGAATCACTGAAGCGGTGCGCGCGCACGCACGAAACGTCGTTGGTCGCTGGCCTGACGGAGTCAGGAACGAATGCATATATTACATGGACTTAATTGGGTAAAAAAGAAGAAGAAGAAGAAGAATTGGCTGCATGCCTACGCACTCATTCGTTGGTGTGAATCCAGCCGGGCCGGGCCGGTTCCTGGATGCATCATAACAGACCAGAAGAAATGCGCTCGTGAGCCTTTGACTCTAATTACTGGTACACCGGCTGGCTTCCCAGCCACAAAGTCTACCCGGTTGACGGCTAGCTATCTACCCCGGGGCTGCGTACGTGGCATGTCCGTTGAGGGAGGGCAAAGGAGCGGCGCCTGGTCGTGAGAGCTGGTAGCAGTCGCTATCCAGAGAAAGTCCAGCCCAACAGCAAACCAAAGGTCAACTGGACGCGCAGCAAGTAGCCAATCAAGTGTGTTGATATATACTGCATCTTAGACAGCCAGCCAGGGTATCCGCAGCAGTTCTGCCACGTCAGCACAAAAAGGATCTCTGCTAGTTGGCCATTTGTCAACCCGTCTGAACGGCCGCGGTGGATGCCTCCTGACGCCATGTATTCCCTCCGTTTTATTTAGTTCGCATATTAGCTTTGGTCAAAGTCAAGCTTTACAAACTTTGACCAAGTTTATAAACAAAAATATTAGGATATACAATAACAAATCAACAACATTAGATTTATTATTGGATGTACTTTCACATCGTATAGATTTATTATGATAAATGTCTATATTGTTTTCTATAAACTTGGTCAAACTTTACGAAGTTTGACTTCAGTCAACTCTAATATGCAGAGTAAATAAAAACGGAGGGAGTATTTGCAACAGCTCGTGGATGTCAGTATTTACTGGCGTCGCTGTACCACAATGCACTGCATGCAGTGGATCCAGCTCCACCCAACTCGGCCACTTGTTCATGCATCATGCATGCACCTATATTTTCTTTTCCCATCCACTAGCTACCACAACTCTTGCAACTGTTCCAAGAAATACCACAATTTGGATACTTAACAAAAATCTACTGCCTCTGATCCATAATAAGTGCCGTGGTTTTAGTTCAAGCTTATTATGGATCGGAGGGAGTACCACTTTTCGTGTAATTCATCTCAAATCACTACCACGTCGCAATGGCTGTCGGTTTGGTTTACAAAAAGCTACCACTTCGCGCTGGGTAAAAACCCCAACATAGCAGATCAATGTTGTTAAAAAACCATAGCAGCCAAATCTAACCTTTTTTAGCCTGACTTTTCTTTATTGGCAAGTGTTGTTGTGATTTACTCCCCCCGTCCCATAATATAAGAACGTTTTTGGCAAGTTTACATGAGTACATGACGTGGTGATTTTGTTCACACGCTGAAACCTGACTGAAAACGATTTGCTAGACCAACAGAAGTTTCACCCACACCCAATTAAAGTGCAGTCAAATAGAGAAAAAGGTGGAAGTTGTCGTTGAATGAATTGATTTACCGCGTTATACTATTTTAGTAGTATCAGATTACTTCCATCAACGTGGATGGACGTCGACGGCATGCAACATGCTGATCAATTTAATTTGTACTTTGGGCAAACCTATCTCAAACCTATGTGTTCGCATGTTAGTTGTCCTGCGTTGCTTCAGAAAAGGAAGCAGATCGAACAAGAACAGCGTATGTCTCCGCTCTCGTCTCACATGTTTGGCCAAGATTGACGGACGGAGTTGGTATGTATGCCGATCCAATGGTGGTTGGCCGGACGGTGGCCGGAAAACATGGCTGCACGTACAGTGGATATGTACTCCACATGCGCCATGCATGGATCTCCATCAACCTCTGTACTGTCATGGCCGATGAACACGATGACCTAGGTAATTAACGTCCCTTGCAGGCAACCTGATCGATCTAAGCCAAGCCTGGCCAGCGCCGACATCAATCTCTACGCGTTCGCATCTCTGATTTGAGGTCCGTTGCTTCAAAAAAGGAAGCACACACGAGAAACCTGGTACAGATCGAATAGCGTACAATAGTCCCGTGTGTAGGCGCGCACACCTTTTTGGCAACGATGGAGTTGGCCCGCCTCTTGATCGGCTAACTCGTCGCTGTCAGCATTTCTTAGTTTGTTTAAACGGCCATCGATTCAGAACTCTTCTTGTTAGAATAAATCGAGGCACTCCGTCGATCTATCAAGGACCAAGCAATCACACGAGGAACGACACCGAGATTTGTTAACGAGGTTCACCGATATGGCTACATCCCAGGGCATGACTACGGGCGCTCCTCCCATGACACTGTCACAATACCGCACCCCGGCCATCCGGGCGCCGGCACACGCCGCCGGCCCCCCGCGTGCCCGTGCTATTATGTTGGCATATGTTACATCGTGTGTCCACCCCCGCTATATATGAGAGGCCTAGGGTACAAGTGTCCTACTAGGACACAACTCCATATCCTATCTAAACACAATACTACTCAGAGTCCAACTGTAACCTACCTTGTACTATAATATTCGACACAATTCTAACAAACTCCACCTTGACGAATATTCTCCACCACCTTGAATTCGTCCATGCGTCAAACCTCCATGTACATTGGACTGGAGATACGCCATGAGGACCGTTGCTACTCCCAGACTCCATGTGACTCCACCGCAATCGTAGTCCCTTCTTGTCTTCTTCACAATCAACACTCGAAAGCAAAATTAAGTTCCTCATTACTCTACCTTGTGCTTCCAACTTCCGGAGAATCCGTTCAACGCCATTACACACCGACCACCGTCTGCATGAAAATGAACAACTCACATATTGGACGCCACATATAAGAGTTACCTCAATCAACGTCACCGCTCTTTCTTGACTGCTTGTCTGAAACTTGAAGGAATTTCACCGTCGCCCTGTGTCACCCCGAGTCAAACTCGCAGATGTCTCACCCTTCTTCCGGATAGTCTTTGGCATGTCCCACAGCTATAGCACTCCGCCTCCTTCTGTATTTGTCATCCGCACTTTGCCATGTGGACTGAACAGCACAGAATATACGGCCATGTACTCTCTCAACCTTTGACAATTTCAGACTTTCCGCCACTTTCTCAGATTCTCCATATGGTCAACTCCTGTCCATCAACTAGCACCGAGATAGACCTACCACCAACTTGAATCTGCACTCGTCAACACCGCTTCAAAGACTCCTTCAAAATTTGTCCGACCACATGTCCGACCACCGTGCCTTGGTTCTGTCATTTGTCCGTGCTTACCGCGACGCCTCGGCCGCTATCATCATTGCCGAGCCTCTCATCTGGCGAGTCTCCCGGGTAGCTAGCCCCCACTGCCTCAACCCCCACTGCAGAGAACCACCGATCATCACCGACCGATGCCGAGTATCACGTCTCCATCAGACCACTGGGCCCCAGTCCGATCCACGTGTCTCTCGATATCCCGCTGAAATAGGCTTCGACTCTCCATGCATTTACACCGTAGCCCCTCCATCAGCACAGAGTGAAGTCGTCCATCAGACTCCAGCTCCACCTTCAACATGACTCCATGTAGCTGCGCCTTGCTACCCCGCGCCCTGTCGACTTCAAGCTCTCATGTGTACACTACCTTGAATCAACCCTGCGCCATAGTCTTGTCGAAGCCGCACAAGCCCTCAGGCTTGCACCACGTGTTTCCACGCCCCAGAAGTCGGCCATCATCAGCATCACGCTTCTATGTCGTCGTCGTTGAAAACACCGCCATCTTCTGCTTTGACCGACATCCCCGTCGATCCATTAGACAGTCCAGTCTGACCCAGCCAAACCAAAATTATTCGACTGCAACCATGCTTCACCCTGCGTCGTGTCCGCCCGCACATCTGTGCATTGCCTTGAGGCCCTGTGTTTGCATGATCCATGTGTGATGCGCTACCAAGTCTGCGTTGCCAAACTACATTGTCGCTGCGACTTGATGCATAGTCTGCATGCCCGAAAAAACCCTAAAAACCATAGCCTTGGTAGGCTTCCTCGTGTGTCCAAACCGGGGATCTATCATCAGCAATAACTAGCTCAATCCATAAGAGCACACGTGACTTCCTTGCACTTTATTTTCTTTTGTTTCTTCAATATACATGCACGCCAACCGGCCAACAGCTTCTCCTTGTAACGAAACAACGCCAAACGCACGCGCCAGCTCACACGGTCCACCTTCGCTGGACCTCCACGGTTGCATCGCAGACCACCTCCCACGTACAGTCACCACCACCTTGGGCTCCTGGGCTTCACCCGTACCTGGTCCACGCGCGACATGCACGCTGCGCGTCTGGCTGGACCACATCGCGTACGACTCACGCGCTTCCTGCCTGGTGCCACCCCAGCCGCCGGTCGACGAAACAAACCGACCCGATCCGCTGCTGCAGCCGTCTTTTGATCTCGCCGATATCCTTTTTTTTCCTTTAAACAAATCCATGCGATCTTCTGCCCGATTCCGAGTGCTTATGACGCAAACAGAACTCCCGCCGTCCCATTGATCTTTTCCGGTCACACAACTCAACCACCGACCAATATGACGAATTCTGCTCCACCTGTAGATCAACACCCGTAACCTCAAATCGAACCTTGCTCTGATACTACTTGTTAGAATAAATCGAGGCACTCCGTCGATCTACCGAGGAACAAGCAATCACACGAGGTACGACACCGAGATTTGTTAACGAGGTTCACCGATATGGCTACATCCCCGGGGCAATGACTACGGGCGCTCCTCCCCATGACATCGTTAATACCGCACTTCGCCATCCGGCGCTGCAGACACGCCGCCCCCTCAAGGCTGCTATTATGTTGGCATATGTTACATCGCGTCCACCCCCGCTATATATATGAGAGGCCTAGAATACAAGTCATTCTAATAGGACACAACTCCATATCCTATCTAAACACAATACTACTCGTGAAATTCAATCAGAACTCTACTCTTGTACAATAATATTCGACACAATTCTAACACTTCTTGTGATCAGTTGGTAAATATTTGGTGAGTCGATGAGTGACAGTTTGCCGCCAGGGGAGGATTTTTTAAACATAAATTCATTTGTTTTCCATGATCTATTAGTCCATCATTGGACCCTGCTAGTGCTACTGTGTGCTGCTCTTTCCAACCGGCTCATGCTTCTCTTTACGACCCTGTAAATTCATGTTGAAAAATAATTCAAAGAAAATCACCTACTCCCTCCACTTCATATTAATTGACCCTGCTTTAGTACAACTATGTTGTTGTACTACTAAAGCAGGGTCAATTAATTTGGAGGGAGCAAACCTTTTCATTTGAATTATCTTTTTTGCTTTTCGGCTGCAAGTACCTGTCGCATACGTGTTGATTTTGTTAGATAGGTTATGTTGATTTTATTCACACGCTGTCCCGCGCTAGCTTATGTCTGACCGGTAGTATTAGTTAATACAAGTGAAAAAAAATTTGTTAGTCAAAAGAAGTTTCATCCACACGCCAAAAGAGGTTAAAAGACGAGTTCTTGTAAGAACCTCAACCGTCACGTGCGAAAGAGTCGTCGCACATGTAACAGCGTTGTCTATAGCAAGGTGGGGATACATGAAAGTAGTCAAATGGAAAAGGTGAAATTTGTCGTTCAATGATTTAATTAGTTTACCGCACTTAACTGACCTGATTTGTATCACCACACACAGAAAAAATGAGGGACCTGATTGAGTGACACGGATCGACGTGGAAGACATGTACCCGAATGCTGATCGAATCTGCATGCTAGTTTCGTTAATTAAACGATGGTTGACAGCGGCAAAAATAACCTAGCAATGCAAAATCGATCAATTGTCTTTTTTCAAGGGTACGCAAATTGCAATGTGCTCCTCCATTTATTCATGAACAAGCCATTAGTAGACTATAAAACTATTTCTCTGGAAAAAAATTGTCGATCGTTTTCGCTCTCCCACGTGCAGGCGAGGAGTTAAGGGAGTAGCACAGATTTTGCTAATTATATCAACGCGGGAGAGAATCAGAGGAATCACGGGCGCACGCACTAGGTACGTAGTTCGTGGCTGGCCTGACGGAGTCATGGACCGATTTGGCTGCATGCCAATGGATTCATTCGTTCATCAGCGTGAATCTGGCCGGGCTAGCTGGTTCCTGCCCTTTGACTATATATAACCTCACCGGCTGCAGACTGGCTGGCCACAAAGTCCAACTGGTCGACTCGCTAACCTCACGGGTAGGGCATGCAAGCGGGCATCACGCACACACAAAAACGCAGGCACGCAACAGCACACACCGAGCAACATGTGCAGCAGCACGCACGCACACACAAACACGCAGGCACACAGCAGCACATACGCACACGCGCACACATGCAGCATCAGTACAACACACGTGCGCGCGCTCACACACACAGCAGAATGCGCGCAGGCGCACAAGCATACACATATGAGGGGCAAATGGGTCTTTTCAGGTGTCATTTAGGTTCAAAATAGACAAAAGTGTCATAAAAGGCATAAAATTTGGACTTGTTCTTAGATAGGGAAGAAATAATTCATCGATGTGAAATAAGGCATAAAATTTAGACACGGTGTTAAATAAAAAATTCTCTCAGCAGAAAAAGGTCAACCGGCTGTATGGATCACATGCGGCCCGATACTAGCCACAAGCACCTATCGGTAATAGAAAAACCTATAACGTAGCTACGCTTTTTTTCTTTTTCTTTGGGGGAGTAGTACATACTCCCTCCTATCCTTTTTTATTCTGTATATAAATTGTGTCAGAAGTCAAAGTATCTCTAATTTAATCAAAGTTATAGAAAAATATCAATACTCACAGTACCAAATCATTCTCAGACCTCCGTGCTGGATGAATCGATGGGGAAGAGTACTCCATTAAAGGCAAGGGCATCTACGTATCATGCATGCATAATGCATTTCGATCAGCAAAAGAAGGATGCCTTCACCCATTGTTTTTGACGGTAATAAGTAATAATTTGTTTCTCATAGAATAGCCAAATCGTTTACATATACAGTATGTAATAAAGTCTGGGGAATTACTTTTGCCAATGAAATATAATATTTGCTAGTATGTTGGCCTTTGTGAACCGATCTGCGCGTCATAGTGGATGATCCTTATTAGAACTTTTTCAACTAATTGCATCCACAAATGAAACGTAACCATGGCATGAACATTATGAAGCTCATACCGATATCTAAAGGTGTGAGCACATACGGAACAGACAACCAAAACATCTATGCACACAGTAAATACGACTAACACATGAACGAGTAAATATGGGATTAATAGATCATACCCTCGAGTAGGCCCGCAGTGGCGGCGATGGCGTTGTCCTCGGTGGCCTCTTCTCGGATTCAGAGGTCATGGTGATGTGGAAGGATACAAGGGTGCATTCAAAGTAGTGGATGAAGACAACAATGGCGAGAAGTCGCATAGGAGACGCTCCCTAAAAATCTAATCTCCCTTGTCCAGGTGGAGGATAAGGGAGAACATGATTTTGGAGGCCTGCTCTCCCATACATCCGTTTTGGTAATTAATGAAAACTTGCATGGAGTAATATTTTTAATTGAGATATATTTGAAGGAAAGTTGCATGAGCAATGCACCCCAAATCTGAATGTTTGAACCTTTTTCAAAGCTCCATCTCTTTCCAAAGATCTACCGATTTAAAATCACCACCAATTTTTGAACACCCCTAGAAAAAATTAGCATCTTAAATCCCCCCAAATGACAGACTTTTGAAAAACAAATCCTATTTCTTTTTTAATTTACTGGTCCATCACGGAAACGGATGATCCCAAGCTCAGAAACACCGCCTCGTACTAATCATGGTATTTTACTATGAATGCACACATAAAGATTGTGATTCCAGGACAAATAACCTGCGGGCATCTCATGCATTCGGGAGATTTCTTTACTACAAAAATTAATCAATTGTTAAACTCTAGAAATATTTATCAAGATATTTGTTAAACATGTTACTCTATAGCTTTTTACTATATATTTTATGAAAGTAATTGTATATGAATTAATAAAAATGACATCAAGTAATCTAATGCGAACTTTTTCTTTGACTTATATTGAATGGATTAAAACAAAAAGTATTTTAAGAAACAACGTCTCCAACTAACTCCATCACGACAATTTTGTTTCAATTTAATATGTGTATGTTTGAAATCAAGATATTGACTTTGTATACCATATAAAACATATATTATATTTAGCCACAATATATGTTGCCAATTTTGCTAATATAAAAAACACAAATGAGAACCAACGGCCTGAAGTAAAAATATTTCGTATAAAAAGTCTAGAACGACTTTGATGTCGTGAACTATATCTGCGTGTCCTCGAGCTTACAAAAATAGATAGATCTTGAGGGTAGTAAATTCTGGCCATGCTTCTCTTTCCTCTACATAGTGGAGAATTGAAATGCCGGACGCCTGAAATTGTGAGGTGGGCACAGACAGATGGAGAAAAATGAAGGAGGCTTATCCTCGTCTGCAGAAAGCGGAAGATACCTATGCCACAGAATTTTGGAGTCTCCATCCGTCTTGTTGATTGTTTTACGGTCTTACTTTCTGAAATCTACAATTTTGAAAAGTATTTAACATTATGCGGGTCTATGTTTTTGTAGATTAATTTATGGTTTCTTTTCGTATGCCTTTTGAACACAATGATTTCAGTACAAACCCTTGTTCTGATTTTTTTTCTATAAAAACACAAAGAATGTCATCCATGACACACAAAAATTACTCCCACGAACATAAGAATATTAGGATACATATATTTCTATACTAGTATATGTGTTAATATATATCTTTTAATGACAACATATCAGTAGTATAGGAACCCTAATTACATTAGGGAAACACTTTACATCATACGTCTGATGCTAGGAATTCGTCATACTAGTTGGCACACGTTGATACGTTTTCAATCTCACGACTGAGATGATTCTAAAATCCGTCATGCCGTTTACAATCAAGCCCGATTTTCTCGCCACATCACTCCATTAACCCCTCGGTCGTTGACCAATCCCGCACTAATCTCACCTTCCTCCACCCACCCGCCCCTCGTCCCCATCTCGCCTGCCCCCGACGCAGCTCTCTCCGCCGAGGTTGTTGCCATGCCCCTCGCCGTCCCGGGTCTATCCGCAGGAACTAGCTATTCCCACTGCAGCTATGAGATTCAATTGGGTTGCCCCGTCCGATCCAGTGGCTGTGGTTGCGCCAGCCACTATCCACGAAGGCGCAACAGCTCGCTCACCCCCTACGTACTCGTCCCGCTCCTCTCCACCAGATCCCGGCCCCGCGGCCTATGGTATTCATGCTTCTCACCGATGGAGCTTCCAGATTGTAGTTGTAATCTTCCAGTTATGGTGATGTGTGTTGACATAGCATGGTTTTCTTGCTTCCCGATATATCTCTCATAACAGTAATAACACACCTGCTACTTTGGTCAACGTAGTTTGCTCCATGTTGTGAAAATTTGCTTAACTGCTGCACTTTTATTTCTCAGATACACTTACATAGTAGTGAAATTTTGTTTCGATCACTACAAATATGCTTCTTTTATTGTACAGAAATTTTGGTTTAACTACTAGTACTAGTGGGTGCTTCCACAACCATGAGTGTTGCTTCTTTTAGTGAATTATTGCGTTTAACCGATTCCGGACTATGCTTCACTATTTCTCATCGACGTTTCCGTTTAATATATATTTTGGAGCAGAAATTTTAGCCATTGATCTTTGTTTTATCACATTTCGAAATTGTTTCTATCATGTCTAGAGCACTACGACTGGGATAAGGCGCTGCTCTTCGTCTGGTAGATTCCTTATCGGTGACGAGCTTGCGGTGCATGTGGAACACGTCCATAATTAGCCCGTTAAGTGCATGCTGTGATGTTGACATGCGGGACTCAAAATAATGTTGTTCTATGTTTTTATTTTGTTACCAAAATAGTTGTTAGTAGAAAAAACTTCTTTCTTGGCGACAAGCTAGTAATTTTGCATATACAAATTTCTGTATTACCATTTACCAGTGTATGTATCAATTATGTCCAACATCCATTGTGATAGCTATGCTTCCTAACTAGTTATGCTTCCTTTATTTATCATATATGCTTCCATTTTATATATGTTTTGTTTCACACAATGATAATGATGCTTTGTTTATTTGTTTGTTTGTCACTTGTGCTTTTTCTGTTCAGATGTTCGGCTGCACATAGTCACACTCATGCTTCCTTCGTTTATGTGTACTGCTTCTATGCTACCCACATATTATTTAACAATTTTTTTTTCTTGTCATGCCATACTCATATAATATACTAAATATATTTCTCTTTAGGTTTTTTTGCTAGCATAGTGCTAGCATCCAATTTGTTTTGGTTTATTATTCTCATTTGTTAACCAATGTAATGTAAACATTCTATGCTTCATCAGTATTGTAATGCACATGTAATACCAATTGTTGGGTCTGACCTTCACTACAAGAAATATGTCAACTTGTGACCTTGACTATTGGTCACTGAATGGTCATTATTTTTCATTTGTGACCTTTTTGTGACCAAAAACAGATGGTCAAAAGCTGGCGGTCGTAAACTGAAATTACCGACCAAATTATGCCTACTGTTTTGTTTTGGTCACTAGCAGCCTCCCCAGGCTACGTAAGCATCCGACGTGGCAATCTGATGTGGCACAAGAATCAGCCCGGTCCAATTCAGTGTTTTACATGGGCCAAGCCCATTAATTCAGCCCATTTACATGGGAGAGGTCGGCGATGCGGACGCCGGAGTTGCGGGTGCGCTGGCTGACCGACGTGTCCTGGGGCTCCGTCTTGACGGAGGAAGGCAGGTGAGCAGTCGAGCGGCCGGGCGAGAGGAGGACACCCCTGCCTCGCCCGTGAGCTCCCACGCCGGCGGGAGAAGGATGGTGGGCCAGGTACTCGGCTGGGCGTGTTCGCCTCGATGTACTCGAGGCGAACTCCAAAGATGCGGTCGGGCACGCCCCACCATCGGGCGCGGCCTTGGAGTTGAGCCTCCCGGAGGGCACGACACCTTTGGTGGCCTCGAGCTGCTTCGGCATGGCGGCGACAAAAGTATTTGCTCCCACACGGGTCAGTCGGGGACGTATCGCGGGTTCTTTCCTCGCCGCTGCGGCAGAGGCGCGGATACGCGACCTCCGCGACGCCGCACCGCCTCGGTGGGAGGTGGCGGCACCGGGACCCCGCCGGCGCTGATCCTCCACGCCCCGGGCACCCGCATGTCCGGCAGGACCGGGTGCTCGGCCTCAAAGAGGAGCCGAGCTTCGTCCTCGTGAAGGTGGCGGCGGCCGTTCAGCGCAGCAAGGCCGTCGCTGGGAAACGACGCCATGGCTCTGGAGACGGCGAGGGGGAGAGGGAGGAGGAGCGGGCGGCTTATATAGGCGGAGGCGCTGCGAGTACGCGTGGCCGCCGTGTGTACGCGTGGCCGCCGTTTGTACGCGTGGCGGGCAAGGAACGCGCGTCGTCCGGTCTTTACTGCGCCGCCCGTGAGGCATCAATGAAGAAGGCTGACCGGCGCGGCAGCGCGCGGCAGTTTGGCATTGATTCGCCACGGGAACCGAGGCGATGAGGACGACGAAGCAACGAGAAGGGCCGAGACGCTGCCAGGGAGGGCCCACCGGTTTTTGCGCCAAAAACGTTTCGGCCGGCGCCTAAGCGCTGGTTCGCCTGGTCCGCGGGCGCCCAATTTCGTCCGAACCGCTAAAATGAGCATTTCGCGAGTGGGCTTTTTTTCTACACGGCCGCAAGAAAAAAACGCCTGGAAAGACCGTTCTGGGCGGCGGCTGGAGATGCTCTTAGGGTGAATCCAGCCGGGCCTGGCCGGTTCCTGGATGCGTCATATCAGACCATAACAAATGAGCTCGTGAGCCTTTGACTGTAACTCCAAGCGCACGGCTGGCTGCCCAGCGAAAGTCTACCCGGTTGACGGCTAGCGATGTACACCGGCGGACGTACGTGGCATGTCCGTTGAGGGAGGGCAAAGGAGCGGCGCCTGGTCGTGAGAGCTGGTAGCAGTCGCTATCCAGAGAAAGTGCAGCCCAACAGCAAAGCAAAGGTCAACTGGACGCGCCGGGACCATCACATTCACATGCCGGATGGACACTGGCAGCGAATGGCCAATTAAGTGTAAACCGGGCATCGACCATATATGCAAATGCGTTTACCACGTACCCTCTCCGTATCATATCAGTGTCAAAAAAACGTCTTACAACGGAGGAAGTGCTTATCTGCTCCACTTAAACAGCCAGCCAGGGCAGTGACCTGTGTGCAGCAGTTCTGCCACGTCAGAACAAAAAAGGAATCTCTGCTAGTTGGCCATTGTCAATCGGTCTGAACGGCCGTGGTGGATGCCTCCTGTCTACATGTGTGTTGCATTGTTAGTTGTGGCTATATCAGTATCTACTAGCGTCGCTGTGTACCACAATGTACCGCATGCAATGCATCCCACTCCACCCAACTCGGCCACTTGGTCATGCATCATGCCTGCACCCATCTTCCCCATCTTCACTCTATGTGACCTAACAAAAAGTAAATAATGTTTTCCGGCCATGAGGAGACATGCGGCGGCCATGGCAGAAGCAACAACTGGTCAAATACTTATTTGACCATGGCCAGGTCAGCAAACGGCGTGAGCAAACCCGTTAGAGACGACTTTTGAACAGTATTGAATAGTTTAGGGGGTTAAGGGAGTAGAAAAAAAATGATCGGGGAGTTATGTGAACCACCCATTTTCTTCAGGATAGTAAAATGATTTTTTTTCTTCTTTTTTTATGTGGCAAGTGTCATTGTAATTTTTTTTAGGAAAAGTGTCATTGTGATTTACTTTACATGAGTACATGACGTGGTGATTTTGTTCACAGCTTTCTGGTGAAAACGATTTTTTGGACCAACATAAGATTAATCCATACCCAAGTAAAGTGTAGTCAAATGGAGAAAAGGATGGAAGTTGTCGTTGAATGAATTAATTTACCGCGTTAGACTATTATAGTCATCAGATTAATTTAATTTCTACTTTTGGCAAACCTATCTCAAAGTCTTTTACCCTTTCCGGCAGGCGAGGCGATGAATTAAGGGAGTCACGGTGTCGTACGTGTTGATTTAGTGTGACGTAACACGGTGATTTAGTTTGACAAGACACTGTGATTTTGTTCACACACTGTCCGGCGCTAAGCAGAAATTTGACCGGTAGTGTTAGTACGGGGCGACACCGATTTGTTGGAGCAAAAGAAGCTTCATCCACATCCAAAAAGAGGTTTAAAACTATGTACTGTAGTAAGCTCGATCGTCACGTGCGAAAAGTCCAAAATGTCGTCCAACACGGACGCAGACGTACGTTCCAGCGTTGTCTAAAGCCAGGTGGGAATATAGCTCCGAGCTCAACTAACTAGCGTTGCCCCGGGCGTCAGTGGAGGTGGCGTGGTGTGTTGGCGATCGGTGGCGGCCGTCCGATGCCGATCGGACTACCCAGATTGCTTGAGACACGCAGTTGGTAATTGTTGGTTAGCGCACGAGTATTCGGCGGTCAATTTACGCGGGACGGCTTGATTGCCGAACAAAAATAATTTATTTCACATGCTCTATATTAGTCTAGCATTAGACCTTGCTAGTGTGTGCACATGCCGTCTGCTGCTTTTGTTCATTGTTTTTGAGATAGCTTACTACTCATGCCAAGTGGTACCGTGTGCTGCTTTTGTTTTAAGGAGGCAGGTGCAGAAAGACCGGAATGACTCGATTCGAATTTGCATTGCATTACAGTTGAGAAAATGGTAACTCAGCCAAAAACTTTGCAAAAAAAAAAGAGACCCTGGACAGGAGAGGAAGATTGCAATGTGATCCACGATCCATAGTTTTTAAGCTTCACCACCAGATCAAAATCGCCTGTCACCGATGACAAGACCACCTGGGAAGGGAATCTCATTGTCGCTCAGTCGTCGACATGTTGGAGAAGAAACAAACATTGGGACGAAGCCAGACCCGCGTCCTTTTCGGCATCGTGGCCGAGAGGAAAAGAGCAGCCCTTCGGCCGGAATAGTCAGCGCCGGAGCAACCTAAATTGTTGCGGGGACGACATTGAAGATGAACACCAGAGAGAGCAGCAGTAGATGCTCCAGACCAAACATCGGAAACCCGTCTCCGACACGACAATCAAGCGGAGAAAGGCAGAAATGAAATGACTAACATCTCCTCCTCCACCTCGGCGGCTAACAGGGAGAGGGCACCTCTCTCTTCACAAGATCCGACCGCCTCGCAAGATTACTGAAGGAGCCACTACCAAAATGTTGATCAATGGCTTCCACCACGGAAGACGAGCTTGGGGTGGATTGCATTCACCAGACGGTGCCTGCAAGCACCGATGTGGTCTTCATCTAATCGCTACTAATTCACCTCAGGTGGTCGAGAAAGGAAAAAGTAGGAACGCCAAGAGCAAAACGGGAGAGCCACCAACGACCTGAACAATGTTACTACTATCGCCGCCACCACCATCCTTTTCTCTTCAACCAGGCATGCTAAATCCCCTTTCCATTACTTGTTGCGACCACCATCCAACCGCATCCTCTAAGCGTCCACCTAGGTCTGACCATCTTGAAATTCAAATGCATCGCGCCCGATCACAATCCCAAAGAGGCTGATGCTCATAGGTTTTTACATGCCCCATCACAAAAGTATCGCAGTCTAGCAGCCCGTGAAAAAGAAGTTTTTTCTGCCTTGCCGTACCAGGGTTTTGCGGGGAAATAATTCGGCCAGATTCAATTGAGCGGGCTCCGCCTCAGTTTAAGTGGTCCGTGGTGTCGGACTCCTACCTGGCTAGTGTCTGAACTCCCGCAAAGTCCCCTTTTTGCTTTTAGTTTGCGGGAAAACGGACACCTGGACTTGTGCGCGGGCAAATAAGAGACAACCTTAGATGTCTTGCGGCATCCGAATAGCTCGGTCCGGACGCTTATGGGAGGTTTGGGTCGGAGTCGGAGATGCTCTTATTACATAGAGTCAATTACACCACAGGTGCATGAACTTGGCGAGAAAAGTCAGTTTCGTGTTAAAACTTGTGGCATACATTGAACCGGTGGCAAAATTTGGCTTGAGCGTACGTCTACAGTGCTAATAATGTTTGTATACACATAAGATGCTGACGGGGCGTGCCATTGTGGCGCGAGACCCACCGTCAGTGGCTGCACGGCACTGGTGAGGGTGTGTGCATGTTTCTTTTTGCACAAACATCCTGTAATTTTATTTTTCTTAGGGACAATCCCCAAATTTATATCTCTATGAAACAACCATGGAACGTGAAGAAACATTCCAGGGAGTAAATTAATATGGAAATACTTGCGCCGCAGGGGTTCGAACCCCCGACCTCATAAAAATATTCATTTATTAATTTATTTTTAGGCTCATGCATTCACAAAAAAAATCATATATTCACTTTACGAGAAATATTATTATTTAAAATAATGTTCATGTGATTCTAGAAAATATTTAATGTATTATTTACAAAATATTTACATATTAAAATAATAATTAAGTTTTTTTGAGAATCAGAAAGTAATAGTTATGTATCCAACAGTATTTACGAATTTAAAAAAAATATGATGTGAAAAATGGGCCTCGGTGGCTTTACCCTATTTAAGCCCCAAGTGGCCAAGTAAGTGTTCGTCTGTAGGGCATTAGGTTTAGCTATCCGATGTTCATACCCCTAAAAAAAAGCTATCACATGTTCACAGCGGGCGGCTCTTGGTCGGGTCGCTAGCGTCGGTGTCGTTTAACTGTGGCGTTGCGGGTTTGAACTACCGCGGTACACATTATTTTGCTTCTGTATTAGATTATCTTCAACAGACGTGTAGCATGTTAAAAAAAATTGCAGCACCGAAATAGCGATTTAGCGTGCTTGGTTGGTGTTTTGCTTTACCAGAAACGCAAAAAGCAAAAACACAGCGCCCAATCCGGCGGCCCTACCTGCAGCAGCCCACATTTTGCAGCGCGTACAAGTGGGTGCACCAAATAAGCAGCGAGTGATGCCGTTTTTCACAGCGCGCTGAACCTAATTTGCGGCGCACGGGATTTTAGCGCGTCTGCTGGAGTGCCAGTTTCGGTAGCATGCAATATAGTCATTGTTTACAGCGCGCGGCTAATCTAGCGCATCTGTTGAAAATGCTCTTAGAATTTTCGCTTCGTGCTGTTTCCTGACGAGTGGGGCCCAATGGTCATAGAGACGTAATTCAGGGGCTTTCTTTAATAAAGGAAAGTTCAAGGCGTGAGGCGTTTTGGCTCCAGGATCATCTGCACCTGCGTTGAGTAAAAAAATCAAAATAAATACTAGAAAAATTCAAAAAAAATCAATTTTTTTGGCATGTAGATAATTTTGTGCGTGATGTCCGCCCCAAATTTCAAATTATTTGGACATCTGAGTAGCTCTCGGCAAAAAAGACAAATTTGAGGTCTGTTAAATAGTGTACTGTTTATATACTGTTCTGATCCAATTTGTCTTTTTTGCTAAGAGCTACTCAAATGTTCAAATGCTCTAAAATTTGGAGCGCACTTCACGCACCAAATTATCTACTTTCCATAAAAAAATTGATTTTTTTCCAAAAAGTTTTGAATTTTTTATGAATTATTTTTTGACCGGGTGCAGATAAGGCCGGACTCGGAATTGGATATTCCAAGTTCGGGGGGCTTTTCGAGGCGAAAAAAGGGGTCTCATGCCAAGTTGGCGAGCCTACTCTACAATGTGTTAGTATACAAACGCGATTTGCACCGTATATGCACGTCTGAGCCAAGTGTTGTCACCGGTTCAATGTATGCCGCAAGTTTTAGAACCAAACTGACTTTTCTCGCCAAGTTCAGGCACTTGTGGTGTAATTGACTCTATTACATACGATGTTGTTGGTTACACCATGCATGCCCCCCCTAAGAATTTAAAATTCCAACATAACAGAGAAATATAATCCTTTTAGTTCAACATCTTTTGTGTGCAGACAAGTGCCATACATGTTGATTTGTTTTTTGAAATATACGAACGTGGTGATTTTGTGCATAGGCTGTACCGTGCTAGCTGAAATGTGTGACCTGTAGTATTTTTGTACGGGTGAAAACGATCTCTTGGCCCAAAAGAAGGTTCATCCACGCTCCAAAAGAGGTAAAACATTGATCGTTACGTGGGAAAGTCGAAAGCGTCGTCTAACACGCACAGGTACAAGTTAGTTTTCTACAGCACCGAGCTAAGCTACAGAGTAAATAAAGTAGTCAAATGGAAAATGCCAAAGTTGTCGTCGAATGAATGCATATATAATTTACCGCTCGTTGAAGTAATCGACCTGATTACTGCAGCTGAGAAGTTTGGCATACTTAAGTGAACGTGGTATGTTGTCCGATGGTTTAATGAATCTCAAATGATAAGTGCCACACGTCATGTGTGTGGCACTGCTGCCCTAATGTTTTCAATGGCAATTTTAGTCACGCGAGGATGACAAATTTCAATAACAAATAGCAAATTTCTGTCAAAAATAAACTGAAGCACGAAATTTGCCATAAAAAATATTCAGAGTGCCATATGGTCGTACCACACGTCAGGTACTTCTCAGGGTCCTAATTTAATTAGGATAAACCTATCTCGATTGGACATGGAGATCATTTTCCCTTTCCGGCATCCGATCAGTTGAGGGAGTCATGGAGTAGCCAATCGTCGTACTGGTCGACGAGTCGGGGGCGCATCCATCGGTCCAGGAGGAAGAGTCAAGACAATCATGCCCGCATAAGGGCCCTAAATAATTGGTCATTTCTTTAGAATGCCCTCAATAATTACCCGCAAAAAAAAAACGCCCTAAATAAATGATGATTAGTCCATTTTCGTAATTCGCCTAAATAAACTGTCACCAATTCAGCAATGCGCGGTAGGTTGATCAACGCGGGCGGGACGCCGCACTCACGAACGTCGTTGGCCCGTGGCCTGACGGAGTCAGGAACGAGGTGCATACATTACATGGACCGAATTGGCTGCATGCATATGGATTCATTCATCATCCATTGGTGTGAATCCGGCCGGGCCGCTGGTTCCTGGATGCATCATATCAGACCATAACAAATGAGCTCGTGAGCCTTTGACTATACACCAGCTGGCTGCACGGCCACAAAGTCTAACCGGTTGACCGCTAGCTATCTACCCCGGCGTACGTACGTGGCATGCCCGTTGAGAGAGGGCACAGGGGCGCTGGGCAGCTAGCTGGTCGCGCTCGTAGCAGTTGCTATCCAGAGAAAGGCCAAAAGCAAGCAAGGGTCAACTGGACGCGCCGGATCGATCAGATAGCAAAGGTCAACACCGAGCTTGGATAGATGCCGTCTCGTACAGTGCAATGGTGGCACTGGCAGCAAGTAGCCAGTTAAGGGAGTGTTCGGAGTCCCTCCACTCCAGACAGACTCCACTCGCAAAGCCGACGGAGTTGCGAGCTAAATTAACGGAGCTGCAAAATAGGTGCTCGGCAGATCCCTGAAATTTCGCGGAGCCGGTGGATAACCGAACAGGGCCTAAGTGTGAACCGGGCATCGACCGTGCAAATGCGTTTAGTACGCTCTTATCTATACTCAAAAAGAAAAAAAAAGACAGCCGCCAAAGGCAGCGACCTATCCGCGGTAGTTTTGCCACGTCAGCCGCCAAAGGCAGCGACCTATCCGCGGTAGTTTTGCCACGTCAGCCGCCAAAGGCAGCGACCTATCCGTGGTGGATGCGGGATGCCTCGTGTCCACCATGTACTACTATTGCAACAACTTGTGGCTGTCATTATTTACTCGGCGTCGCTGTACCACAATGCACTGCATGCAATGCATCCAACTCGACTCACCTCGGCCACTTGTTCATGCATCCATTTTTTTTTCCATCTTCACTTGATGCGACTTAAAAAAAACCAAATAATACTCCCTTCATTTCATAATGTAGTGCGCCCACGCTTTTCAAGACGCAAGTTTCACCATAATCTCGGGAAACACGGACATACTACATTGTGGAATGAAGGGAGTACTGAAATATGTTGTTTGCCTATCTCTCCATTAGTTCAGACTTTTGAATGATTTGGCTTACGCGTAAATTCAATATGGTATGGGAGTCAAAAGGTATCAATTTCAATATTATTACAAACTACTACTAGTAGTGATCCGACTTTCCTATCTGTCTCCATTCGTCGTCGGTAACTAGGTCGATCACGGGAAGGGAGGCTAACCTCACTCGTGCTCATGCTGCGCTCGTTGAGCACTTGCCCAAGTTGTATTAGGAAGAGGGGGGGGGGGGGGGGGATTAATGGCGCTGGCGGGCCCACAGGCAAGCGAGATGGAGGAGGCGAGAAGAAGGTGTGCGTTATCGGGTGTGTTTGCATTCCCCTATTACTAAACAGTAAGATGTAGCTACCTACGAGCCTCCACAGCGTTTTGACGTCATCAGCCGTTGGATCAAACACAGTAACAACCAGATTGATCCGTCGTCCCACCGAGCGCTGCAGGTCATTTTCACCGCGTCGCGCGACGCTTCAGTACACGCAGTCGGGCCGCTGCTCCACGAACCGAGCCAGGGGGCACCTCGTTCAACGGGCCGATTAGCAACCAAAAGCCCATGTAGCCTAGGCACGGCCGCACGGGATTCTTCCACCTATTGCGTGCGTATTCCATGCCCTCGACAGAGAAAAACCTAAGCCGATCTTCTCAGTCCCCCACACGATACGCAGATTCCCCAATTAGGCTCGGCCGCCCGGGCGATACTGTCGCGTACCATCCGTTTCGGTTCCTCTAGCATCCTCGCTCAGGTATATCCTTATGCCCCAAAAGTTGATCTCTTCATCTTGCTGCAAAAAAAATTGATCTCCTCATCTACCGGCTGTTGTGCCTCTTAGACGGCATTATTATCGTTTGGATTGTCCCTTTTACTCCTTCCAGTTCGTCCGTTGAGTATTCCTTCCGTTTATGTCATGCTAATGGGATCATCGGCACAGGCAGCCCCTTTCTTCCTGATTTTCCCACTGCTCTTGTTAGGAAGATGTGCACTATCAATTCATGACTGTATTTGAGGGCCTCAATTCATGATTGTATGCGCAAACCTATGTGTGTGACAGAGAGATAACTTGTAATTCCATGCATTTCAGGGCCTCAACTCATGACTGTATGTGAGCTATCTTTCAAGCTTTCAAGCTTCAAGATGCATGCACCACAATGTGTAATATTATTATTTTTGAGTATTACAAGATGCATGCACCCTAAATTCTTTCTCATTTACTCCCAAAGCAATTTCTCATGACTCAATAATATTAACCTTTAAGATAGGCAGGCGCGGCAACGCGCGCCTTTATATGTTCTAGTTTATATTGGAAGCCTTCAGGCCGAACCTTCCGTCCAGGTAACCCCAACACAGCACGTAAATGTTGTTAGGAAAAACATATCACACAAATCTAATCCTTTTTGGCCTGACTTTTTTTAGAACAAAGTCCATTTTACCACCCTAAGAAAAATGGGTGGTTTACATAACCCCTGATCATTTTTTCTGCTCCCTTACCCCCCTAAACAATTCGATCCCGTTCAATAATCGACCTGGGTGGATTTGCTTAGGTGGTTAGATGATGAGGACGTGGTCAAAGTGGTATTTGACCGGGTGATCCACTCGCCGCCCAACAGTTCTGGCCCAGTGTCCGCGGGATCGAGCCCTTGGGGATGGCAGGATGAGGTCACACCAGACCGGAAGTGGCGGGCGTGCGTGGGCAGCCGAGAAGCCCGCCATAGGCGAGCTCGAGTGGCGGGGGCTTCGACGACCGAGGCGCTGGCCGGGTGTGACAACCCGTAGTGGGCACCGGTGATAGCGCCTTCCACCGCAGTGTTGTCCAGGAGCCTCGCGGGCGCGCCGCGGACCAGAGGCGTTGAGGAAGATGCCTGGGGCGGCTCGCGCGGAGACGAGCTCCACTGGCGGCAGCCGTGGATGACCAACGCGCTGCCTGGAGTGCGACAGTGCGCATCGGGCGTAGGAGGTAGCGGCGCTCACCGCGGTGATGTCCAGGATCCTGGCGGGCTCGCTCCAAACCGGAGGCGTCGGGTAGGCGGCCTGGGGCAGCTCGCCGGCGCCCAATTTGGTGCGGCAAACAGCGGTCGGAGCCGATGAAGGGAGCTCGCGCATGACGGTCTTGGGGACTCTTGGATAGATTCTCACGAACTGGAGGTATAGGGGAACGAGGCAGGGCTTTGCGACAAGCTAGCAGACCTTGGGGTGTTTTCCGGTCAAATACTGCCTTGACCATGGCCAGGTCAGCAAACTACGTGAGCAAACCCGTCAGACACGATTTTTTTTTTAGCATCAGCATGCATACAAATGCCATATACACGCCAGATACACTCATCCCTATGAACGCATTACACGCACACCCTACCCCTACGAAGACTCTCCGAGACCGAAATATCATCTTGAGATTTACGGAAGTCACCAGTAGGCCTTTCGTCATCGATTTTAACGCCTCCTCCCATCAAAACCGTGATCGCCGGAAATCCTGAAATAAATATAGGAATAGTGAGCACCGTGATTTGAACCCTGCGTGACGATACCATCGTCTACCTAACCAACTCAACCATAGGTTGATTCGCGTCAGACACGATTTTTGAACGGTATCGAATAGTTTAGGGGGGTTAAGGGAGCAGAAAAAATGATCGGGGAGTTACGTGAACCACCCATTTTCTTCAGGGTACTAGTAAAGTTGATTTTTTTTCTTCTTTTTTATGTGGCAAGTGTCGTTGTGATTTTTTATTTTTGGGAAAAGTGTCGTTGTGATTTAGTTTACATGAGTACATGACGTGGTGATTTTGTTAACACGCTTTCTGGCACTAATAAGCTGAAATCTGACGTTAATCCTGGTGAAAATGATTTTTTGGACCAACATAAATTTAATCCACACCCAAGTAAAGTGCAGTCAGATGGAGGAAAAGGTGAAAGTTGTCGTTGAATGAGTTAATTTACGGCGTTAAACTATTACTGTCATCAACGTGGATGGATGTCGACCACATGCATGCTGATTAATTTAAATTTAATTTCTACTTCTGGCAAACCTATCTCAAAGACTTTTACCCTTTCCGGCAGGCGAGGCGATGAATTAAGGGAGTCAGGGTGTCGTGCGTGCTGATTTAGTGTGACATAACACGATGATTTAGTTGGACATGACACTGTGATTTTGTTCACACGCTGTCCGGCGATAAGCAGAAATTTGACCGGTAGTGTTAGTACGGGGCGACACTGATTTGTTGGCGCAAAAGAAGCTTCATCCACATCCCAAAAAAGGTTAAAAATTACTGTACTAAGCTCGATCATCACGTGCGAAAAGTCCAAAATGTCGTCGAACACGGATGCATACGTGTCTCCGGCCAGGTGGGGATACAGCTCCGAGCTACTAGCAGCCTTGTCCCCGGCGTCAGTGGAGGTGGGGTGCTGTGTTGGCGATCGGTCACAGCCGTCCGATGCCGATCCGACTATTGAGATTGCTTCATGTTCGTTAGCGCACGAGTATTGGGCGGTCAATTTACCCAGGACGGCTTGATTGCGGAACAAAATTAATTTATTTAACATGCTCTATTAGTCTAGCATTAGACCTTGCTAGTGTGTGCACATGCCGTGTGCTGCTTTTTTGTAAGGAGATCTGTAAGCAACCCACTGGTATATTGCTTGATCTAACTCTTGATCACAAATTCAAGTAGCGATTGAGGGTTACAATCTCAGGATACACGAATCGGAGGAAAGGGGAAAGGGGAAAGAGCCGCCGCCGGGTTCGTGCCGTGATCCATTGGATACCTAGCTCCAGCGGGTGGGACGCGTTAAGTAGCTGGCAGCGTCACACCCACTCGGGCCCGCTGGTCTTGCGGTTGGACCGCCTCTGTCTGATGGGCCGAGCCAGTGGCGAGGCCGACCCGTTGCTCGATGTTGGTGTTGGGCTGCTTGTGGCCTTGACACCCCCTCCTTCTTGGGATGAGGCTTGCCCCCAAGCCTCAGCAGCAGGAAACCGAGCTTCCAGTTCTTCTTTGTCCTCCCAAGTGTCGCCGATTGCTGCAGGGTCAGACCATCGAACCAGAACTTGTTCGACCATGCTACCGTGTTTGCGACACCATCGTGAAGCCAGGACCTGAGCTGGGACTACAGGTATATCAGTTGCAGTGGGAAGTTGTTGTTGAACTGGCGTACCTGGTAGGAGAGCTTTCCTCAGCATCGAGACATGGAAAACAGGATGGACTGTTGCATTTGTTGGTAGCTCCAGTTTATAAGCTACTGGGTTGACCTTGGCGATGATGGAATAAGGTCCATAGTACCGAAAAGAGAGCTTGTGGTTAGCTCGCTTGGCCACTGAAGTTTGCACATACGGTTGTAGTTTCAGATAAACCTTGTCGCCGACCTCAAGCACACGCTTAGAGCGCTTCTTGTCTGCCTGCTGTTTCATACGCAAACGGGCTCGCTATAGATGTTGTTGCAGCAGGTCCTGGATGATGGAACGCTCGTCGAGCCAAGTTTGCAGGGCGGGAACAGAGCAGGAGGAGGTCGCGGTGATGCCCCAATGGCGGGGTTCATGACCGAACATAGCCATGAATGGAGTCATGCCAATGGCCGAATGCGGCGCGGCATTGTACCAGAACTGTGCCAGGGGAATCCAATGACTCCACCTCTTGGGGCACGAATGCGTGAAACAGCGAAGGGAAGTTTCAAGGCATTGGTTCACGCGTTCGGATTGCCCATCTGTTTGCGGGTGATTGGCCGTGCTCATGCGGAGATCAGTGCCAGCATAGCGGAAAAGTTCTTGCCAAAAGTGAGAAGTGAAAACAGGATCACAATCAGAAACGATGGATTGAGGGAATCCATGGATGGGGTAGATGCGTTGCATGTAGAGGAGGGCAATGCGCGAAGCAGTGTAGGGATGGGCAAGTGGCAAGAAGTGAGCAAACTTGGTCATCTTATCGACCAGAACCCAAATGCAATTGTACTGACCTGATTGCGGGAGACCGTCGATGAAATCCATCGTGATTATATCCCAGGAAGCAGTGGGTATAGGAAGTGGGTGGAGTAGCCCTGGCGAAGCCACCCGCTCTGTTTTCGCCTGTTGAGAGATTTGACAGCACTGGACATACTAAAGAATGTGAGCCTTCATCTTCGGCCACGCGAACAAATGCCTGACACGCTTGTAAGTGGCAGGGAACCCCGAGTGCCCTCCCACCGGACTGTCGTGAAATGCAGAGATGATCTGCTGCTGCAGTGCTGTGCTACCTCCAAGCCAGATGCGGTCTCTGAAACGCCGGAGTCCTTGCGACAAGCTGAAACGCCCTTTTGGGTCTGGTCGAACAGCCAGTTGTTCCAAGAGGTGTTGAGCTTGGGGATTGGAGTTGTAACTTGCTACAATATCGTCGAGCCACGCCGGTTGACAACTCGTGATCGCCAACGCATGCTCAGAATGGTGCAGCCGAGATAGAGCATCTGCGGCTCCGTTCTCCACGCCTTTCTTGTACACAATCTTATACTGTAGGCCTAGTAACTTGGTGAAAGCTCGTTGTTGCCAAGGAGTCGTGAGCCTCAGTTCCTGCAGATAGACTAAGCTGCGCTGGTCTGTCTTGATGATGAACTCAGCAGATTGCAAGTAAGGTCGCCACTGATCGACTGCAGCTATCACTGCCATATACTCCTTCTCATACGTGGATAACCCTTGGTACTTGGGGCAGAGTGCTTTGCTCATAAAGGCGATCGGGTGTCCGTCTTGTTGCAAAATTGCTCCAATGCCTGTATCACACGCGTCAGTTTCCACCGTAAACTGTTTCTGAAAGTTTGGTAGTGCAAGCACCGGCGCTGTGACTAGTCCTTGCTTGAGTATCTGGAAGCTTTGTTCAGTGCTATCTGTCCAGACGAACGCTGTCCCCTTCTTGAGAAGTTTGAAAAGAGGTCGAGCTAGGATCGCAAATTGCCCGACAAAGCGCCTGTAGTAGCCTGCCAGCCCCAAGAACTGCCTAACCTCCTTCACGTTTGTAGGTGTAGGCCATGCTGTTACTGCTTCAATCTTAGTGGGACCTGTTGCCACCCCGTCAGCGCTGATCACATGTCCTAGGTAAGCTATTTTTTGCTGCCCAAAGCTGCATTTGCTTCTCTTCACCTTCCACTGGTCACGACGAAGGAGCTCAAACACTTGCCGGAGATGTTCTGCATGCTCTTGCAGGGTTTTGCTGAACACAAGTATGTCGTCGAAGAAGGACAGGACACATTCGCGCATCAGCGGGTGAAGTGTGCCTGTGATAGCCCCGTTGAAGGTAGTGGGTCCTCCAGCAAGGTCGTAAGATACGACTTTGAATTCAAAGTGCCCGAAGTGGGTTTGAAAGGCGGTCTTGAACTCTTCTCCTTACGCGGTCGAATTTGATGGTACCACCCTTAAGTCAAGCTTGGAGAACCACCGAGCTCCGTGCGGTTAGGTCAATAACTCCTCAATTACGAGCACCGGTACTTGCCCACTATAGTCATCGCGTTGAGCTGTTCGTAATCTATCGCGAGTCGCCACGCACTGATCTTTTTCTTGACTAAGATCCTTTGGCGGCGAGAAGGGGACCGTGGCTGTATTTGAATGACACCAGATCGTAACATCTCCTGTACTTGTTTCTCAATCTCATCCTTATGCTCTGGTTTGTGTCTATATGGCCTCAAGTTCATGGGCTGTGCTCCTTGTTGGGTAACGTTGCAGAAATTAAAATTTTCCTACGGTTTCACCAAGATCTATCTATGAGTTCATCTAAGCAACGAGTCAAGAGAGAGAGTTTGCATCTACATACCACTTGTAGATCGAAAGTGCAGGCGTTCGAGGGAGTGGTGATGATGAAGACGTTCCCCAACGTGATTCCGATCACCGATGACCAAAGTGCCGAAAGGGCTGACACCTCGCGTTCAACACACGTCTTGGCGGATGGCGTCTCCTCCTTCTTGATCCAGCAAGGGGAAGGAGAGGTTGATGATGATCCAGCCTGACGGCGTGGTGGTGGATGCAGCAGAACTCCAGCAGGGCTTCGCTAAGCAACTACGGGAGGAGGAGGAGGTGTTTAGGGAGGAGGAGGCTCCAAGGCTTATGGGTGCGGCCACCTCCCTCCCTCCCTTTATATAGGTGCAAAGAGGGGGAAGGGCGCAGCCTTGCCCCTTCCTCCAAGGAAGGGGTGCGGCCAAGGAGGGGGGAGGAGTCCATCCTCCCGAAGGCACCTCGGAGGTGCCTTCCCCCTTTTGAACTCTCCCCTTTTCTTATCCCTAGGCGCATGGGCCTCTTGGGGCTGGTGCCCTTGGCCCATATGGGCCAAGGCGCACCCCTACAGCCCATGTGGCCCCCGGGCAGGTGGACCCCCGGTGGACCCCGGACCCCTTAAGCACTCCGTACAATACCGATAATGCCCAAACTTTTCCGGTGACCAAAATAAGACTTCCTATATATAAATCTTTACCTCACGGACCATTCCGGAACTCCTCGTGGCGTCAGGGATCTCATCCGGACTCGAACAACATTCGGTTTGCTGCATACTCATATTCATACAACCCTAGCGTCCACCGAACCTCAAGTGTGTAGACCCTACGGGTTCGGGAGACATCTGAACATGACCGAGACTACCTCAAGTCAATAACCAACAGCGGGATCTGGATACCCATGTTGGCTCCCACATTCTCCTCGATGTTGTCATCGGATGAACCACGATGTCAAGGGTTCAAGCAACCCCGTATTCTATTCCCTTTGTCAGACGGTATGTTACTTGCCCGAGACTTCGATCGTCGGTATCCCAATACCTCGTTTAGCCTCGTTACCGCAAGTCACTTTACTCGTACCGCAATGCATGATCCCGTGACCGGACACTTGATCACTTTGAGCTCATTATGATGATGCATTACCGAGTGGGCGGTGATACCTCTCCGTAATACTGGTGACAAATCCAGTCTCGATCCGTGTCAACCCAATGGACACTTTCGGAGATACCTGTAGTGCACCTTTATAGTCACCCGATTACGTTGTGACGTTTGATACACCCAAAGCACTCCCTACGGTATCCGGGAGTTACACGATCTCATGGTCTAAGGAAGAGATACTTGACATTGGAAAAGCTCTAGCAAAAGCGAACTACGATCTTGTGCTATGCTTAGGATTGGGTCTTGTCCATCACGTCATTCTCCTAATGGCGTGATCCCGCTGTCAATGACATCCGATGTCCATAGTCGAAACCATGACTATCTGTTGACCAACGAGCTAGTCAACTAGAGGCTTACTAGGGACGTATTGTAGTCTATGTATTCACACGTGTATTACGATTTCCGGATAATACAGTTATAGCATGAACAAAAGACAATTATCATGAACAAGGAAATATAATAATAATGCTTTTATTATTGCCTCTAGGGCATATTTCCAACACTCCTGCCATGAGTGGTATTCGGTGATCACAATCTCGACGTGGGGGAAGTCCAGTTGGTTCACCAAATACATCTTCAAACTAATCAATAACTTTCTGAATATTGTCTGGTGTAGGTGCATACACCTCATCTTCTTCAGTGACCTGACACAGCTGCACAACTTGCGCTATCGAACCCTGTTTGTGCAAGGACTGCAATTGCATCACGTTGATCTCAGGGCAAGTATCCACACGCTCTTGATGGCCTCGTAACTGTGCAGGTCCACGCGCGGGGGGGGGGGGGGGGTAATCAGCAGGTGCTTGCCGCGCCAGTCCACACTCATCGGACTGTGTTCTTCGAGCCAGTCCATGCCGAGAATGGCATCATACGCGCCCAATGGCAATAGCTTCATGTCCGTGCTGTATTCATGTGATTGAGACACCCAGCTGCAGTGAGGTATATGTAAGAAACAGCAGAGTTCGCCTCCATCTGCGACCTTGACGCGACAGGGTCGGCGAAGATGAACGACGCCTGTCAGCACTGATGCGAGGCGTGCGTCGATGAAAGACGTGGAACTGCCGGAATCCACAGCAGCAGTACCTCGTGGCCTTGTAGCCACGCGTGGAGGCGAATTGCTTTCGGTGCTGTGCCACCAGTAAGAGCATGGCGAGAGATTGCCATGGCTGTTTCCGTCAGCGCGTCGCCGGTTGGTGAGCTGGAAGAATCGCTGTTGGAGTCGAGGCCGAACAGTTCCAGCAGATCTTCGAGAACATGGAGTTGAACGCTGGTAGGACAGCTGTGGTCCTACCCCCAGCTCTCCCCACATTTGAAGCATAGGCCCTTCGCGCGACGATACTCCCGCAACGCCTTGAGTTTGGTGCCGTCCGCGCGGCTGGCTTCGACGGCGCGTCTATCCGTGGCCGTCGGCATCGTGGGCGGCCGTCCTTGGGGTGGTGGAGGTGGAAGTGCCATTGGCACGCTCGCGTCGTTGCGGTGACTCCAATCCGTAGCGGTGGTACGCACGGCGCTGGGACGCGCACGCTCCCGTGAAGCGCCATCCGCCACTTCCTCCTGAAGTAACGCCAGCGCGTACGCGGTGTCGAGGTCAGGGGGCCGCTGCACCAGAACCACCGCGCGGATATCGGGTCGCAGTCCCTCGACAAAACGGGTAAGATAGTAGTAAGGATGAATGGATTCAGAATATGCAGATAAGTGGCTAATGATCAGTTCAAATTGCTCAATGTAATCAGCTACGGTAGTTTTCTGTGACAGTGAGTAAAATTGACGGATCAAGAGCTGGTGACGATTACGACCGAATCTAGTACACAACAGATTCGAGAAGGATTCCCAAGCAAACTCAGTCAATTTCCTCTGTACTGACTGTAACCACACTGATGCAGAACCAGAAAAGTTCAGTGATGCCATGGGGACCCAGAATTTTTCGTGAATCTCAAACATCTGGAAGTACTGCTCGCAAAGTGTCTTCCATAGACGCGGATTCTCGCCCGTGAATTGGGGAAACCCGATCGATGGGTGAGCCTGACCGATCCCAGCGAGGATCTGATTAGCATGAGCGTAAGGGGATGCGATGGTAGACTGAACGGGATTTTGAGACTGACCGTTGGCCGGGGTGGCCACCGATGCGAACATCGTGCGGTCCGTGGCGTAACATCGATGCATGTGATCGATCGACCGAGGCGTCCGCCCTCGCAGCTTGCTGGTGCGGCGATGGTCACGCAGCGGCGCTTAGCGGTCGCGGGTGGTGGTGGTCTTTGGCGCCTCGTCGGCCGCTCCTCCGTTGCAGCCGCGGGCCGCTTGAGTTCAGCTACCGCCCGAGAGCTGGTCCACGCCGCTCGGATCGAGCGCCATCGGCCCGAATCATCCAGCTTGGTGGTATGGGAGCGGATGTCGGAGTGGATCGCGTCGAGGAGTTGGTGAGCTTGTCGAAGTACTCCTTGAAGGAAGGATCCATGGCGCTGAGTCGATCCTTGATCGATTTCTGCGCCCTCGTCTCGATCAGATGCGCCAGGTTGTGGATCGAAGGCTCTGAATACCAGATGTAAGCAACCCACTGGTATATTGCTCGACCTAACTCTTGCTCACGAATTCAAGTAGCGATTTAGGATTACAATCTAAGGATACACGAATTGGAGGAAAGGGGAAAGGGGAAAGAGCCGCCGCCGGGTTCGTGCCGTGATCCACTTGATACCTAGCTCCAGCGGGTGGGACGCGTTAAGTAGCTGGCAGCGTCACACCCACTCGGACCCGCTGGTCTTGCGGTTGGGCCGCCTCTGTCTGATGGGCCGAGCCGGTGGCGAGGCCGACCCGTTGCTGGATGTTGGTGTTGGGCTGCTTGTGGCCTTGACAAGATCGGTGCTGAAAGACCGGAATGACTTCATTGAAATTTGCATTGCATTATACTCCCTCCGCCCAGTGTCAAAAAACGTCTTACATTATGGGACGGAGGGAGTAGTTGACAAAATGACCCAAAGAAATGTAAAATTATAATTCAGCCCAAAAACTTTGCAAAAAAAAAAAATCTGGACATGAGAGGAAGATTGCAATATGTTCCACGATGCATAGTCTTTAAGCTTCACCGCCAGACCAAGATCACCCCTCATCGAGGATATGACCACCTGGGAAGGGGCTCTCATTATCACTTCGTCGTCGACATGACGTGACGGAGAGGAAACATACGCTGGGACGAAGCCAGGCCCGCCTCCCTTTCGGCATCGTGGGCGGGAGGAAAAGGGCGGCCCTTCAGCCAGAATAGTCGGTCGGTGCCATGGTTCTCCTGCCTCCCGCCGGCGCCGCCGCCGTTCCGCCTCGTCTCTAGTTGCCACAGAGGCGCAGTGAACCCTGGCCCTTGCCGGAGGGAGGGATCTTGCTTCATTTGTGGGTGTTTTTTGAGTTTTGTTTAGGGTTTGTGTCCTGTTCAGGAAGACGAGGCAGTGGCGGCTCCTTGAAGTTGGAATAAGGTTCTCCCCGTCTGGCCCCCGTTTTGATTGTGCATCTAGTGTCATCGCAGAGGTCGTGTTGAAGATATGTCTCCGGGAGATCTCGTCGGATCTAGTTGGTGTTCATCTTTATTCGTCTTCGTTCATGTGTCTGCAGTTTGGATCCTTTTGACCTATATTTCTCTTCATTAGCGAAGGTTGCTAGTCTGGTGTGTTTGTCCTGTGGGGCCCTGGCGCGACGACTTCCCGACTATGTACTACAACAAGTTTGGCCCGGCTCCGGTGAGCAAGGAGTGATGACAACAGCATGCATTCTGGTCGCTCTAGTGCTCGTAGTCGCCGTTAGGTGGTCTACCCGTACATGGATGTAATTTTGCTTATTTTTGTATTCTTCGTACTGCCATAGCATGATGAATGAATTGAATGTTTTATTTAAAGAAACAACAATCATGCATGTATGTGCGCCCTAAATAATTAGCCATTTCTTTAGAATGCCCTAAATAATTCCCTGCAAAAAAGGAAAAAGAAGAAGAAGAACACCCTAAATAGATAATTAGTCCATTTGGGTAATTCGCTTAAATAAATGGCCGCCAATTCAGCAAAACACGATGGACTGATCAACGCGGGCGGGAGAGAAGAAGAATCACGGACGAAGAAGCGCGCGCGCACGCACGAAGAATAGTCGTTGGTCGCTGGCCTGACGGAGTCACGAACGAATGCAAAAAAGAAAAAAGAAAAAGAAAAAAAAAAGAAGGCTACGCCTGTGGATTCATTCATCAGTGTGAATCCGGCGGCGCTGGTTCCTGGATGCGTCATATCAGACCATAACAAATGAGCTCGTGAGCCTTTGACTGTAACTCCTAGCGCACGGCTGGCTTCCCAGCCACAAAGTCTAACCGGTTGACCGCTAGCAATCTACACCGGGGCTGCGTACGTGGCATGTCCGTTGAGGGAGGGCAAAGGAGCGGCGCCTGGTCTAACCGGCACACCGGCTGGCTGCACGGCCACACAAGTCTAACCGGTTGACTGCTAGCTATGTACGCCGGCGTCCGTAGAGAGAGGGCACAGGGGCGTTGGGCGGTTAGCTGGTCGAGCTGGTAGCGGTCGCTATCCAGAGAAAGGCCAATGGCAACAAGCAAAGGTCAACTGGATGCGTCGGATCCATCACATGCCCGTCTCGGACAGTGCAGTGCAATGGCTGGCACTGGCAGCAAGTAGCCAATTAAGTGTGAACCGGGCATCGTCCGTGCAAATGCGTTTAGTACGCTCTTATCTATACTCCAGCTTCAACAACCGGGCATCGACCAGGACAGTGATCTATCTGCAGCAGTTTGTCACGTCAGCACGAAAATGAATCTCTGCTAGTTGGCCACTTGTCAATCGGTCTGAACGGCCGTGGTGGATGCGGGATGCCTCATGTCCTCCATGTACTGTTGCAACAACTTGTGGCTGTCATTATTTACTGGCGCCGCTGTACCACAAAGCACTGCGTGCAATGCATCCAACTCCACCCAACTCGGCTACTTGTTCCTGCATCATGCATGCATGCATCCTTTTTTTTCCATCTTCATTTGATGCGACCTAACCAAAAGCAAATAATACTCCCTCTGTTTCACAACATAGTGCGCCCACGCTTACTGAGATGCAAGTTTGAGCATAAATTTGACCAACGAGACCGATTGTGGCGGGAACACAAATTATACTACCGACTGCAGTCGGCTTCGTTGGT
Organism: Aegilops bicornis; assembly: GCA_021605145.1. NCBI lineage: Eukaryota > Viridiplantae > Streptophyta > Magnoliopsida > Poales > Poaceae > Aegilops > Aegilops bicornis. The sequence goes on from JAHIAL010000030.1 coordinate 3,067,633, forward strand.
TAAATTTACGATCAAAGTTGAATCTCGGGAAACACGGGCGCACTACATTGTGGAATGGAGGGAGTACTGAAATATGTTGTTTGCCTCTCTCTCTCCATCAGTTCGGACTTTTGAAGGATTTGGCTGAAGCGTAAATTCAATATGATATGGGAGTCAAGAGGTCTCAAGTTCAATATTATTACAAACTACTAGTAGTATTGATCCAACTTCCCTATAGGTCTCCATTTGTCGTCGGTAACTAGGTCGATCATGGGAAGGGAGGCTGACCTCACTCGTGCTCATGCTGTGCTCGTTGAGCACTTGCCCAAGTTGTATTATGTCAACACCCCTGGCCTCCACGACCAGGCTGACAAGGAGGACCCATCGACCGGGGGCTCGCTAGACTCACCCATCGCTCCAAGGCCTGCCAGGAACAAGAAGCCCTACTCGCGAGTGACTGTGCCAGCATGGGTGCAGTGAGGCCCAACCATCAGTCAACTACGGGCCCATCACGCGTTGTGGGACCCGGTTGTCAGTAGAGATGGCGTGGCGGGGTGGGGATCAATGTCGTCCACCAGATGTAGATCAGATGGTTCTGGTATTCATACAGAAGAATATTTATTTGGTAACTAATTTGTGTTCTAGGTGACGCTTTATCAGAGTAAATTGAACTGCCACAGTTCTGGCAAGCTGTGTTTGAGTATCCTTTCAACAACCATTGTTCACATCCTCTTTTCTTCCTTCGAGTAGAGTTCCTCCATTTCATGTATCTTCACAAGTTTTATGTCTAGACCGTTCCCAAAAAGATAACAATTTGGAGACCTAACAAAAAGCTACTCCTACCACTTTTGAGGTAATTCGTCTCAAATCGCTACCACTTCGCATTAGTTGCCCATTTAGTTTAAAAAAAGCATCCATTCTGCGTTGGATAAAAACCCCAGCATAGTGGATCAATGTGGTTAAGAAAACATAGCAGACAAATCTAATCTTTTCTAGCCTGGCTTTTCTTTAGTGGCAAGTGTCGTTGTGATTTACTCCCTCCGTCCCATAATATAAGAACGTTTTTCAAGTTATGTTAACTTGAAAAACGTTCTTATATTATGGGACCTCCCTCCGTCTCATAATATAAGAACGTTTTTGAGTTAACTCAAAAACGCGTTAACTATAATATGCGGACAGAAGGAATGAATTATGACTACACGACGTGGTGATTTTGTTCACACGCTGTCCGGCTCTAATATGCTGAAATCTGACTGAAAACGACATGCTGGACCAACAGAAGTTTCACCCACACCCAATTAAAGTGTCGTCAAATGGAGAAAAAAGTGGAAGTTGTCGTTGAATGGATAAATTTACCGGGTTAAACTATGATTCCAGATTACTGCCATCAACGTGGATGGACGTCGACGGCATGCATGCCGATTAAATAATTAAACTGGTACTTTTGGCAAAACCTATGTGTAAGTCGTTTTTCCTATCCGGCAGAGGAGTGGATGAGTTAAGGGAGTCACGGCGCAGCCACTTTAGCGGCCGGACGGCGACCGGAAAAGATGGCTGGCTGGAATTAAAGTGGAGATGAATCCATGATGCGACGCGACCGAGCGATCACTGTCTGCCATGTTGGCGTGTGCTAAAGCAAACTAGCGTCCCTTGGAGGCAACAGCAGCTGACACTCTGCGTGTTCCCACCATGTGGTTAGTCGTTGCATACGTTGCTTCAGAAAAGGAAGCACACACGCACGGTCGAGAAACCCTGTAGTTGTACACATCGATCAAGAAGAGAGTACGTCTCATATGTTTGGCCACGATTGACCGACGGAGCTTGTAGTGGTATGTACGCCGATCTGATGAGCATGATAACCTAGCTAGCTAGCTAGGTAACGTCCCTTGCAGGCAACCTGTTTGAGCTAAGCTAAGCCGGCGCCGACATATCTGAGTTGACGTCCGTTGCTTCAGAAGAGGAAGCACGCTCACGAGAAACCTGGCACAGATTGAACATTGTGCAAGTGTCACATCCGGAGATGGAACAGTGTGCAATAGGAGTCCCGTCCTGTGTGTAGGCGCGCATGCTTTTTGTCCACCACCACCATGGAGTTGGCCCGCCACGAGATTGATTCTGATAAAGAGAAAGGATTGCCAACTAAAATGCGGCTAACTCGTGGCCATTGATTCAGCAATGCGCCGTGGGTTAATCAACGCGGGAAAGGAGAAGAAGAAGAAGCACGGCCACACGCACACACCTGCTGGCTGCGCGGCCACAAAGTCCAACTAGCCAGGTAGCTACGCCGGCGGACGTACGTTGAGATAGGTCTCTTCTTCTGATCCAAAAATGCGAAGACGGATCAGGTGATGCCGTGATGGATGGAGCTGGTGGTAGCTATCAACAGAAAGGCCGATCAAGCAAGCAAAGGTCAACCGGATAGATGCCGTCTTGTACGGTGCAGTGGGTGGCACTGGCAGCAAGTAGCTAGACCATCGATCCATGCCCGGTTCACACACTTCGCGTTGACATGTGAGCACATGTGGTCGTTGGATTGAGATCGGATGGACAATGTTGCTTAAGAATTAAGATAGATAGCTTGGTATTCGTTGTTGACTGGAGAAGTATTTGGTGGGCAATTTACGCGGGACGGCTTGCCGCTAGGAGAACACTTTTTAAACAGTTTTGCTAGAACTCATCTAGATGAGATATAATTTGGTCTCATTCATCTTTTATAGCTATTGGATATGATGCTATAAGATGCGTGTGTGCTGACGTGGATTGTAAATGTTCTTGTTTTCAAAGTGAATGGGACCAAACTATACCTCACCTAGATGAGTTCTAAGTACTCCTCTTTTTACACAAAAATTAATGGGGTTAACGATAGAAGGAGTATCGGGTGATGTTTCCAACTGGTTTGTGCTTCTCTTTCCGACGCCAGCGTACACATTGCTCCGGCCCGCGCACAACGACACTCGGTCAGCGCAGTCCGTGCCGGCTCTGCATCATCTCCTTCCCCCGTCGGCCGCTCCTACACGCGGCCATCGTTGGGTGCTTGTGTCCGCGTCTCCGGCCCGCTCGCGCACTCTGGAGTCGAAGGTGCACGGGAGAGGGAGGCGGCAGAGCAGTCCGCGCGCCGAGGCCGCAGGACGGAGCCGAACGCCAACGAGGACGCGCGTCTCCTTGCCTGGGTGTATCATCGCTCCCTCACGACGGTGGAGACGGATGCTCACCGCCTCCGACGGAAGAACGCCAAGGCGCTCTGGCTAGCTATTGAGTAGTCGGAGCGCGGGCGAAGGAGGCAGCGACGGAGAAGGCTCGGGTGACAAGGCCGAAGCGGGAACATGACAGGGCGGTCCGTCGGATAAAGGGGCTCATCCTCCTCTCCGACTTCGACTCCGACGGCGTTAGCGGCTGCACCTCGTCGTCGGACTACCAAGACCCTTAGCCAGCTGCAAACGCTTACAGTTGCACCGGCGGCCGGAAGGGCAAAGGCCCGGCGAGGAAGTGGTGATTCCGGCCCCACCTCCTCCTCAATGTTTATATCGTTTCTAGTTGTAGAAGTTTATGAACTTGTCCGTAGACGAACTATGATCTTTTGGATATGGTGAAGTATGTTATGTCCGTTTGCAACCGATCTTGTGTTGCTTTGCAGCTTAATTTTGTTGTACGTCGTTTGATCACGTAGGATAGATCAACGTGTGCATGGGTAGTATGAATATAAGACGCCGGATATGAGATACACAAATACAGAATGACAAATATGAGGGGTGCCCCGGCCAGTGCCCACAAACGCGTCCGGACGCGCCCACGGACGTCTGAGGGGCTAGATTTGGCAAGTCCGGCGGGAGATGCTCTAACCGCACCGGCGGGCTGGCCACAAATGAAAGTCCCAACTAGTAGTTTCTTCTTCCTGTTTTTGAGCTACACCGGCGTACGTAGTACGTGGGCCGCCCGTTGACGGGAGAGCCAAAATGTGGCAGCTGATCCATAGAGCTGGTAGCAGTCGACATCGATAGTAGACAGGCCAAAAACACACATAAAAGTCAACTGGCCGGCCGGATCTATCACACGAATATATGGCGGATGGGATGGAAACTAGGTAGCTAGGTGTAGGTACATCCATGCCGTATCATACAGTGCACTGGCTGGCACCGGCAGCAAGTAAACCATCGCATCGATGCCCTGTTCTCAATCCATTTTTTAACCCTGATCAACTACAACTACCATCGCTCCCTTTTCCTATACGCTCCATTAGGATTTCAAAATAGACTATGTATGGACGTAGATAAACGTATTTTAGAGTGGATTACGTCGTATTGCTTCGTATGTAGTCTATATTGAAGTCTTTTATAAAAGTTTCTATTTAAAAACGGAGAGATTAGTTCAGCAGGAGCAGACACCGGTCCGGTATTAGAAAATCGTAGCTACTTCGTAGACCTCTGTGTTGGACTGGTGGATCGATGTATGTCCCATAAGTCAAGGGCATCACCATTCCTTGCATATATGTCCATATGATTGATCGATCTGCCTGCATCCCCGTGCCTTGGAAGCTTCTGCGTGCGCGCACAGTCATGGTGGCTGCCTCCATTATTGCAACAACTTGTAGTACTACCAGTAGCTAGTAGTAATTAACACGCTGTCGCTGTGCTGCATACAGTGTATCCGACTCAACTCAAGTATTCAAAAATCAAAATAAAATACTTGCCGTACATGACATGCATGCATGCATGTGTGACCATCAATCCATGGATCGATGTTACCACCAGTGTAAGCTGGACCAAGAGACAAAGAGAGAGAGAGAGAGAGTATGTCACGCGTACGTGCATGCATGTGACAGACGAGTCGAGTGACCGTTCCGTTGTAATCCACGGGGCTACCTGGAGCTTTGCTACACATACACGATGTTACAGGCATGAGGGGTTTACAGGGTGTTGTGGCGGTTTTTAATTTGTCATTAGTAGAGGCACGGGCCCATCCCATTGGAATCAGGGGGAGTGGTGCTTTTTTTTTTTGAGCATGGGGAAGTGGTGTTTAGAAAGTTTGAAAGAAGCCTGTAAAAGCCTGTACGTCTAGCATTTTTGGGGCTACCTGTATAAATAGTTACCATCGATCGACCATCACCATTTTAATAAATTTGGATATGGTCAAAACACACACGGACAAGGTTAGTGTAAAAGTAGCACACAAGATTCAATGAGTTTCTTCCCTGCGGCGTTTACTACACGGCCACGTCACGGAGTGCATCAGGGTGACGGCAACGGTCCATCGGCCACATCATGCATGCATTGTCAGAATTTTCTTACTCCCTAGTGCTTATTATTATACTTGAAGATCGTGTGGCGCACTAGCTTCGTTACCTCGTTTTCAGCACGCGTTTTGACTGGCGGCGCGCATGTCGCCTTCCCTTTCCGGCAGCGAGCCGGCGGCCCGCGTCAAGTTCTTTTAATGGAGCCACGTACGAGTACGACGAACGGACATGGTGGTTGGCCGGGAAAGATGGATTGGACTGGATTGGATAAGATGGATATTCATTTCACACATGCGAACGATATATACATCGATTCACATCAAAATAACCTTGGCTCAGTTTGGTTTTGTTAGAAGGTTGAAAGCTACACGCCATGTAATCTCAACTATCTCTCCCGCTATCCCGTATCCTTTTCTATCTCTTTCTCTTGTTCTCCACGATAGATGTAACGGGATGAATCCTAGCGATCGTCCTGCCTTGGAATCCATGACAGGATTTCTGTCCATATCAATATATAGCAACACGGCTCTCGGGGAGAGTAGGAACGCTTTCATCGATCCATCTAACATGGTATACAGAGCCTAGCCTTTTTCCCTATCATCTAGCAATCCCAAAACCTAGTGCCAGAAACCCAAACCCTCCTATCCCATCTAGCGAGGCAGAAGCCCAAATCCTATCGTCGCCATGGCAGGGTCTAGCGCTGTCGCCCCCAACCAGGGCGCTCCACCAATAGAAAAGCTTACGAGAGGAAACTACCTTCTCTGGAAAGCGCAGGTAATGCCGACGCTTCGAGGCGCCCAAGTAGCCGGCCTCCTTGACGGCACAAATGCCGCACCGGTAAGAACGGTGGAGGTCACCAAGGCGGACAAAACCACGGCCATCGAGCCCAATCAGCTTTATGGTCCATGGTTGGCGAAAGATCAACGTGTTCTGAGCTATCTGTTGAACTCGTTAACTCCAGAAATCTTGGCGCAGGTCATTGGTAAGGAAAGCACTCATGATTTATGGACTGCTCTTACCACACTATTCGCTGCGCAATCCCAATCTCGGATAACAAATCTGAAAATTGCCATCTGCAACACCAAGAAGGGCAACATGTCAAGCAACTCCTTCAATGCCAAGATGAAGAGTCTAGGAGATGAGCTTGCAGCCGCGGGTCGTCCAGTGACCGACGGCGAGATGGTCAACTACATCCTTGCCAGACATGATCGGGATTACGATCCCATTGTTGCAGCAGTCGGCACCATCAAAAACTCCATCACCATTGATGATTCGTTCTCGCAGATTTCAGCGTTCGACCAAAGGATGGAGATGTTGGGTGATGGACCGTCCGGTTTTTGCTCATTTGCAAATGCTATGTACAGAGGACGCGGGCAGTCCCGCGCGAGAGGTGTACGTGGGTGAGGGAACAGAGGGCCCGGTCGTGATCGTGCCTCTCCCTCTCCTGCTCGCGGTGGTGGAGGCAGCAGCTACCAGCAGCGTCAACGACAACCCCCACTACAGCAGCAGCAACAACAACATGAGGGAAACTATCCCGAGGGCCAAATATGCTACAAGTTTCATGACGACGGCGCAAGGGCCTGTTGGCACCGATATGAGGAGGATCTTGAAGAAAAGAAGAAGACCAATCTCATCACAAACTCCTACGGATTGACACTAATTCGTATGCAGATTCTGGCGCAACCAAGCACATCATGCGGGAACTTGACAAATTGACAACGCGAGAAAGATACCACGGAGGTGACCAAGTGCACACGGCAAGTGGAACAGGTATGGATATTGCTCATATTGGTAACTCAATTGTTAAAGCCCCCTGGAGAAATTTGCATCTAAATCATGTCCTACATGTTCCTCATGCATCATAAAATCTTGTTTGAGTTCATCGTTTCACTCTTGACAACAATGTTCTCATAATATTATATCCTTATTCTTTTGTTATTAAGGACTTGGTAACGAGGAGAGTCATCTTTAGAGGAAGATGTGAGGGAGGTCTTTATCTACTTGTATCATCATCCCCTTCATCATGGTCAAATAAACAAGCTTGGAGTGTCACCAAACCATCATCAGCAAAGTGGCATAGTAGTTTAGGTCATCCGTCTTCAACTATTGCTCAACATGTTCATAGTAGAAATAAAATTCCTTACGAGTCTAGTGTTGAGTCAGTTTGTGATGCATGTCAACAAGCTAAAAGTTATAATTTGCCATATCCCATCTCTACTAGTGTATCCACTGCTCCTTTGCAACTTCTTTTTTCAGATGTGTGGGGGCCAGCTCCTACTTCAGTTGGTAGATTTTCTTACTATGTAAGCTTCATTGATGATTATAGTAAGTTTACTTGGATTTATTTGCTAAAGAAATTGTCCGATGTTTTCCAAGTCTTTGGCAATTTCCAAAATCTTGTTGAACGCCAACTGAACTCCAAAATTCTTGCAATGCAAACTGACTAGGGTGGTGAATATGAGAAACTTAATTCTTTTTTTCAAAAGATTGGAATTTCTCATCATGTTTCTTGTCCACATGCTCACCAACTGAAAGGTTCTGCTGAACGAAAACACCGTCATGTTGTTGAAGTAGGACTCTCATTTTAGCCAATGCGTCCATGCCTCTCAAATTCTGGGACAAAGCCTTTCTTACTGCCACTTATCTTATCAATATTCGTCCTAGCAAAGTCATCAAGTTAGAGATTCCTATAACACGACTCTTTGATGTCAGTCCAGATTACGCATCTCTTCGTATATTCAGTTGTGCATGTTGGCCAAATCTTAGGCCATACAATACACTTTGTGTCCACATAAATATATAGAAACACGGGTCTCCCCCTGGAGAGTAGGAACAATCCCATCGATCCATCTAGCAGGTTTTGCTCCACAATGGATAGCCATGATCATGCGGTGTGTTACATCGGATTGTTTCTCTGTTAAATTAAATGGGGGTTGCTCTAGGCGCTTCACACCCTCACGAGGATTAAGACAAGGCGACGGACTATCACCGTACCTATTCCTCCTTTGTGTAGAGGGTTTCTCGGCTTTGCTGAGGAGAGCGTGGGAGGATAAGAGATTCAAGGGTGTCTCTTTTGGGGGCACTGGCCCTCATGTGACACACTTGCTTTTTGCGGACGACAACATTGTTTTCAGAAGGTTCAATCGAAAGCATGGCTACTATTAAAGAGATCTTGGTGCGTTGTGATAAGGACTCTGGTCAGCGAGTGAATTTGGAGAAGTCCTGTATATTCTTTGGTAAAGGGTGCAATGATGATATCAAAAATGAGTTGAAACAGACGGTGGGCATTGAGGCCGAAGCGCTGAGTGAGCAGTATCTAGGTCTGCAACACTGGTTGGTAGATCGAAAGGTGGTACTTTTAAGTATGTTACAGAAAGCTCTAAGGGCAAGGTGACGGGATGGAAGGGACAGGGGCTGTGCAAGGCTGCTAGAGAAGTTCTTGTCAAATCGGGATTATAAGCGACACCGACCTTTACCATGAGTTGCTTTCACCTCACAAAGAAGATATGCGGGAATCTAACATCGATCTCCTCGAAATCCTGGGGAGCAATGAATGGTGAAAAAAAGGTGCATTGGATTTCTTTGAAGATGTGCGCTTCAAAGAAGGAGGAGGGCCTTGGTTTTAGGAATCCGGAGTGTTTCAACCAAGAGCTCTTGGCTAAGCAAGCATGGAGGATCCTCACTAATCCCTCTTCTCTCTGTGCTAGGGTGTTAAAGGCACGATACCTCAAATACGAAACAACCTTGAGCACCACATGCCCATCCAATTCGTCATACACTTATAGAAGTATTCTGCATGGGAGGGACCTCCTTCGTGAGGGGTTGGTGTGGAGGGTGGGCGGCTCTAGGATCAATATACATCATGATAACTGGATCCTTCGGCAAGGCTACTTGAGACCATTGGGTCAACTATATGTACAAGGATTGACAAAGGTTGCTGGTCTCTTGAATCATAATGGGACGGGTTGGGGTCCGAATAAGCTCTCTGCCATGTTCTTCGAATCTAATGCTTATGACATTATGCAAATAGCTGTTGGTGGCCCGGGAATGGAGGACTACCTCGCTTGGAATTTGACCAAGAATGGTGTCTTCCATGTAAAATCATCATATCATCATTGGATGTCAAGAGGAAGGCGAGGCGGTCCAACAGAGTCTTGAAGTTTAGTCCAGAGCCATAAGGGATATATGGCGATTTGGGATCTGAAGTGCCCCAATCAAGGCGAAGATCCACATGTGGTGCATCATTAGAAATAGACTGGCTGAGGGATCGGAACTCCATCGAAGGCGAATCAATGTAACACTATCTATCTAAGTGGATGTCACCTTTTGACGGACAGAGAGTGAGCTACCAAATGAAAAAAATACAAAATAATAAACGCTGACTCCATACGATCTCTCTTAGGGAGGAATCAATAAACGTATCCCGTTGCCTCTCTTCTACAAATCATAATGACCGATAGATTAAATTAGTTCTCCCTATGCGAGATAGAATTCATAAACAATATTTATTTATATTAAACTTTTGTATTTTTAGTTCGTATTCCCATGACTTATGACCATAATAACCTTAATTTTGTATTATTAATTTTTGTTTGATATAATTATATAATATATTCATAAAAACAACCAAGTAAATGCAACGAAATATCAAGATATACTGATTTTATTATGCAATTTTAACATCGAAATATACTATTTAATTGCAAAAAGTTTGAAGCATAATTGCAAAGGAAGTTATGTTACTTGTTTTTTTCAAGACATTGCCTCTTAAAATTTATTCGTTAAACAAAATTATTTTTGATTAGATAAATAAATTGTAGATCTTCACTAATTAATGTTTGCCACTCAGATGAATTGCAAATATTTGTAGAAAGATAATTAAATGACATTTCGGGTTGACTTTAAGTCTGTTGAGGCTCCATACATGACAATCAAAAAATGAGTGAGCGAGAAAGTCTGCACCATATATGAGAGAGGAAGTCCCGACTGTTGTCGTGGGGGTCGTTTCTCCTTCTTCTTGTGCTAGACCTTTGTTATGCACTACGGTAAGGAGGAGTAACGACCATCACCGACGGTCGAAAAAACAGTGAGGGAGTGTGTCCACCATATAAGAGAGAGGACGAAGAATCCCGACTGTTGTCGTGGGGGTATCTTCTCCTTCGTTCCCGTGTGCTAAACAATTTGGTGTAATGCACTCGGGAACGAAGGGAGGAGCTACCATCACCAACGGTCGAATATATACACCACATGTGTAACGCCCCGAATCCGATGCGACAGGTGTCTTCCAGTTATTCGCCGTCGTTACCATGTCATTTGCTTGCGTGTTGCACTTTTCCATGTCATCATCTGCATTTCATCTGCATGTTTTTCAAAACTTGCATCCGTTCGGGTTTCCCCGGTTCTCTCCGTTGTCCGTTCTGAGCCCAGTCACACTCGCACGCGCCCATGGCACCTCCCCGATCTTGTTTTGCGAGCCATCGAAAAACATTCTCGGAATGGGTCGAGATTTGCCGAGTGGCCTTGGTATATCACCGGTAGACCATCTGTCAAATTTCGTTCCATTTGAGGTCGTTTGATGCCCCAGCGGTTAACCGCGTTAACCGAAACCCCCATTTTCTCTTGCACCCCAGCACCTCTTCACACATAGCCCATCTAAACCCCCTCCATGCTCTCCGTCGTTCGATCACGATCGTGTGGGCGAAAACTGCACCTCATTTGGACACTCCTAGCTCCCCATGCCTTATAAACACCCCCTCCCCCAAAATTTCGGGCAAACCCTAGTCTTCTTCCCCTCCGCGCCGCCAGACAAAACCTTCCCCGCTGCCGGACATGTCCGCCGCCGCTCCTCGCCCAATCCCACCCGTCGCCGGCTCCCTCGCCCGCAGGCTTCGCGAACTCGCCGCCCGTGCCCGCCCAGCGCCCGGCCGCCGCCTCGCTTTGCGGGACCCGCGCCTCGCGGACTCCGCCGCCTCGGCCCCGCATCTCCAGCGCCGCCCGCCAACCTCCGCCGCCGCGCCCGCCTAAGCGCCGTCGTCTGCCCATGCTTCTCCTCTCGCCTCGCCAAGCCTCGCGAACCGCCGCCTCGCTGGAGGCAGGCGTCGCCACCACTCGCCTCCTAGGGCGCCACGGACCTCCTCCACCGGATCCGGCCCACGAGGCGAATCCGCCCTGCCCGTCCCCGCTTCGGAGTTTTGATCATCGCCGCCGTCAGCTGGAGCCTTCGTTGACCCGCCGCTGACCGCCCGTCAGATCCAGCCAGGCCCACCATCCAAACGCGCCGCCCTGGACTGCTTCGTCCCACTGTACCACCCCGTCCCGTTTTCTGCGAGGTGAGAAAACGCCTAAGTCCCCAGATTGTCAACATCATGTGCATATGTTTGACCTGCCATAATTTCTTGCATGTTGCTCCGAATTGCGTCTATGATATTTCAAAATTTTCATTGTGAGATGGTTTTCATTTCGTTCCACTGTGGCATGCTTGTTTGAGTTCAATTGGATGCCCAAATCTTCGTTGCAAAACTGCTAAGTAATATAAACTGCTGGAATCTGCTGATTGTCAACATCATTTGTGCATATTGTGAGTGCCACAATGTTGTCTCTGTTGATGCTATGATGATGATCTTGATATGCACATGTTCTTCTCTTCATTATATCAATGTTGGGGTGCTTTGCATTCATGTTAGGGTGCATTTTGATATCTTAAACCCTGTTGCAAAAGTGCATGTTCCTGTTAATTACTGAAAACTGTTGTAACTTGATGATTTGTCATTTTTGTTGCATTTTGTGGGTGCATCCTATGAGCATGATGTCCACATGCTTTAGGAGTATAATTATGTCATATTTACAGGGGTTCAATCTATGTATTTTTATATGCCATGTAGTGAGTAAATCAAGCTTGTGAAGTGGGCCACTTGCTGTTAACTTTCTGTCAATGCTGAAACTGCTATATCATGTTGCCATGTTTGTGTTTCATCCTAGTCGGATGATGCTCTTATGTATGATGTTGTTGTATTCGTGTGGCATTGTATGCCTCTTGTATGTATCCCCAACTATTATGTAATGGTACGATGTAATGATATCCACCTTGCAAAAGCGTCTCTAATATGCGCTTCTATCCTTGGTGGGACCTTCGAGTTCCTTTAGGATAGGGCCGCATATTGGGCGTGACAACATGAGCTGAGAGTTTTCAAGAAAATACTCGACAGAGCGATAGTCAACCTGTGATGAATAATAATGTTCTATTTGTAGTACATATATTTAATTTTAGAAGTTTAATCTTTGAACTATGAACATAGGAAATGTCTGTCAGACAAGTGGGTGCACCCTTGCTCTGGCAGAGCAACTTGAAGCCCCGTACAGTCCTTGTACGTACTGATGACATAAGCAAGCGTGACTCCTGCTTCTTTCACTCCCAGGTCTTGAGATAGGATGCATACACATGCTAATTTGTCCACACTAGTGGTTGCGATATGTAGCATTCGACAACAATCCTCACCCTTCGGCACTAGCCCGCACTCAACGCCCACCATTGTACCCATCCCGCTCGCAGAGGGACAAACCCGCTTGTTGCTGGGCAAACCATCACGCCCGTGAATGGCAAATTGCGAGGGCGTACGGTCTACGAAACCCAAACCACACGTTGCCACGAGGTAAGCAGTAAAACGCACAGTGGAGTGAGATTCGTACGTGATGCAAGCGAGAAAGAGAGAGGAAGGTTTGTATCGTACGTGCTGGCTGCTTCCGGCTAGGTGCAGCCGAGGGGAGATGGGGACTGCTGACGAGGGCGGCCTTGGCGTGGGGGGCGGCGGCGTCATGCTCTTGGGGCGGCGGGGACGATGACTCTGGTGGTATGACAGCCTCACCGCTGTACTCCTCGGCCCTCGTCTTCTAAAAAAGGAGATAAATCATCACATGTGCGATCAAGTTTAGCAGTTTGCAATTGCTTGTACATTTCTCTACTTTTCTAAACTTGGTTACATAGACCTGTGGTGAATTAATATAAAAAATTCTAACTTATTTATACTAAACAATTTTATTTTATTTATGGTTATCATTATTAATTTTTATATATAACAAAAAATGGCGACATATAGTGCCGCTAAATATTAAGATATATTCACTGAAAAATATTTTAAGACATGTTGTATTCCATACACAATTATATTGAAAATATGCTTCCATTAAGTTGAAACATTTTTTTAGACAAGAAATCATACTTTCTGATAGAGTTTCTTTGAGTATTATTTTCTAAAAATACTATTGTTCAAATGCGTCCACTAGATCCAAGAAAAAACTTAAACAAAGTTACATTGCTCTCGTCATTATATGTGTTACTTATCTGGTCACACATACTTTGGTATCTTTAAATATCTTGTAAAAAATACTAGATTAACATTTTGAACAAAGACCTTGATAAACATTTCTAGAGGAAATATGGTTGATTATCTTGGGTTTCATAATATTGAATGCTCAAGAATGTACGAGATACCCATGTTATTTGGCCTACAACTACTAACATTATCAAATTCTTCATTCATGGCAAACTAGCATGATTAGTGTGCTTTCCTGCACGATAGATATGCCATTATAAACCTGCAGATCATACATTATAATTTCTCTTAGAATGCTCATGAATGCTCAAGAATGTACGGGATTCCCCAGGATCATGGAAGACGATCCTGGGGGCAGAATCCATTCATCATACTCTGCCTCCAAGCACCGATGTGAAGCGCAGAGTCGACATCACTCAATTGGCTGCCATGCGCACCTCTCCCTCCTCTACTCCTATCACCATCTAGTTCGTACTTATCTTTCTGACATCGTCTAGCTCTCACATCAAATCATCATCATTGTCGTCTGATCACTGCTAATTCACGTCAGGTGGTCGAGGAAGAAAATAATTGGAGCGCCAAGAACGAAATGGGAGAGCCACCAACGACATTAGCAATTACATATGTTACTATACTAAAGCGGGAAAGCTTTGGTTTTTCTGTTCTTTTACACTTATTAAGCTTCTACTGTCCATTTATATCGATGTTAGTGAATAGTAGTAGTGAACAGAATCATACATGAACAGCAAATGACTGTGAATAGTGCCCCACGCATCAATAGTACCACCAGTGAACAGTGCTCCCAATAGAACAGTGCTCCTGAATAATCTATTTTTTTTCCTTATTCTTTTTAGCTTCCACCGTAGAAAAAATGCGCACGTTGTTAAAAAAAAGGGATTATTTACACATCATTTATATCCTCCTCCTGCACCATCGCGTCCTTATATAGAGGGTTAGGATATTGGATTTTTTACACATCATTTCTCATCTCCACTGGCGTACCGACGCAAAGTCGTCTCAATTGTCTTTTGATCCTTTCCGGTGATGGTGCTGCCCATGCACAAAAAAGTATGCCGGGACAATATATTTGCATGAAATAATTCGTGCAGAAATAAGTTCTTGACCGATTACTGCCCATTTTTACACCATGACACGAGCGAACAGTTCAATAATAATTACCCGAACAAAAGAGAGACAATATCCAAATCACCCAGAACTACAAACCGAAACAATAACCAAAATAAATAAAAACAGCAACCACGAATAAGCAGGAACCGAAAACCAGTGAAACGGAACAACACCTGAATAAACGGAAAACATTAACCCACCAGAACCATAAACCGAATAATAACCGAGAACAATACATCCGAATAAACCAAAATAAGAACTACTGACCGAAATAATACTCCAAATAAACAGAAACAACAAACTCCAATAAGACGAAGCAATAAAACCAGTGAAAACGGAACAACACATGAGTAAACCAAAAAAAGTTAACCCACCCGTACCATAAACCGAAATAGTAACTGAATTATAATCTAGAACAATACACCCAAATAAACCGGAACAACATACAAAAAAAAATACTAATAGGCCAGTCGGCTTGCTAAATTTGTTAACTCATTTAATGTTGGTGGTTACATGCCTAGACATATCATGGGATAAAGATAGAATTTGTGTTCTCCTCTTCATTTTATTTTATCGCATAGTACATGTTGTTTTCTTGCTTATCTCGGCACAAGCCGCGCTTCTTGGGCGCTAGCTCCACTATCACTGCCACCATCATCCTTTTCTTGAACAAGGCTAAATCCCCTTTCCATTACTTGTTGCGATCACCACTTTGGACCGAGGTAGAGTCAGGGGTCATCATTACGCACGACCCTGGTGGTTACACCATGCATCACACCCTAAGAATTCAAAAACCCAACATAATAGAGAAATACAATCCTTTTAGTTTGACGTTTGTTTTATGCGAACAAGTGTCGTACATGTTCATTTGTTTCTTGAAGGAAACGACGTGGTGATTTTGTTCACACGCTGTCCCGCACTAGCTGAAATGTGACCGGTAATACTTTGTACGGGTGAAAACGATCTTTTGGCAAAAAAGAAGGTTCACCGACGCCCCACAAGAGGTTAAACCTTGATCGTCACGTGCGAAAGTCGAAAGCGTCGTCGAACACACACGGGTACAAGTGTACAAAAAGTTAGTTTTCTACATCTGCGAGTCAGCTAGCGTCGTAAGTACAGTAGTCAAATGGAAATGGGTAAAAGTTGTCGTTGAATGAATGCATAAACAATTTACCGCGCGTTGAAGTAATCGACCTGGTTATTGCAGCTGACAAGTTTAGCATACTTAATTGAACCAGCTATGTTGGCGGGTCGTAACTAATTAGGGTAAATCTATCTCGATCGGACGTGGAGATCATTTTCCCTTTCTGGTAGGCGATCAGTTAAGGGAGTCACGACGTCGCTGATCGTCTTATTGGTCGACGAGCCGGGGCGCATCAATCGGTCCAAAAGGAAGAGTGAATACAATCATGCACACATGCGCGCCTTAAGTAATTGATCATTTCTTTAGAATGCCCTACATAATTCCCCGCAAAAAAGAAAAGAAAGAAGAACGACCTAAATAAACAATTAGTCCATTTGCGTAATTGGCGTCAATAATGATCCCCGCTACCTACACATCACGTATGGTTCCACGACTCCAGCGAACCGTCACGACGGTTCCTGGAACGGCGCCTCTACGAGCGGCCGCATCCCTCCGAGGCGTCTGTTCCTATATAAGTATACAATCATCATTAATAAAGAAGAGTTCAATTCATTGTTGTCTCTCTCAATTTGCCTCTCGATTAGTTCCAACAAATAAAACGGCCACCAAATTCAGCGATGCGCTGTAGGTTGATCAACGCGGGAAAGAAGAAAGGATCACGGAAGCGGCGCGCACGCACGCACGCAACAAACGTCATTGGTCGCTGACATGACGGAGTCACGAACGAATGCGTATGTTACATGGCCGAATTGGCTGCATGCCTATGGATTCATTCGTTGGTGTGAATCCAGCCGGGCCGGTTCCTGACCTGGATGCATCAGATAAGCCTTTCACTCTAGCTACTGGATGGAACACCGGCTGGCCGCCCAGTTCTAGGCGCTAGCTATCTACCCGTGGGTGCGTACGTGCCATGTCCATTGAGAGAGGGCACAGGGGGCGCTGGGCAGGCTGGTACAAGTCGCTATCCAGTCCAGAGAAAGGCCAACAGCAACAAGCAAAGGTCAACACGATGCGCCAGATCCATCACATGCCGGATGAACACTGGCAGCAAATAGCCAATTAAGTTCACGCATCGACCATGCAAATGCGTTTACTGTACTGATATCTACTCCCTCCGTTCCGATTTACTCGTCGTGGTTTTAGTTCAAAATCACGACGAGTAAATCGGAACGGAGGGAGTATACAACATCTTAAACAGACAGCCAGGGCAGTGATCTATCTGCAGCAGCAACAGTTCTGCCACGTAGCACCGAAAAGGAATCTGTGCTAGTTGGCCATTGTCAATCGGTCTGAACGGCCGTGGTGGATGCCTCCTGGATCCTGGCTCAATGTATTTGCAACAACTTGTGGCTGTCAGTATTTACTGGGCGTCGCTGTACCACATTGTCCTGCATGCAATGCATCCAACCCCACTCAACTCGGCCACTTGTTCATGCATGCATGCCCTTCATTGTTAGTATCTAATCTTTCTTAGCCTCACTTTTCTTTCCTGGCAAGTGTCGTTGTGATTTAGTAGTTTCTATGAGTACATGACGTGGTGATTTTGCTCACACACTGCCCAGCGCTAATACGGTGAAATCTGACCTTAGTCCTGGTGAAAATGATTTTTTGGACCAACAGAGGTTTAATCCACACACAAGTAAAGTGTCGTCAAATGGAGAAAAAGGTGCAAGTTGTCGTTGAATGAATTAATTTACCGCGTTAAACTATTGTACCAGATTACTGCCATGAACGTGGATGGACGTGGACGGCATGCATGCTGATGAATTAAATTAAACTGGTACTTTTGGCAAAACATATCTCAAAGTCGTTTTTCCATTCCGGCAGACGAGTCGATGAGTTAAGGGAGTCACGGCGCCGCCACATTAGCGGCCGGACGGCGACCGGAAAAGAGAATTAAAGTGGATACGAATCCATGATGCGACGCGACGGAGCGATCACTGTCTGTCATGTTGGCGTGTGTTAAAGCAAGCTGGCGTCCCTCGCATAAGCTAAGCCTGAATCTACGTATTCGCATATTAGTGCTCGTACGTTGCTTCAGAAAAGAAAGCACAAACCTATGACTCCGGGCTCATCTCATATGTTTGGTCACGATTGACCGACGGGGTTGGTATATGTACGCTGGTCCGATGTGTGCTTGCGGTTGGTCGGCCGGCGGCCGGAAAAGGTGGCCGCACGTGCAATGAAGCGCCGCCGGAGTTGCAATGAAGCACGCCTGAGGGTTGTCGAAACTTGGTCGGGGTTGCAATGGAGCGCCGGCGTTGCCGCTGATGCCATGGAAGCTGCTGCTCGGTGATACAGATGGTGGATGATTGCGTCTATTCGATGGAAGAACAGAGAGGGAAGATGGAGTTGTGCTACGATCGGACGGCCGGCTAGCTAGGTGGATGATTCCGGGTGATTCCTAGCAGCCCCCGGAAACAGCAGGTAGCGCCGATTTCATAGTCTCTACGTAGGTGTTCCCATGTTGATGGTTGAAAGTTGACGTGTGCTGCTTCAGAAAAGGAAACCTGGCCACGCGCACATCTTTTTGGCCACGATCAACATGCACATCCACCAAGATCATGGAAGCAGCCATTCGGTCTGTTTAACTAATTTGCGTACTAAACGGCGATTAATTCAACAATGCGCTTGCGGTGGGGAGAATAAGTAATCAACACGAGCGGAAAAGTAGAAGATTCACGGGCGGACGCACGTACGTCGTTGGTCGTTGCGCTGACGGAGTAGTGTGTTAGTGTGAATCGGGCCGGGCGCGCTGGTTCCTAGCTAGATGCAACGTGAAACAAATGAGCTGGTGAGGCTTTGACTATATATAACCACACCGGCTCTGGCTGGCTACATGAAGTCCGGCTGGTTGTCCGTTGATCGAGCTGGCAGCGGTCAGTACCTATGCATAGAAAGGTCAAACAAACCAACAAAGGTCAACTGCATCTGCATGGTGCGTGCCGTCTCCTACCGTGCAGTGCAGTGGCACCGGCAGCAAGTAAACGATCCATGTCCATCCGATTCCCACCTCATTAGTTAAGCATCGGATCGGATAAACTACAACTACAACTACTTCTTTTTCTATATATATCACTGTTACAATAACCAGTTCAGCAGCAGAAATCATGTGTGGACAAATAAATAGACCGATAATATCTTTTTTAGCATAATATGTGGACAAATCATGATGGCTTGTTTGACTTATTTTTTTTATTTTTTTACGGGAAAACATCCTATCTATTCATCTTTAATCATGGCGGTACAACGAATACCGGAAATAATAAAAATTACATACAAATTCATAGACCACCTACCAACGACTACAAGCACCGAATCGAGCCGAAGGCGCGCCGCCGTCAACACCCCTCCATCACCGGAGCCGGGCAAAACTTCTTGTAGTAGACAGTCGGGAATTCATCGTGTTAAGACCCTATAGGACCAGCGCACCAGAATAGCAACCGCCGCCGATGAAGAGTAGCATAGATCGAAAGGATCCAACCTGAAAACACACGAACGTAGACGAACGACGAACGGATCCGAGCAAATCCACTAAGGACAGATCCGTCAGAGACACACATCCACATGCCCACCGACGATGCTAAACGCGCAACTGGAATGGCGGCTAGGCGGGGAGAATCTTATTTCATCTTTAGAGAGCCGCCGCCGTCTCATCTTCCTGAGTTGGACACAAACACTAACAAATCTCGAAGACACATTTGAAAACGGAGCCCTCCCACCGGCACGGGCCAGGATCCGCCACGCTCCCATGACCCTAAGGTCACCGGAGACGAGGCGGACCAGCGACGGCGCCGGTTGGAGGCAGAGGAGCCCTAGTTTGGGGGAGGAGGTGGCTGCCTGGCTCACGTACGTATGTGGCAAGCAATCTCGTCGTTATCAATCTAGTTTGACTCTTATTTTATGTATATAATTAGATTGAGTGAGAGATTGTTGACTCGGTTAAAATCGATGACCCCATTCCAAATTGGTGATCTCAATTGAATGAGAGGCCTTCAATCCTAGAGAGTTTAGTGATATAGTATATAGATAGATAGATAGATAGATAGATGGGTATATGACGTAGTGATTTTGTTCACACGCTGTTTGGCGCTAATAAGCTGAGATCTGATAGTCCGGGTGAAAATGATTTGCTGGACGAACCGAAGTTTCATCCACACCCAAGTGAAGTGCAGACAAATGGAGAAAAAGATGAAAGTTGTCGTTGAATGAATAAATTACCCGGCATCAAACTATTATACCAGATTACTTCCATCAACGTGCAGACAACAACAGCTAAGCTAAGCCTGCGCCAACCTGACTCTATATCTGTTTGCATGTTGTTAGTTGTGGTACGTTGCGAAACACACACGCACAATGGTGAAACCTTGTACACATCGAACAACAACAACAACAACAACAAAAACATATGGCTCCGCGCTCATCTCATATGTTTGGTCACGATCGACCGACGGAGTTGTATGTACGCCGATTCTCTTAGAATTAATGGGCCCGGCCCATAGCAATTTCTGAAATCTCAAATAGTAGCTCATGTATAAAATGGCAAGTCGTGCTGCTAAGTTTTGTTCCATCCCGGAAGTTGAAGAAGAGTTGGACCTCTTTATATAGTGGGTTCTCTTCACCACTCTAAGTAGTGTGTTGAGAAGAGAAAGGAAAGACCGCACGCGCACGCCTCACCTGGCCTGGCCCGACCGTGGGAGGCGTACATGCGCGTGAATGATCTGGCGAAATCCGGTTCATTGCCTTGCAGGGGCGCAGTTTCCTTTTGCCGTTTTATTTTCATGTCTTGGCAGACAAGTTAATGATTTCTTGTCCGGTAAGTATACGACTTAGAAACCAAACCGATTTAAGATTGTGATCGCGACACAATACCACCTCGGGTCCTAATATATATACCGTGATTCATTCATAAATACCGGACACAATACCGCTCTATCGTGGCTAAACGGCCATTGATTCAGCAATGAGCAATGGATTATTCAACGCGGGAAAGGAGAAGAAGAAGGCTAAACGGCCACACGTACACACGGACATTGTTGGTCGCTGGAGAGGAATCATGGCGTTTATCATGCTTTTATGGTGCTGCCAACAGAAGCTTGAGGTACAAAACATGGGATACGATGAAGATTTTGAGAGGTGAAAGTACGCTGCCTTGGGTGTGCATGGGGGATTTCAATGAGATACTTCGGCCAGAGGAACAAATGGGACCAAATGAACGGGACAGTGCACAAATTGCAGGTTTTCGAGAAGCTGTTGATGTTTGCAACCTTGCTGATTTGGGGTATAAGGGGCTGGATTGGACTTTCGAGAAGAGAGTGGTGGGGGGTGAGTTCTGCCGTGTTCGACTTGACAGAGCCCTAGCTACTGCAAGTTGGTCGGCTTTGTTTCCATTTGCTTCAGTTGAACATCTCACGGCGGCAAAGTCTGACCACAGCCCCATTGTCCTGTCAAATATGTTGGAGGATAGCAGCATGAGATACTCACTGAAGAAACCTTTCCGCTACGAGTGCGCGTGGGAAACCGATGACAGATTCGGTGAGGCTCTGGAACAAGCATGGGAGGCTGCGCTCCCTGCAAATAATGTCGGTGACCTGGCGCATAAGTTGAATAGTGTTGCATCAAGTTTAAAGAGGTGGAGTAGACAAACGTTCGGCTCAGTCAGGCAGGAGCTTAGAGACCTGCGGCAACAGCTAGCATGCTTTCGAGCCGACCCGGTGAGGGTTGGGCCGGGTCCCGAGGAGAAGCAAGTGCAAGACAGGATTGTCGAGCTGTCGTTTCGAGAAGAAGTGATGATGATGCAACGTGCACGAGTGCAATGGCTATCAGAAGGAGACGCGAATACAAAGTATTTTCAAAAGAAGGCGAGTGCACGCAAAGCAAAAAGAAGATCAGTATCTTGGAGAGGGGTGATGGAACTACCTGTTCGGATCCACGGGAATTGGCGGATATGACAAGTGCTTTTTATGAGAGTCTGTACACCTCGGAGGGATCTATTGGCATTGAGGAGGTGCTGTCCCATATACCACGTAGGGTAGATGCAGCGATGAATGCCCGTCTGAATGCAAGATACAGTATAGATGAGGTCAAAGAGGCTTTATTCCAGATGTTTCCCACAAAGGCTCCTGGGCCAGACGGCTTTCCAGCGCATTTTTTTCAGCGGCACTGGGATCTTTGTGGCGATGAGGTGACAGGTAAGGTAATAAGATTGCTTGAAGGAGACGATTCATCGGAGGATATCAACAACACGTTCATCGTTTTGATTCCCAAGATTGCGAGTCCAAAATTATTAGGACAATTTCGGCCGATAAGCCTTTGTAATGTGGTCTATAAGATCGCCTCCAAGGTTTTAGCTAATAGGCTGAAGATAATTCTCCCGGATGTGATCTCTAAAGAGCAGTCAGCTTTTGTACCTGGGCGCCTAATTACAGACAACTTTATCACAGCATATGAATGCCTGCATTATATGAAAACGAGAAGGGTGAAGGGTAATCGTTTCTGTGCACTGAAGCTGGACATGATGAAGGCTTATGACAGGTTGGAGTGGACGTATCTCAAAGCGGTGATGCTGAAGTTGGGTGTTAGTCCGAGGTTCACGGAAACCATCATGAGGTGTGTATCCTCAGTATCGTTCTCAGTCCTTTTTAATGGTGGAATTTTGGTTGCTTTCAGGCCATCACGGGGCTTGCGACAAGGGGACCCCATCTCCCCTTATTTGTTCCTGTTAGCGGCTGAAGGCCTTTCTTGCCTTATGAAAGCTCAAGAAGAAGGAGTTAGAGGAATTTCTGTCGCGGCCACAACGCCGACTGTCAATCATCTCCTTTTTGCGGACGACAACCTGTTATTTTTTGAGGCAATGGCGGAGAGTGCAGCAAGAGTTAAAGGGTTACTCAAAAGATATTGTGACGCGTCTGGCCAACGCATAAACACGGACAAATCGTCCATTTATTTCAGCAAAGGGGTGCCAGATACACTGAGGAATGAGGTTAAAGGGGTTCTTGAGGTGAATAACGAGTCGTTGACGGAGAAATATCTTGGTCTACCAACAGATGTTGGCAGCTCGAAGGAGGGATGCTTTCGGTATCTAAAAGATCGGATATGGAAGCAAGTCCAGGGATGGATGGAAAAGTGTTTGTCAGCAGGAGGGAAGGAAGTTCTGATTAAATCGGTGGCTCAATCCATACCGACTTATTCTATGGCCTGTTTCAAATTACCAAGGGGTTTATGTGAGCACATAAACGGTCTAATCAGGAAGTTTTGGTGGGGCAGCACAAGAGGAGAAAGGAAAACGGCGTGGGTGTCTTGGAACACTATGTGCAAACCGAAGTTCATGGGAGGGATGGGATTTAGAGACATCGAACTATTTAACTTAGCTTTGCTGGCCCGACAAGCTTGGCGCCTCTTACAGGACCCGGATTCTCTAAGTGCGAGAGTGCTTAAGGCACGCTACTACCCACAATGCAGCATCCTTGAGGCTTCCCTAGGGAGTCAACCATCTCAGGTTTGGCGCTCCATCATTGAGGGAAAGGAGATTCTAGCACTCGGGATCATAAAGAGAATTGGGACAGGCGAGGAAACTCACATCTGGGACGACAACTGGATACCGCGTGATTTTAAGTTGAAGCCGTTGTGCGCTTTGAGGGCTGATCCGCCGCAACATGTCTCGGAGCTGATCGTCACGGCTACAAGAACTTGGGATAAACAGTTGCTTGTTGAAAACTTTGTCGGCCCAGACGTGGATGCTATCATGAATATACCACTGAGTACAAGGTTGCAAGAGGATTTTTATGCCTGGCATTATGACAACCGAGGTATCTTCTCGGTCAAATCAGCCTACAGGATGCTAACGGGCATAAAGTTTCAACGGGAGGACTGGATTCAGCACGAAGGGAGCACATCCGACCAGGCCTCGACCAAGCGGGACTGGACTCGCCTCTGGAAGACAAGGGTACCGTCGAAGGTTAGGGTTTTTGTTTGGCGTCTCGCACATTCCTCACTTCCTACTGGGGTAATACGGCACCGACGCAACATGGCAGACACAGAGGCATGCAGCTTATGCAATGCGCAGGAAGACACATGGCGCCACTCCTTGTTTAAGTGCCGAATGGCGCGGTGTGTGTGGGCTCTTGGTGAAGAAGAGATACTGGAGCATGTTATTTCCAATAGATCAGAGGATCCCAGGCTCTGGTTATTCTGGCTCTTTGATACTTTAAATGAACAGGAGCTTGCCAAAGTGTTGATCACCATGTGGGCTATCTGGTGGGCGCGGAGGAGAGCAATACATGACAATGAATTTCAGAGCCCCTTGTCTACTTGGTGCTTTATCACGAGGTACCTTCAAGACCTGGAGATTGCAGTGAAACAGACGAAACAGACGAACACTAATGCTATGCTGAATGTTGGTGCTCGGCCACGGCACAAGGCTTGGATTCCACCTGAGGGAGATGAAGCAAAATTCAACGTGGATGGGGGTATTTCAAGACAGGGCCATGTCGGGGCAGCGGCGGTGATCTGCAGAGATAAAGGGGGTCTTTTCCTGGGGGCCTCAGCACTGGTTCTTGATGGCCTAAATAATTCAGTAGCGTTGGAGGCACATGCATGCAATGAAGCTTTAGCGCTCGCCATGGATCTACAGCTAACCGATTTGCTTATTGCTAGCGATTGCCTGGAGGTGGTGAACAGTATAGGAACATCATCGGCGACACATTATTCACCAGTGCTACATGAAATAACGGCGAGGACACGAGACTTCAACCATGTCAAGTTCAAGTTTGAACATAGAGAAAATAATTTTGAAGCCCATGCACTGGCGAAAGCAGCGTCTTCTCTTCCAGTAGGGCGCCATATTTGGCTAGGGACCGTACCAGACATTATTTGTATTCCGATGATGATTACTGTTTAATAAAGTCCCTAGTTACCCGTAAAAAAAAAAAAGTTGGTCGCTGGCCTCTAGCAAACCGGCTGCCTGCGCGGTCACAAAGTCCAACTGGTTGACTAGCGAGCTACTAATGTGTCCGTTGACAGAGAGAGGTCTCTTCTTCTGATCCAAAAAGGCACAACAGGTGATCGATCGAGCTGGTGATCGAGCAAGCAAAGGTCAACTGCATGCATACGCCCGACCACATGGAGGATAGACACCAGCCTTCTAGATATGAATACTGGAGTGGGGCGACCTTCCTAGATCTCACCCTCCCACGTCGTTCCCATGGGCGACCGAAGGGCGCTCCACCGCCGCCGTCAGCACCTTTCTCTCCCTCCCTACTCCCTCGCCGCCGCCGAGGACGCGGCCAGGCAAAGCATAGCGGGCGTCAGCGGCGGCGGGACATTTCGCTTTCTTGCGCAGTGTCTTTGCCACGGGGCGGCACGGCTGGGCCGGGACACTACGATGGCAAAGGTCAAGGTGGGGTGGCGGCGCCGGGACCAGCAGCGCACGGTGGGCTTTGAGGTGGCGGATTGCGCAGGCGAGGGGGTGGCGGCGGATCGGGGTCCACCCCGATCTGGCAACCAACTTTAGCCAGCGGCGCGAGATGTGGGCAGTGGGGGCCGGTGTACTCCGCTGTTGCAGCGATGGGTCGGTGTTGTGGTGGCAGTGGTCTGATGGCGGTCCTATTGCTCTTTTCCCATCCCAACAATTATCTGGATGACCGATCCTCCTCTATCTGGCTGTCGACGTGTTCCTGATCTGCTGCCGGAGATCTTACCCAATGATATCCGGATCGGATAGAATCCAGTCGTGTGCATCCATATCAGCCCACACAAAACCATGAAGGCGCGATGTGAAGCTCTGTTGTTTGTTCACAACATGGGACATGCCCGTGTCTTGATTTCCATGGCGTAGACATTGGTGGAGAATTTCATGGTGCCTACGCTCAAAGGATGAGTAAGGCGGAGGGGGCCTCCGAGGTGATGGAGGATTTCATTTTGGTGTTACTGCTCGGGTGCCGAGTCATGCTTTCAGGGTGAAAACTTAAGTTTGACCTTCATTGGTTGTTCCTATAAATTGCCTTGCTGAAGGTATTGTTTGAAAGCTCGGGCTTTCTCTAGGGTGAAAACCTAAGATCGTGGATAAGACGACGATGGCGCTTGTACACTGTTTCCTTCTTGAAGGCGTTGCTTTTGAAGACCTTTTATGTTGTACTAGTGTTGTCTTTGGTGTTGGTTTGTGTGATGCTGTGGAGATGAGCTGATCACTATGACGAAGCCTTTGTTTTTATTTGGGTTGTGTGCATCCTAGATGTCTTTGAGACATCTTGTTGATGCAGTGTAATTGGTATGTTCAAGATATTATTATATTATCTTTTCCAAGAAAAAAAGATACCAGGTTGCAGAGTGCTTATGAATTATTAAAATTCTAAATTTTTTATATTTCTTGGACGTGCTTATGTATTTAGATGTACG
The DNA here is from genome assembly GCA_021605145.1 of Aegilops bicornis. Taxonomy (NCBI): domain Eukaryota; kingdom Viridiplantae; phylum Streptophyta; class Magnoliopsida; order Poales; family Poaceae; genus Aegilops; species Aegilops bicornis. The sequence continues at coordinate 3,093,839 of JAHIAL010000030.1, forward strand.
TATTTTTCAGGACTGCATGTGCTTCTATAGTCTTGTCTCTCAAAAAATTAGGCATGGAAGTATTTTCCTTTCTTTTTCCTAAGTGATAAATGGATGTATGCCAGGAGGAACATTTGCAGATACAAGAGTTGGACAATTTCTAAGGTAAAGATTCTATTTGGAAGAATTACACAGAACAACGTGTTCTTCTTAATCATCAATTTCACGTAAAGATACATATACAAATGTTGAACACATGTGTCTATAAAGGAATGAACACACAATATAAGTACGGTTGTTAGAAAAAAAACTATAATTTATGTATCATTGACAATAGCAATTTGCACTTTTGACAAGTGGTTATAATAGATGAACAAATTAATGGCCTGAAATCTAAAGCACTTTCAATAGAAGATTTCTTAATTTGTATTCAGAATGCAGATATATGCCGTGGACGAATAATGTAGATTGTGTTGTAATTATTTTCGATCTTCGTTAAAAAATATTTGTAATTCCCGTCTTTCGACTCTCATAGTGTACTCTAAAACACATGAGAGTTTTCATTATTAAACAAAAAAATGACGTAGGTACAAATTATTTAGAGATGTGTTTGCTCAAAATAAACCAAACTCCCGTATAAGATAAAGTAGGGCCAAAGACGATGATATTCACATATTAGGGTTGCAGAGGAGAATTAGTGCAATCTGTTGTATAAAAGTGATTTATTGTGCAAATATTCCATAAGCCATGCCATAACCGCACCCCATGTTTCACATTGAAGGACCCATAAGAGTCTGCTGCATCTGCAACACTAGTTATATTGTTTCGTAGGATACACTTTCGCCCTTTGAACCTCAACTATGACAAAAGGAAAATTATTCGAAGCACTCAAGTGCATGTTTCCTCTTATTTTGTTTGATTGGGATCTTCGAATTGATTCAGGGGAACACGATCTCTCTAAGTGGATATTAGATTTTGCCAGAAAGAGATTGAGTTAACAAATGAAAAATATACAAAATATTAAACAGTGACTCCATCTAATCTTCGTTTGACATAAATTAATAAATGTAACAAATCGTCTCTATTCTTGAAACTATAAAGACCGATAAATTAAATTTGGTCTCCCCGTGCGAGATAGAATAAATAAAAAACAATTATTTTATAGTAAACTTTTTTATTTTTTTAGTTTCTATTCTCAGGACATATGATTTTAATAACATTACTTTTGTATTATTAATTATTCGGTGGTATAATTATATAATATATTTACAGAAACAACCATGTCAAAGCAATGAAATATTAAGATATAGTGATTTTGTTATGTAATTTAGACATCAAACATGAAATAGTCACTTGCAAAAGATTTGAAGCATATATTTTGAAGGAAGTTATGTTAGTTGTTTTCTTTTCAAGACATTGCCTCTTAAAAATTATTGGTTAAAGAAAGTTATTTTGGATTAGATAAATAAATTATAGATCTTCACTAATTAATATTTCCACTCAAATGAATCGGAAATATGTGTATGTGTTTGTGTCTACCATATTTTCCATAAATATCATGGCAGAGAGCTCTAGAGCTAGAACTTTTTAGAGGGCATTGTTTTCTATCTTCGGTATATAACAATGCGCTCTAAAAAGTAAATACAATATATAACAATACATAAACTGCATGGACAATCCTAGAATAAAAGTTTTCACGATACTTAGAGGAGTCTTCTATGGTGGTTTAGCCATTGATCGATTCGTCCTTCACCTGCCATCTCCCTCAATCTGAACTTATTCATCACCAGAGGGCTCAATCACACTTTTATATTCCTCACATTCCTTGTGTAAGAAGAACTCTGGTAGATGCCCCGCATGTGGCCGATTGACATAATAGCCGCAAGTTTGGTGATGAGCACACAAAATGATGCCCTAGTAGAGTGGTTGTCAGGGACGAGGCTACCTTGTTAGCACCGGGGTCAATTGACCACAATGAAATTAGCGAAACCTTCACTAACTAAGCACTAATCACTATACATTTGATGAAGACGACCCCACTGTCATACACATAACTCCATTAATCTTTTTCTAACTTCGTCCCTGGTGGTTGTATGTGTTGTCATAGCCATATTTTACGGAGCTCGCTCCAAAAATGATCTCGCACTAGTACATAAAAGTCTACTAGCGGCGTCCAGAAAACTTCGTTAGTGGTGCGTAGGTCTAGGGCCACTAGTATAACGTTGGAATGCCCTTCGTCGACGCCCTGACGTGGAGTAGTTTGTTGGTGTGAATCGGGCCGGGATGGTTCTTAGCTAGATGTACTGTAACAAATGAGGTCATGAGGCTTTGACTACATATAACCACACCGGCTGTGGCGGGCTACACAAAGTCCGGCTGGTTGACTTGCTGCACTGGCGTGCCCTGTCCATTGAGAGAGGCAATGCAACAAGGGGGCAGCTGATCGATCGAGCTGGTAGGCCAAACAAAACAAACAAAGGTCAACTGCATGGAGGATGGACACTAGGTAGAGGTACATGCCGTCTCCTACAGGCTGCAGTGCACTGCAGTAGCGCCGGCAGCAAGTAAACGATCGATGTCGATCCGGTTCCCTCCTCATTAGTTAACCATCGGACCGGATCAACTACAACTACAACCACTTCTTTTTCTATATATATCACTGTTACAATAACTAGTTCAGCAGCAGGCGCCAGGTCCTCAAGAGAAAATCGTGGCTACATTGGCATATTATCCATGGTATATATATAGACCTATGTGCTGGATGGATCGACATCATGTGCATGTCCATTCGTACATATATCTACTCCATCTTAAACAAGCGGCCTATGTGCGGTTTTGCCACACCCTGCGAAAAATTAAAATTAAAATCTCTGCATCCGTGTGATTGATCCAGCTTGCTGACCTTTGCTAACCCATCTGCAATGGAAGCTTCTGCACGCGTGCACGGTCATGGTGGCTGCCTCCATCACAATTATTGCAACAAGTTGCAGTAGCACAGTCGCACTAGTGCACCCAACTCAACTTGCTGTACATGCATGCATGTGTGAGTCACATCCATCCATATCTTAAGCTCCACAAAGAGATAGACAGAGACAACCGCCGCTGTGTTCTTATCCATGCCATCGTCCATCACAAGATTTTAGGAAAATCCGATTCTTCTGACCACAAATTAATTGATACTACAGACCAATATATGTAAGCTGTGGACTAAAACAAGCGTCATCCATCACCTATATTATCAGATTGACCTGCTTGACACGACAGACGATTTGTGTCTACTTCGGTTTCTTTTAGAGAGAAAAAAAATCCAGCGTAGGAGTACGTCTTTATTTATGGGGTTTTCATATACAACACACAGTCGCCGTCGATAGAACGGCCAAACAAACAAACAAACAAGCAGAGGTCAACTGGCCGGATCGATCACATGGCGGATGGTTACGTACTTGCCGTCTCGTACAGTGCAGTGGGGTAGCATAGTGGCACCGATAGCAAGTAAACGATATATACAATAACGAACTAGTTCAGCAGGAGTAGGCAGCGGTCGGCAATAGAAAATCGTAGCTATGTTGGAGTTGTATTATTCATTCCTAGACCTCTGTGCTGCATGGATCGATGTGTCCCATAAGTCAACGGTATCGACCATGCATGCGACTGATCCAGCTAGCTACCTGACCTGTCGATCTACCCGTGCCTTGGAAGCTTTTGCGTGCGTCATGCGTGCATGGTTATGATCTCGGCTGCCTCCATTGTTGCAACAAGTTGTGTAGTGGCTAGCTAGCAGCAACACGGTGCACTGTACAGCATGCGGTGCATCCAACTCAAGTTGCTGTACATGCAGCCCAACCATATCCCTAATTCGATCGATCCATGTGACCACCAGTGCAAGCTCGACCAAGAGAGAGTCACGCGTACGTACGTGCATGTGACAGACCGGTCACAGTCCAGTTGCAATCCGCCGGCCGACCGTGTCCTCTTGATTCTGCAACCGCTGCCGCCTAATATGATCTACTCCTGTCCAAAACCCAAGTATGAATAATCCAAGTATGAATCCGTCCAGACGGCGTGGTTGCTGGGTCGATGTACGTACACCGGCCGGCTGCCCCCCCTTTGACTTGGAGCTACGTACACCGGCCGGCTGCCCCTCTTTGACTTGGAGCTACGTACACCGGCCGGCTGCCCAGTGTCCACAAAGTCTAACAAGTTGATGCAAAGGAAAGGCAGCAGCCGAGCTGGAAGCAGTGGCCATCAAGAGAAAGGCGAAGCCAAATAAAAAAAAAAACAAATACTGTAGGGCGTGTTTGGTTGCCTGTATCGAGCCCACCCAGGCCCTCACGGGAAGGAAGAGGCCTGTTTGGTTGTCTGGTTTCACTCTTGGGCCTGCATCGAACGATTCTTAAAGCAGGCCAGAGCCTGGCTCGCTCGAATCGACAGTTTCTCACGAGCCAGGCTGAGGCAAGCGCAAGCGAGCGGGCCCTTGCACGAGTAGAGACGGAAGGGATGGTGATTAAGTGAGGTCTACTTCAACCTCCACTAAGCTTCTATCTAATCTCCTCCCTCTAATTTACACAACGGTGCTTCGATTCGAGGTAAGCTCTATATGGAAAAGATGCACCTTGATGCTACGGTTTCATTCTGGCGATCGGTTTGTAGTTTCGTTGACCGTACATGCTCAATTTTTTCTTCCCATTTGGAGCCGTTTTGGATGAATTTTGTCAGATTCGTCGCGCATTATCGATTGTTTGAAATTTCCTTTGACCAGCAGCCTAATCTCGCATTTCTGCACAACATTCGTGTTGCAAGTTTCCTGTTTGAACGATCGTAGACGAGAAGATTCACATATTTCTCATGGCTGTACATATGGATATGTGTGCTGTGATTTAAGACTCTGCTTAATTATTCCTCTAGCCGGCATGGTTTCTCTCGATCTCCTCTTTCGTGTTTTGCTGTGGTAGCATCGTCGTCGTCGTCGTTCACCTCGGTCTTCTCTAGGATCCTACTGTAGTTAAGCCGCCATGACGCGCACACTGACGGGGTTCTTCTTCTCTGTTCTCTGTCACCGACGGGGTCGATCATCTTGGCCTCCTCCCGTCCTCCTCTTTCTCGTCCTACTACATTGGATTTCCGGCGTCGATCATCTCAACTCCTCTCTCTCGTCCTACTACACTGACGATGCCATGGCGTGAGCACTGCATTTCTCCTTCTCTATCCACTGCCTTTGGGCGAGCACTCCAACTTGTTCGCCGACGGGGTCCCTTGCCCATGACTTCGTGCTCGTCATGTCGGACACCGCGCCACGGTCACTGTCCACCGCAGTCGCCATGGTCCGGCGCACACTGCATTTCTTCTCCCCCCTTCCTCTGCTAGCTCTTAACCCTGTGTGCTAAGTGCAAGTGCAAGCTCTTAATCATACCCCATGCGGGCAACCAAACAACGTGTAGTTGTATGCGCCGAGACAATACAGGCAACCAAACAACGTGCCAAAGTTGATCCCCTAATGCAAGACGTCCATATGCAAGCAACCAAACAACTTGCAGATGTCGCGTATGAGGCTGTTTTTCCAGAGCCAGGCTGGATTGAGATGTGTATGCAATGCAACTACTATTCACTACTGCAACCAAACACGCCCTAGAAGTAAGAGCATCTCCAGTCACGCCTTTAATCAAGCCCCTCAGTTACTTTTTACGCCGGCCAAAAACGCCTGGGCCACCGCTACTTAAGACGACGTTTAAAGCTACGGTTCGCCCTTTTTCCGCCCGGCCGTCAGGTCAACCCGCTACCGGGGGCGCTTTGGGGGTTCTGACGCAGGGAAAAGCGTGGCTGGCCCACGTCGTCAGGTGAAAAGTCAAGATTTTCTTCCCCGACTCGCCTCCCACCCCCGCGCTCTCGGCCGCCACTAGGTATATCCCGGCGCCGCCCCGCCGCCCTTCACCGGTAGATAGCCATCCCCCGCCGGAAAAATAGCAGAGGTTCGCCACGGCAGCCCCTCCGACACCAGTTGGGCGTTTTCGGCCGCCGTTTCCGACCGCGGAGGCGGCAGTTTAGCGGCGGGTGCACGCCTAACGCGCCAGGTGTTCGGCGATTTGCCTGCCTCGGCGATGGACTCTTGATGACGAGGAAGTGCTCGCCCGTCGCTGTGCTGGAGGAGGAAGTCGAGGCCGACGTCCAAGAAGAAGAGCATCTCATGTTGCTCGCCACCCTCGCCCAGCTGCTGGCGAGCAATGAAAAGCCGTGGCGAGGTGGCTCGGCGCCGGGCGTGTGAAAGTAAAGAAGCGCGCATCGTCTCGAAGGCTCTCAAGATCTCTACGCCGACTACTTCGCCGATGCTCCACTTCACGGTGACAGAACATTTCGGCGCCGTTATCGGATGAACAGAAAGCTTCTCCTCCGGATTGTGAATTCCATCCGGGAGTTCGACAACTACTTCAAATGAAAGATGGATTGCATCGGCAAACTTGGATTCACCTCGATCCAGAAATGCACGACAGCGATGAGGATGCTTGCATAAGGAGCTCCCGGTGACTCACAGGACGACTATGGGCGCATGGCCGAGTCCACCAGCTTATAGTGTTTTGACAAGTTCTGTCCGGCAGTGGTGGCAGTGTTTGGACCGCAATACTTGAGAACACCCAATGCGGAAGACACTGCTCGGATCCTAGCACAGAATGCAGCAAGAGGATTTCCTGGGATGCTTGGAAGCATCGACTGCATGCATTGGAAATGGAAGAATTGCCCATTTGCTTGGCAGGGGATGTACAAAGGCGGTTGCAGTGTGGTACTTGAGGCGGTGGCCACACAGGACCTCTGGATTTGGCACTCCTTCTTTGGTATGCCAGGAACTCACAATGACATCAACGTGCTGCAGTGCTCTCCTGTCTTTGCCAAGCTTGTTGAAGGTCATTCTTCTCTGGTGAACTTCGAGATCAATGAGCGGCACTACAACAAGGGGTACTATCTAGCTGATGACATCTATCCGAGATGGTCGACATTTGTGAAGACCATCAAAAACCCTGTGCCTGGAGGCAAGAACGCCTGGTTTGCGAATATTCAGGAGGCTTGCAGAAAGGATGTCGAACGGGCATTTGGTGTGCTTCAATCTCGATTTGCTGTTGTCCGGTACCCCGCTCAGACCTGGTCCAAAGATCAAATGTGGGAGATCATGACCTGCTGTGTCATCTTGCACAACATGACCATTGAGAGCGAGCAGGAAGAGCCAGTGTTTGATACTGAACCATACCACAGGCAGGGTCCCCTTGCCCAAGTTGATCACCAGCTACCGGCAACCTGGACTGCCTACCTTAGTATGCGTCAGGAGATCCGAAACCCACAGGTGCATCATCAACTGCAGCAAGATCTGATAGAGCACCTATGGAGGCTCAAGGGCGACACCGGGCACGACGTGTGATGAAATATGATTTTTTTTATTTGTTGAACTATATAATTTGTATTGAACTATTTGTTGTTGTACTATTTTGTTGAAGTATTTGAATTTTCTGTGATGAAATATGTGAACAAAAAAACTATGTTGATAATTGAATGCCGAGCCACGGCATACTATGCCGAATATGGGCCTATTCTCGCCCATATAGGCCTTTTTCGCCGAAATGGGGGTTTAAAAATGGGCCAAAATCGGCGACTGTGGGCGAGCTGGGGGCGACGACTCGGCGCAAAACCGGCCCTAGCGCCTAACTAGTCGCCGGCTCGCCCACAGGGGGCGATTTTTATGCGCCCTGAGGGGCCGAACTGCTGGAGATACGTGCATGCATGCGCCGGGTCACACGCCGGTTCCGTCTTGCACAGTGCAGTGGATGGCAGTAGCAGAGCAAGTAGGTGCACGTCCTCACTTAAATTGTTAAGCCTGATCAACTACAACCACCACTCTTTTTTATACACTAGCCAGTTCAGCAGCACTGCAGCTGGCACTGGTCGGATATATAAAACCGTAGTTGTACCCATAAGTCAAGGGCATCATAGACCTCTGTGCTGGATGGGTCGATATGTCTCATAATAAGTCAAGGGCATCTCTGGCACTCTGCGTATGCATACATCTATCTACTCGGTCTAAAGCGGTCGGCCAGTGACCTGTCGGCAGCTCTGCCATGACTTCCATACAAAAAGGAAAGGAATCTCTGCTCATGGAGCTACAGCTACCTGACCTTTCTTAGTCGACGGTATCTGCCCGCCCGGCCGTGCCATGGAAGCTTCTGCATGCACGGTAGTACCACTCCACTACTCAAGGACGCAGGAGAGTTCCTGGCAAACATGTGTATGTCGCAGTTGTGTTACTTTGCATTGATCTCAGTTGCAAAGTACGAGGGGTTACACACGTATTTATATTTCAAATTCCGTGATAGGATCGAGCAGATAACGAGTCTGGCCCCGCGTCGCCCACCCGTGGGCGACTCGGGCGCTTACCCTAGCCGCCCCCGAACCTCCACCTCCCCCGCCGCCGCCGGCAAGCGCCGCCAGGCAAAGCCCACAAGGGCGCCGGGCGGCGCGGGCCTCTCGGTTTCACCCTCTTGTGCAGCTCGGGCAGTGGCGCTTGTGTCTCAAGGTGTTAGGCGTGGCGAAATGACGACGGAGGCGGCGAGCTGAGGCGCGCTGCCGCGCCGGGCGCTGGGGAGCGGGGGCTCGTGGAGGCGAGGATCTGGACGCGGCGAGATGGCACCGTCGGGCGCGCTGGCTAGCGGAGGTGCCGATCTAGGTGCGAGCCGGGCGCCGACGGAGGCGACGGGCGCAGCGGGCTCGCTAAGGCACTTTACCGGGCGCTGGCGCGCAAGGGCGCTGTCATGCGGAACGCAGCCGGCGGTGCTGCAGCATGGCATGGCGGTCGATCCAGTGGCGCTGCGAGTGGATGGTGCTCTGTCGTCGCCCTGCACGGATCTGCGGCGTGCCGGTCGCGAGTGGCGCGCGTGGGGCTCCGGACGCCCGGATCTCTGGCGTAGGAGGCATGCTTTGGGCGGAAGGGCTCCGGCCAGCGGATCTGGGCGCTGGTGGCGCAGTGACCGCGGTCTTTGGAAGCGATGGGGCTCCGGCCGCATGCACGGATGCGGGTGCAGGACCGATCTGGTCTCGCAGCCCGCCGTCGAGAGGCTTGGCGATGGCCCTGCGCAGCGGTGGCACGGCCGCTGTGTGGGGGCGCGATTCAGTGGAGGCATAGGTCGACCTCGGCCTGTTGCGTGGGAATGGCTGTCCCGGGTGATAGCCTGGTCGGTGCTGGCCGGCCGGCGGCGATGGCATCTGTGGGCGTCGCTATCCTCCTTGGAGGCGTCGTCGGGATTCACACAGCTAGATCTCCCGGATCAGGTCCTTCGGGTAAAAACCCAGATCCTGCTGCAGGGTCGGGCGGCGTCGTCCTCAACGTCGTTCCCCTCTTTAGGGCACCGTCTTGAAGACTTTGATCCCTTTGGTGCTTCCTACAACTGGACGTGCAGGGTGGCTTCTGTGGCAACGATTACGGTGGTGTGCAATGTCGGAGGCGTGGCCTTGGTCGTGGTAGTCGGCTCTTCTTCTCCGGCGTGTCCGTGGGTGTGCCTCGACTGCCTGTTGCTGTGAAGTCGAAGCCGTGGTGGGGGGCCGGTGGTAGACGATGACACATGACAGATGGCTCGTTCGGTGATCCCTTGTGACGCCACCCCTGCCTAGTTCCCTTAGTAGTACACCGTCGGAGTCGGAGCTGCGCTACCTAGTATGGGATGTGTGGAGTGTTGTGTTGCAGCTATTAGGGCTGTTGTTTTTTTTTCTTTTCTTTTCTTTTTTTTTGATCTTCGGATCTGGTCCTAGGACCTTCACCATCTTGTTGTTTTCCGCTGCTTCCTGCTATTATCAATGAAATGCCAGCGATGCTGGATCTTTCAAAAAAATTCCGTGATATTGATTCAGCAAGCTCTTACAAATCCTATTCAGTGTTTGACTACGAGCCCGTACCAGTTGCACGGTGTTGTATGCCCAGCTTATAGTGAGCGTATGCCCCACTTCTAGCTCATGATCCCTCCTAACCACCACCTCCTCGCCATCCGCCGATGCTGGTCAGTCGATGAGCTCTCCAACTACTGCAAGTCGACCACTACCTCACTACGCCCAAATTCAAGTACTGATCATGCAACGAAACTAAAGACACCATTGGCGGAGCTTGACTTGGATTTGTTCTGACTATGTCCCTAGAAAAAAAAGTCTTTAGGAATTTGTCCTTGACGGGGAGGGGGAGTGTTAAAATTAATGTAGATGCTGCATTCTGTGGGGAAACTATGAAAGGAGCTACAGGAGCAGTAGCTCGAGATGATCAGGGCGGGTTCATAGCTGCAGCTTCATGGTTCATACCACATGTACAGAATGCAGAAGCGGCAGAGATAGCAGCGATCCGTAATGGATTCTATTTGGCTGCAAAAATTGGATGCAATTCAGTAATAGTTGAATCCGATAGTCTGAGCGCTGTTGAGGCAACAAACCAACATGAGTATCTAGGCCCAGAAACAGCAATCATTTCTGAAAGTAAATCTCTTGGGAAGGAACTATCAAAGGCCGATGTGCTCCATTGTTTCCGGGAAGCCAACAGTGTAGCTGATAGTATTGCAAAACACTCTCTTAGCATTAGAGCTTCTGAGGTTTGGGAGAGTTCCACCCCGGACTTTATTTCTCATCTCATTGTAAATGATCTTTCTATTATTTGAGAAATAAAGTTATTTATCCGTCAAAATAAATCTCATAATCTTCCCAAGTCTAATTCCTTATATGTTACTATTCTGAAGCTCACTTATCGGATGGCTTCCCTGCTTGATGTTGATTCAGTAACCATCCCCAATTTGGACTGAGCAAAATTTACATCTCCATTTCTATCTGTTTGCAGCTTTTCAATTTCTGTAGGTTGGAAGTAATTTGAGGAAGGCTGAAGATCATTGCTACTAAATTAATATATAAATTTACTCTCAATTCATTTTTTTGTATGTTTGTAATTGAATTGCTTTTCTCTAATTCACCTGAATTAATATCGTGCATAGATCTAGCATAGTTCATTCCATTCGTGGCATTCATAAAACTTTATGTGTTTGCAATACCATATAGCATAACATGTGATTACTAATTTGCGGGTAGGGAATTTACATTGGAAATAACAACATGAGAACATGAAGTGAAACTTGATTATTTATTTATTTTTTCATTTTTCATATTTTAAAAGGTGAAGCACCAGATTTTTTTTGTTATTCTCATGCAATCTTAGATGCTTTAAATTTTATTTTATTTGACTGATGTCATGTATATGTTTCCAAAAGGTGATTTGGCCTGATAAATATAAGAGATATAATTGGCCTTTCTTGCTAATATCAGAAATTAGTGTATATAATCTTATAACACTAAATTGGAAACGAATTATACTGAATTTACCACACAAAAATGCATATACATTGCCTATTCAATTTAGTAAAAATTTATATGATCTTATTTAAATGCATCTTTTTTCTAATCCCTCATATTTGTTGCTAATAGGTTACATTCTTATAATTCATGTTCGCATGGAAACCATGTTGCCAATGACCACCTTTGTTTGTATACATAAGGTGCAGAATTTCGAAATGTGCCGATACCCTTTTGGCAATCACTTAATTACATGTAATTCACACCCTGATGTATCCGATACTTTGAAACCCGAACTTAGGATGTCTTAGATCTATATTTTTGCGGGCAAAGTTGAGTTAAAGTGTCATAATCAATTTGTATGAAACCTTTTACTTAATAAAAAATAGATTTTGTTTAAATACACTAATATTAATGATACCATTTTGTATATGCTATTTTAAATATTTGTATGGGGAATAATTAACATGATTATGTAAGCGTCATGTATAATGAGGTACAAAATTTTCAAGTCGTTCTAATAATTACTATTACAGGTGTGGTTTATATTGTTAATGTGACTCTATTTTCATAAAAAAAGCATGTCTAATAAACTCTGTGGTTATAATAGATATCACTACAAATAAATAAAAAAACGATATTATCACGTTGCACACCTGTATATGCAATTTCTAGTGAATCATTAAATATCTAGCAAACTTGGTAGAGATTTTTAAATTATATGTAGGAGTATGTTGTATCGACAAACTAGGTGAAGTTTTTAGAGTACAATTATTGAGAATATGGTGAGGTTCCACGTCTTTTTTGCTTTTCTGCTGCTGCTATTAGGTGATACAATCCGCCATTGGTGGCAAGTTGCACAGTTTGGTTTTGGAGAAGGCTGTATGAAACACAGAGGAAGAGATTTTGAAATCAGAAGTAGAAGATAGATGGCATAAAGATGAGTCAACATTACCCAGCTCTTCATCTGGAGTAGAATATAGAAGGTTGTACTTTTTGGTGGAATATTTGCTACAATTTGTAATGTACAATATGTTGAGATGAATTTCTTAAACTAATGGCAATAAAATCCAGCCACTGTACTGATTGCACACCAAAAAGTACAGGGAAGGGAAGGGGTGGTAAACTTTACAATATTTTACTTCGAATTTCTTTCTTCCTCCTAACCTACCTCATTCTGATATAAAGATATTAAAGTGTGCATATCGCACTAAAGGCTACGCTAGGGTTTTCCTAAGATATTGTAGATTCATAATATATACCTTTCATGGAAAGAAGAACCAGGTTAAATGTTTTTAACATTGCATCAGGAGAAAGGTCAGGCCAAATAAACAAACAAACAAAGGTCAACTATTTGCATGGATGCATGCGCCGATCACATATTCGCATGCCGGTGCTGTCTTTTACAGCCTAGTGGCTGCAGGGGTGGGCCCACTTCAATTCAAGGGTATTCAGTTGAATACCCATTGTTTTTGTCCAAAACATTGTATATAGAGTGTATAGTATACGTACATGTAGAGAAAACAGAAGCTGGCCGGAAACCTGATGTCGTGCACGGATTTCAGCCCAATACAAGGACAACCCACCTCTGATTTTCTTCCTTCCCACCCCACATGGCCATCGGCCCATTATTTCTTCTTTTCCAAGCCCAATATGTGAATAGGCAGTTAGCCACAGCCCAGCCATATAGCACGATCGATCGCTCACAGGACGCAGAGAACCGGCGCGTCGCCGCCCCAAATTTCATGGCCGCAAACTCGAGGTAGGGTTGTTCAACACGCCGGTTGCGGCAGGCAGGGGCACACGGCGGACGGCGGCGCGGCCAACGCGGGCGCTATGTGTACGAGAAGAACTTCCTGCACCGTTTTCTTTGGTTGTTCTTCAGACTTCCGTGCTTCTTGTCTTGTACTGTAAAAGAGTGAGTTAATCTGACTAATTGTCTTCCTATTTTGGTATCAGATTATTATTGTAAATATATACTCAAATCTAAGACTTGATTGAGGTTTGAGAGTTCCTATTTCAGTTCAGTATAAGATATTGAAATTTCAGACTTGTTTGTAGTGATTCACAAGAACGAATTGTGAAGACACAAAATCATTTAGGGTTACTCGGTAGTACTTCCTCCGTCCCAAAATAAGTGTCTCAACTTTGTGCTAATTTTAGTATAAAGTTGTAGTAAGGTTGAGACACTTATTTTGGGACAGGGTATAATGCAATAATATTATTCGCAATTTATGATGTAATTTCCAGTAGTAATATTATTAAGTAGTATAGTGCAATACGGTGTTAATCGGTTATACATGCAAAAAATAAGGGCTCTAGGCTTTCAAAAGAAATTAGCCTTTGGAATTTTGAATACACAATCTTCAAATCCTGGGCCCGCCCCTGAGTGGCTGGCACTAGTGCTGGCAGTGCAATAGCATGTAGGTGGATGTCCTTACCTAAATTGTTAACCCTGATCAGCTGCAACCGCCACTCTTTTCTATCCTATTTCAGCTTAATTGTGGCAGGCACCGGCCGGTAAAAGAAAATTGTGGCTACGTTGTCTTATTATATTATCCATAGATCCATATGCTGGATGGGCCAATATATACTCCCTCTATTCTATAATATAGTTTATATAGTTTTTCAATAGTCAAACAAGTTTCTAGAATAAACGATCAAAATAAAATATACTAATTAAAAAAAGTACACTTCATGATGGATCTAATGATACTAATTTTGTATTGTGGATGTTGATTTTTTTTCTCATTAAACTTCGTCAAACATAGCCATGTTTGATTTTTAGAAACAAAATATGTAGCACATTTTGGAAGGGAGGGAGTATCTGCCATATGAGCATCTATAGCTAGGCCCCTAAACCACCCTATTCGCTCGAGCAGACGACTCAGTCACTGACCGGCCAAAAAAATTGATCTACCCGCACCCCTCATACCGACCGTGGACGTCCGGGCTAACCGGGAGGTCAGGGCGCAGCCGCAACGTCTTGTGTGTAGTCCATTATTTTCTTGAGCACTTGGGGAAACAATGTTGTTAGTAGCCATGTGAAGTTGCATAAAGTTTGATGCTTTCATATTATGTTGTAGTATAGTTCTCTAGTGTGATGTGTGGATGTCAATTGCATGTCGCTTCACCAATATGGTCCTAGAGGGGTGCATAATGTAATAAATCCATCTAGTAGTGGAGGTCGGAGTGAGATAATAACGAACCCTACGTTTGTAAACTGATGCATCATGACTAATGAATCAGCCTAGAATTTAGTGTTATGGCTCGATGTTATCTTAATCATTCTTGGTGTTTGTGGTTGCTCGCAAAAGGATATAATCATAGGTGTATGAGTCCAAGTAAGGGCTTTACATTACTGTAGGCTCCTCCAGACTATTTATCAAAGCATCGAAAGTTATTGTGAAAGAACTAGGTGGAAACAACAAGGTGAAATACATGTTGTCCTCGACAATGATAAGATTCTTATAAGAAACATAAGCTTGTCATTAGCACATTAAATATTAACCAACTTCCGGCACTCATTTTACTTTTCTTGTTGTTTAAATTTTTTCCCTTGCTTTCTCGATCAAACAAACAACAAAACAATTTTTGCAGCTTCCACAGTGACTCCTTGCTAATTTTTATAATCTAATTCCTTCCGCTCCTTATTGGGTTCGACACTCTACTTATCGAAAAGAACTACGATTGATCCCATACACTTTTGGGATATAAGTGTCACTCAATCATTGCTTGAACAAGTGTGACCTGAAAAAAAACTGGAGATCTAAAGATTTGATGATAGCCAAGGAGGGCCTTTGCCCCCCCCCCGCCCCCCTCCACCAAGCGAGCACCTTAATTAGAATTCAGTTAATTATTGAACACTAGCCATTAATGAGCTTTGATGCTATTAGTAGGAGGCATGTATGGACCAATATTGGTGCCACCAATTTGGGTTGGCGAAAAGCTTAGTGGGAAGAATCCGATGGCGTGAGTTGCCAGACTCTTAACACTGGTGGTGTGGTGGCGTTGGATATCAGTGAAATGTCTCCAACGTATCTATAGTTTTTGAATGTTTCAAGCTCCGATGTATAAGTTTTGGATGGTACACGAGCACACATGAGTAGGGCCTCCCAAACTAGTTATAAAATTAATCAAGAATTTCCTAATTGTATAACAAACATTTTTTGAATTTTTCGAGCATACTTATAAATTTGAATAAGTGAACTTGAACATAGTTTTTCTCTCAAATAGAATCGGCGAAACAAGGGAAGATTATATACTATAAGATTAAGCTAGCAATGGCTTGCCTTACTTGATCGACAGGGAGGGCCATCCCCCCTCTCTCTATTTTGCCTGAAAGAGCTCTCTTGATATTACAACTAGGACGTGATGTCCCAATGCGGTTATCTGTTTTTTCTTCACTTTTAAGAGATGTATATTGGGTAAGCATCAAGGTAATACAGTCCAGTTTCATCGCTCGGTTTGATAATGCACAATCTCATTACCTAGGGATAAACTTTCCATAGGCTCGAGATATAGGGTGTCTATTTTAGGATTCCTCTATATTAGTAGGAGCCATCATCCGGGATTCATCAGGAAATTTCTTAGCAGCTTCCTCGGCGTACTTTGATCATGCGGCTTCAGTGCTTGTCATGGAAGCAATGGCACTACAGCATGGCCTCCAACTTGCTGCTGGACTTGGTATTGGATCAATCATAGCTGAATCTGACAATCTGGAAGTGACTGAAGCTTGTAGTTGAAGAGTGCAATGGTATGACCAAGCTGTTGGCAGGCCCGACCATAACGATGATGTAGCCCAATACTTTCCGGCGATACACGCATATGAGACTAGCTCAAGTACTTTCTGAGCTAATCGGTTCCGTGGGAGAGGTAGACGTGGACGTGGACGGCCGGAGATACACACGTACCAAAGGAAGCAGCCTAGCTAGCTGCTGCATCGATTTCTTGGCCTAACTAGCAATGCACGTGGCAACGCATCAAGCTAGCTAGATGTTTGATCAATCCACTACTCGCCGAGAACTCACGCACATACGTGAAAATCAGGAAGACGCCGAGTTGACGGCCACGACTTCGCCTGGGTTTACTACTGCGGATGCACTCACCGGGCCTGTGTCCATCTGACTGTGATCATCTGGATCCTCTTCGTACACTAGTTCGCACATCAACATCATATCCCCATCGCCTCCTTCGTCAGCCATGAGTGTCCGCTGCTTCGATGCTTCCTCGCAGTCAGCCTTGAAGTAACAGAGGAGGCCACACTTATGACACCTCACTTTCTTGATGTCAAACCTCCTCCTCCGCGGTGAAGATGCAGCCTGAACGTCTGAGTCAGTGAAGTTCTTTCTCACCGAGCACCGCTTCCCCTTCTTCTTGCTGCCACTCGTGGACCCGCCTTGCTTCTCTTTCGACAAGGCAATCAACTGCGCCTTTGTCAGCATCAGGTGCTCACTCTCCTCAGAATTGTCGAAGCTGAGATGCCAAAGGACCACAATGTACCAGCCGAGCAAGGTGCATACACGGCGGTCGACACGACGAGGCCCGCGATCATCGCGTCAGAGGATAGCGGGGCAAGTCTGAGAGTCTCGGATGCTGCAGCACATGCGTCTAGCAGTGGCCTCGTGCAGCATGCCAAGCATCCAGAAGGAAGCAGCGCTCAGTCGAAACTGCAAGCAGACAGCACGGTCAAGAGCGTGCATGTCTCGTTGCAAGATGCGCCAGCCAGCCGCGCGCTGCGTCGAGTGCACCAGGCGAGAGAACTCCATGCAAGTCGGAGTTTTTTCTGTTTATGGAAGTACGTACGCCCATCGGCTTTTGGTGTTTGGCCGGGAAGGATAAAGGAAGCTAAAACTGAGATTTATTACTCTCTCCGTTGTTGGCCCAGACCACGTCACCGAGTATTTTCCGGCAACACGCGATGATCGACGACGAACGACGATGATGAACAGAGTTCACTGACTATCTTGGTTTCAGCCCCAAGACGGCAAGACGTTCGCGTACCGAGCTAGCACACAAGCTGACTACTTCCAGACGTGTACTACCTGCGATTAGCCGAAGCTAAGCTAGCAACCAGAACGATTCCTTCACTTGATCGATTCTAGCCAATACACACGTACGCACGCGAAACCAATATTGATTGCCAACAGGGGCTTGTCGCTCCTGGCCTTTTCTTTATTGATCTCCACGATACACAAGTTACAGGGGTATAGCTACGTATATATTCTAGCCCGGATCAACACAAGCTAACCTATACGGCTACAAGTCCTAATCCTACTACAATAGGTAATTGATCTGTGTACGACCCGGACACAGAACCACACGTCGTGGTTATTCCTAACATCCATTTCATAATATAAAAACGTTTTTGACCCTACACTAGTATAAAAAACGCTCAAGGAGTAGCATTTTTGTATGTCAAAATGCGACGCGGAAGCCGTGGTCATGCATGAAAAAGCCGTGGAGCGCGGTAAGTAAATCACCGAGGGAGGGAAGACGCAGGGAGATCAGAAGCGTCGGAATCATGCTCGAAGAAGGGAGTGCTGACACAATCACATGGACCCTGGGCAGTTCCGGCAAGTACACCACACGCTCTGCCTATGATGCTCAGTTCGAAGACCACCCGACACTCAATTGCAAGTCATCCATCTGGAAGGTCTGGGCTCCGGGCAAGATGAAAATGCTCCTATGGCTGCTGCATTTGGACAGGCTCTGGTGCAATGACAGGCTTCAAAGACGCGGCCTTCGGAACCTCGAGACCTCGTCGCATCTCTTCTGGGAGTGCATTGTCGCCATCCAAGTCTGGAATAAGGTGGCAACCTGGGTGGGCTGCAGTTCCCTGACACACATCAACTGGAGCGCTGGTAAAACCACCACCGAGCGTCCGCATGATCATCGACGGAGCAGCCCCAGGTACAAGGAAGGGGACCAGCTCGTTGCTTGCCTTGGTGGTCTGGCACATCTGGCTCGAGCGCAACGCGAGCACCTTCAGGGGGAATATCCCATGCATCAGCAGCATCACTGAAGCCTGCCGCCGTGACATGGAGAAGTGGAGGATCGTTGGAGCCAAATGTATAGCGCACCCTTTCGGGGACGTGCCATGAAATGTAGCGACCAAGTATTTTTGCCAGCTTACGCGCTCGCTAGGTTGGTTGTGTAATTTTCTCTCCATTCCATTGGTCACTTGATCAAACTATGTTTTTCCCGCTCCCTCCTGCTTATTGAATGAAACACATAAATGGCCACTTTCAAAAAAAGCAATATGCACAAAGCTCAGTAGTGTTGCAGCGGCCGAGTCTTGTGGCAGATAGAGTGTGCAGCTAGAAGCGGACGCAGTTAGTCGAGACTTGCGTCAAGTGTGCCGTTGCGTCGGCAAGCACCTAGTGTGCTACGGACTTTGGGAATGACTCAAGCTTGTGACGTGCGTGAGCTGCTGGAGTAAGAAGCGGATCAAGCCGATATGTGAGGCTGGACCGTTGTGGGCGCGTGCATGCAGAAGTGGATTAGTGTGCATGCAGCTAGGAAGTTGGTTAGTGGGTTAGTGCGTGGGGTGTGTTGGCCGAGTGATTATCTGCGTTGTGTTTTAGTGTGCGTGTGAAGAAATACAGAAAGTAGCACAAGTTGTGTGCAGTGCCAAGCTCATGTGTGTGTTTTTCTCCCTTTGTGTGTGAAAGAGTCTTCTTCCTCCTGCCGTTCCAACAACACCGACCGCCTTATAATGATAAATCGCCGCTGATTGTGGAACTCTCGGAACACGCGGACGCACGAGTTCATGGCAAGCAGGTGTGTGTTGCACCTAGTTACTTTGCATTGATCTCAGTTGCAAAGTACAAGGGGTTACATACGTATGTAATTTAGCTCTTATACAAATCCTATTCGGTGATTGACTCCGAGCCCGTACCAGTTGCATGGTGTTGTATGCCCAAGCAGAAGCGCAGCTTGCAGCGAGCATCTGCGCCACATCTAGCTCACGATCCATCCTAACCACCGCCTCCTCGCCGCCCACCAGTGTTAGCCAGTCGATGACCTCGTCGTCTGCTGCAACTCAACGACTACCTCATTACTGCCAAGTTCAAGTACTGATATTGCAACCAAACCGAAGACACCACATGATTTATTGCAATTCCTTTAAAAGTTTGGGCCTTTGAAATATAAGAGAACTCATCATACGCTGCACTCATCTATCATTCGCATCAAAATTCCTGTCAGCAAGGTACGTAATAACTCGTAGTCTTTCGTAATCTAATTCCTTGTGTGTTACTATTCTGAAGCTCACTAATCGAATGGATTCCCCATTTCATAGTTATCTCATGCATAGGTCTAGCATAGTTTATTCCATTGGTGGCATTCATAGATTTTTTATGTGTTTGGAACACCATATAGCATAACATGTGATTACTAATTGCGTCTCGGTAATTTACTTTGGAAATAAGAACATGAGAAATGAAGTGCAACTTGAGTATTTATGTTTCAATTTCCATGTTTTTAAAAGGTGAAGCACATGATCTCTTTGTTATTCTCATGTAATCTTAGATGTTTTGAATTTGATTTTCTTTAACTGATCGTCATGTATATGTTTTAAAAGGTGGTTGGTCTAATGAATATAAGATATACAATTGAGAAACTCTCTCAGTCTTTATTTCTAATACCGGAAATTAATATATATATATATATATATATATATATATATATATATATAATCTTATAAATACTAAATTATTAACCAATTATGGTGAGTTTATCACAGAAAAATGCATCTGCATTGTCAATTCAATTTAACAGAAATTTGTATGCTCCCAATTAGAATAAATCCCTTTTCTCACTACTCATATTTATTATGTTTCCTAATAGTTCATATTCTTACAGTTCATATTGGTATGGAAACTGTCTTGCAAATGACTACTTTTGTTTGTCTATATAAGGTTCAGAATGTCAAAATCTGCCGATACTCTTTTCGCAATAACTCAACTGAATGAAACTCAAACCCTCATGTATCCGCTACTTTGAAACCGGAACATAGGATATCCTGGATCAACCTTTTTTTGGACCAAGTCGAGTTAAAGTATTATCATCAATTTATACAAAACCTTTTTACTTCGTAAAAAAATAGATTTTGTTTAGATATATTAATATTAAAATACCATTTTGTACATGCTATGTTAAATCTATTTTTGGGAATAGTTAGCATGATTATGTAAGCATCTTCATGTATAATGAGGTACAAAATTTTCAAGTGCTTTTAATAATTATTATTACAGATGTGATTTATATTGTTAATGTGACTCTATTTTCATCAAACAATATGTCTAATAAACATTGTTGCTACAATAGACACCACTACAAATAACAAGACAATATTATCACGTTGCACACTTGTATATGCAATTTCTATAGAATCGTTAAATATCTAGCAAACAATATGTCTAATAAACATTGTTGCTACAATAGACACCACTACAAACAACAAGACAATATTATCACATTGCACACCTGTATATGCAATTTCTATAGAATCGTTAAATATCTAGAAAACTTGGTAGATATTTTTAATTATATGTAGGAGTATGATGTATCAACAAACTAGGTGAAGTTTCTAGGGTACAACTATTGAGAATATGGTGAAGAGCAATGGCATCTTTGATTCAAAGGATTTTCATAGAAATTATAGTGTTGGAATACTTAAGATTTTTTTTCCTATGATGGTCAGTCAGTTCATAGAATTGTTTTTTGGCGGGGTAAAGGGAATTTTATTGCAATGTACTGGTGTTACAATTAAGAGGCCACAAATCCTCAATAGAAGGTGGAACCGAGACTAACCACACATCAGTTGTACCCTCGGTGCGGCTATAATTGGCCAGCCGATTTGCATTTCTGTTTTGAGTACGAACATTCTTTTGAGGATAAAACTCCCTACTACTCATTAGGGCATCTCCGACGCACACCCTCAAACCTCTCGCAACCGTCCAGATCACGCTGTCCGGACCGCGGAAGCCATCCAACGCGGTCCTGTATCGGTCCGCGGCATGGTACAGACACGTTTTATCCCTTAAACCAGAGACACAAATGGGGGAGCTTTGTGGGAGTCCGGACTGATCCATGCCCGCTTCTGATCGTCCTGTCCCACCAAAAACCCCTCTCCCTCCTGCGCGTTTTTGGTCAGCCCCGCTCCAGAGTGTCATCGAGCGCATTCATGCCCGGCCAGAGCGGACGTGACCGCTCACTAGCGCCGGCACTGAAGCAGCACATCGGCCGAGAGAGCACCGCCCACACCACTTCCCGGTGCAGGCGACTGCCGCGTATTCAAACGACACGACGGTCGCTCGTCCGTCCGTCTACCACCCACATTGATGGCACACGGTCGTCAAGGCGTCTCCACCAGCGCCACCTGTCAGTCGTCTGCCACCCGCCATTTCTATATAAACTGTTGCCCTAGCCATAGCCGTAGTCATCCGCCTTCAATCCCTCTCCACACTACTCCCACCATGGATTCATCCCGCGCCAAAGCTCTCTGAGACGGCGTAGGATCGAAAGTATGTCTAGAGGGGGTGATTAGACTACTTGACCAAATAAAAAATTAGCCTTTTCCCAATTTTAGACTTTGGCAGATTTTAGCAACTTAGCACAAGTCAAGCAATCTTAACACAATTCAAGCAAGCATGCAAAGAGTATATGAGAAGCGGAAATTAAAGCATGCAACTTGCAAGAATGTAAAGGGAAGGGTTTGGAGAGTGCAAACGCAATAGGAGACACGGATGTTTTTGTCGTGGTTCCGATAGGTGGTGCTATCGTACATCCACGTTGACGGAGACTTCAACCCATGAAGGGTAACGGCTGCGCAAGTCCACGGAGGGCTCCACCCACGAAGGGTCCACGAAGAAGCAACCTTGTCCATCCCACCATGGCCGTCGCCCACGAAGGACTTGCCTCACTAGGGGTAGATCTTCACGAAGTAGGCGATCTCCTTGCCCTTACAAACTCCTTGGTTCAACTCCACAATCTTGTCGGAGGCTCCCAAGTGACACCTAGCCAATCTAGGAGACACCACTCTCCAAGAAGTAACAAATGGTGTATTGATGATGAACTCCTTGCTCTTGTGCTTCAAATGATAGTCTCCCCAACACTCAACTCTCTCTCACAGGATTTGGATTTGGTGGAAAGAAGGTTTGAGTGGAAAGCAACTTGGGGAAGGCTAGAGATCTAGATTCATATTGTAGGAATGGAATATCTTGGCCTCAACACAAGTGTAGGTGGTTCTCTCTCAGAAAATGTATGTTGGAAGTGTAGGTTCGTTCTGATGGCTCTCTCAACGAATGAAGAGTGGGTGTAGGGGTATATATAGCCTCCACACAAAATCTAACTGTTACACACAACTTACCAATCTCGGTGGGACCGAATTGAGAAACTCGGTCGGACCGATTCAGCAAATGATGTGACCGTTAGGATTTTCGGTGGGACCGATATGCAACTCGGTAGGACCAATATGATTAGGGTTAGGGATAACGTAATCTCGTTGAGACCGATTACACAAATTCGGTGAGACCGATTTTGGTAATGGACACATAGAGGGTTGGTCAGGCAAACTCGGTGGGACCGATTCGCTCATCTCGGTGAGACCGAAATGTTACGAAAGGGAAACAAAGAGTTTGCATTGCAGTCTCGGTGGGACCGATCGCTCATCTCGGTTGGACCGAAACGTTACGAAGGGAAATGGAGAGATTACAATCCCATCTCGGTGAGACCGAGATCCCTATCGGTCAGACCGATTTGCCTAGGGTTTGTGGCAGTGGCTATGACATCTAAACTCGGTGGCGCCGGATAGAAAGAATCGGTGGGCCGAGTTTGAGTTTGGTTTAGGTCATGTGTGGATATGAGAAAGTAGTTGAGGGCTTTGGAGCATATCACTAAGCATTTTGAGCAAGAAAGCCATTAAGCAACACCTCATCCCTCCTTGATAGTATTGGCT
This sequence comes from Aegilops bicornis, assembly GCA_021605145.1. Lineage (NCBI taxonomy): Eukaryota > Viridiplantae > Streptophyta > Magnoliopsida > Poales > Poaceae > Aegilops > Aegilops bicornis. The sequence goes on from JAHIAL010000030.1 coordinate 3,117,129, forward strand.
TTTCCTATAGACTCAATGTGATCTTGGATCACTAAAATAGAAAATGTAGAGTCTTGAGCTTTGAGCTTGAGCCAATCCTTTTTTCTTTAGCATTTTGAGGGGTCCACTTTTTTCATCCATGTCAGGCCAATCATTGAGCTTTCCTGAAATATTCATCTTGAAGTAGCATTAGCTCAATGAACTATATGTTGTTAGGAATTACCAAAACCATCCAGGGATAGTTGCACTTTCAATCTCCCCCTTTTTGGTAATTAATGACAACATATAGATCAAAGCTTCGACAAATTATAATAAGATTGAAGAACATTGTTGCTTTGAGAAGTATGTGAAAAGTAAGAGCTCCCCCTAAATTTGTGCATTATTTAAAATTTGCTTTGGACCGCAAATGCACAATGAGTTAGGATCATGGATCACTCTTCCATGTCACATACATCTTAGTGGAGCGCTCGAAATGATAATAATTAAATACATGCACTCATCACCCAGAAAAGTGAGTGATCATATGAGAATATAAGGGATAATGTCATCCAACAAGCATTAAGGTAGCATATGATCAAACACATGATCATCCAAGAATCTCACACAAGGCATAGAGTATCTCAAACAAGCAAATAACGAAGTTCAACCACCAAAAAGTCAAGAGAGACCAAAAGCAACACACACTCTCGAAGCCTATGATCTATACATTTTCTCCCCCTTTGGCAACAAGTTACCAAAAAGTTCATAAAAAAATGCATAGTGCTAACAACTCTCAGGCTTAGTCTTCATGGGATGGTGTAGAGATGGCTCCTTGGACGAAGACTTCTGGTGATGTAGCTGGAGCTGGTGGAGAGGGTGCTGGAGCAGGGTCCAGCAGCAGCGGCAAGGACGGTGATGGGCGTGGTGGTGGCCGCGGCCGGGACGACGACAAGAAAAAGCCCCGCGGCAAGTTCGACAAGTCGAAGATTACCTGCTTCGAGTGCGGGGAGAAAGGACACTTCAAGTCCGAGTGTGAGGCGTTGAAGAAAGAGAAGGCGCTCCTTGCAGCTGCCGATGTCGACTACGAGCCGGGGCTGCTGATGGCGGTGGCATGTGAGCTTGCACCGAGGGCGGAAGAGCAGGTCGCGGACGTCGTCCAACCAGAAATATGGAGGTGAAGGAGGTGCTTTGCCCCTTGGCCATCGAGGCCGAGTTGGAAGTGGCTAGGGCCGAGGCTGAGCAGTTACGCGGTGAGCTGGCCCAAGCCTATGCGAAGCTGTATGCTGTTTCCCACGAGTACAGGACAGATGCAAAGGATGTAGCGGCTGCAAGTGCTGATGACCAGTATATGTTGCTCCTGGAGTCTGTACATGCTGACGAGGAGGATGTTCAGCGAGCAAACAAAGAGAAGGCTGAGATGCAAGAATCACAGCGTCTGCTCCGTGAAGAGAATGCCGTGCTGCATGTTATGGTGAAGAAGGCAATGGCAATTGCCGTGCAAGCTGGCACAGTAATGCTTGCGACGACACCGGCCGCAACAACAGTGACTCGTACTGGCTTGGAGTGCCCAGCGCTGGACCAAGGGAGGGTTCATTCTTCTGGAAAGCAAGGTAACGCCCAAGAGCTAGTATCATCCATATCTCAGTTATGCAAAGTGGAGGTGCATCCTGTAGCAGATCGAGTAGAGAGGATTTTCCTGCATGAAAAGAAAATGAACCCAAAACTGGGCTCTAGTGATCATAAGAACAACACTTGGTATTTGGATAGTGGTGCGAGTAACCACATGACCGGCAGCCGAGAAAGTTTTGTTGTGCTAGATGAGTCCATAAAGGGAAGTGTGAAGTTTGGTGATGATTCAGTGGTGAAAATTCTTGGCAAAGGCACAGTGCTCCTCCAGAGTGTAAGCGGGCAGCAAATACTTCTTCATAATGTGTATTTTGTGTCCAAGCTCACAAGTAGTATACTGAGTCTTGGGCAGCTAGATGAGGAAGGGTGTAAATCAGTGCAACGCCGTGGGTTCATGAGTGTATTTGATCGCTCCGGAAGCTGCTAGCCAAGCAAGGAAAACCAAGAATCGACTCTATGTGGTGAATCTGAAGAAAGCAGCAAAGGCATTCGATTCAGCTACAACGACAGCAGCTCAAAGCGGAGGTTCTGTTCGTAGCGGCGGAAACGTCGAGCCGGCATGAGGATGCTCGGTGCGCAAAGAAATAAATTGTGTAACAAGATTAGGGAGGTGATTGTTGGTGGTAATCTTGTTACAAGGTCTGTCAAATGATGCATTAGACTTTAGCTCCATGCATTAGTTCAGTATAGACTACTCCCTCCGTTCCTAAATAGTTGTCTTTCTAGAGATTTCAACAAGTGACTACATACGGAGCAAAATGAGTAAATCTACACTTTAAAATATGTCTACATACATCCGTATGTTGTAGTCCATTTGAGATGGCTAGAAAGACAAATATTTAAAAACGGAGGGAGTAGTTTGTATCTGCATGTGTTTGTACGTGCATGCATTGGCTTTCCATTTAATTAGTTTGCATGTAGCAAATAACTAGGACCTGTCACGTGTGTGTGCACGCACAGGATTAGATCGAGTCATAGCTGAGTTGGTCAGCCTCCTGGCGATCCTCCGTGGGATGGCACGGGTGAATAGGATCGTGCGGAGACTTAGCATGTAATAGCCACGTTCTGTTGGGCGTGCAGCCGAGAGAATAAAGGAAGGCAAAACAGAAAAGAGGCTGGCAGTTGCGCCTCGCAAAATACTGGTGTCTTCGTCTACCTCTCCCTCTCCCTCTCCGTCGTGTTCGCCTGTGTACTCCGGCCGGCGATCTATCAGAAAGAACCATCTACTGAAATGGCGACGTAGCCAGGCTCTGGAGCCGGCCATGGCGCTGCTGGGGTCGTCGTTTTCACTGGGCTGCATGGTTGCTGAGTCGATGTATTTTAGATGGTCCTTCGCTTCTCCCTACTATAGCAAGAGTAGGTGCACGTCCTGACTTAAATTCATAATCCTGATCAACTACAGCCACCACCCTTTTTTTTATACGCTAGTTCAGCCGCACTGCTACGAATAGACAATCGCAGCTACGTACTCATAGATGAAGGGCATCATAGACGTCTGTGTTGGATGGATGGATATGTCCCATAAGTCAAGGGCATCAATCGTCGACCGTGTGCTAGATCGAGCTATTTGACCTCTCTTAATCCATTGATCTGCCCGCCCGTGGCAGCCTGGAAGCTTCTGCATGCACAAGGTAGCCAAGTAATGGTGATTGCCTGCCTCAAATCAGTGTAAAAATGATTTCATTGGTTGAAGTATTTGAGGGGTAAGGTAGTAGATGTGAAATAGTTAGACAATGGCGAAATTTTTTCTTGCAAGAAGGAAATAGTTTCTTACTAGAATAAGTTTTGCCCATGATTGTTGTTTAGTAACCATATTCGTAATGCATGAACATCAATGTTTATGTTACTAGTGATGAGTGGCTGCTTAATCTACTCAGGATATAATCATTATGCTAGTGTGGAGGATTTGGAGCCTCCGGAATGATTTGGTGCATGGTAAACTTACTCCTCCTACGAAATGTTTACAAAAAAGTTACTCTATAGATATTTGGATTCATTTCATGGAGTGAGGCATCAGTCCATTGAGCAAAATTTGAAAGGGAAGTCCCCCATAGAGACGTTCCCTACAGTTCAGAGTCCGGTGGTACGACTTCTGGTGCCAACTTGGGAGCCGCCGCCAACACAGACTAGCGTTATCAGTGGATGGATCCTTCTCGCCTGAATGAAGGTACTGCAGGTGCTGGAATGATTCTTAGAGACAGCCATGGAGTGGTGCTTTTTGCATCATGCCAGGTCCTATTTTTCTGTATTGATGCACTTGAAGCTGAACTACATGCAATAACAAATGGGATGTCACTAGCTCTCTAGTGGTCGTCTCTTCCGGTCATCATGCAATCTGACCCAGAGGGTGCCCTTTCCACCCTAGTCACTCGCCAGATCTTCATACACCAACTTAATGAAGGAAATCAAAGCTTTGATGGTACCGCGGGAGTTTTTTTCCAATAAAGATCATAAAATATGGTTTCACATAGTCTAGCTAATTATGCTCGGATGGAACATAGCACCACCCGTTGGTTGCAACATGCTCCTCCTTTTATTCATGACCTTGTATTAGCGGATTGTAAACCTATTACCATGGAATAAAATTCCCTTTATCCTCACAAAAAATGTTTATCTTACTATTTACCGTATTTCCTTGGAGTTAGTCAAATTGTTGAGCATATATATATATCTCATGATCAATCAAAATGTTGGTTTTATCTAACAATTAATTGGATTTATAAAAAAATCATACATTGTCCAGTGTTGACAAAAATTATGCAAAAGATGGCTAGGGACCCATTTTATAAAGAACAAACTTTTACATGATCTTTTACCAAGATTTCAACACTTCGCACAACAGAACATAAAAGTGTTGCCTGCGCAATTGTGAGGGCCACTCTGCTAGTTTGACATAAAAACACACAGTACTAACATTAATTATCTCTATGTAGTGCAGATGGTCATCTACTTTCCTCTATCAGCAATCTTCCTACCGCCTCTTCCCATGTGTCGCCTTCTCCTTCTTGCAACTGCCTCTCCACTGGGACATGAGAGGCAAAGGCCGTGATTCACCAGCCAAAGGAAAATCACAACCAACACCCATATATCAATCAACAATGATAAGAGAAGCAAAGATTAATCAACCTACAAGAAAGAAAGACACATATAAAGTCATACCTGGTGCTACCAAGACGTGAAACAAAGAGCGCCGGCCAATCCATCTCCAAGAGCACGGCGTCCGGAGGGCTGTTGGGGCGTACATGAGGCCGGTCCGCTACCTCCTTCAATGCTCTGGTCTTGAGATCGGCAGTGTACATGTGCCCGCGCCCATCCATGACAAGCAATTTGCCGCACTTCTCTCCTTGTATGCAAAGCATGTCTTTTCCTTGGGTCTTCTTTGTCCTGGGTTGTATCAACTCAATCGTCTGAGTGCAGAGCCACTCTGAGACATCAACCCTCCTCGGTTGGTCCTCTTTTTGTCTCCATATCTCTAGCTGGGAACCTGTCTCCTGCATCTGTAGCATAAGCAGTGTGCCATCGCTGGCCAGGCTAAGGCATGGACGGTGATCTTGGTCACGCATCCTTAGGGAAGGGAGCCACAAGCATGTGAGATAACCGTTCCCGCCATTCAGCTTCACAAGGTGGAAAGACCGTACCGCGTCTTTACGAAATAGCCAGTACGCGGTACCGCGCCACACGACGGCATCGGTTTGACAGAATGACCCCGAGTAATTGGAACCTATACTTTCACGGGAGCGCTTTGTACTCCAGCTCGGCATGTTCGACGAGAAGGTGTGGACATCCAACCTCAGCTGGCTCTCATGGCCTGCCGTGACGATTAGCACTTTGTAGATGGACGACTGGACGAGTCGCCCGGTGGCCGTTCGTCGTCGCTGGAGCGACAGTCATCACCGGATAGAACAACACAACAGTGACACCCATAGTCATTGTAGCGGACGGAGCTGCACACTAGAGGAGGGAGCGTGTCGCATGTGCCGAGGAGCAGGTTGCACACGGCCAGATGAACGACTGTCTGATCCAGGTCCGCCTCATGGGGCGGGACGAGACGCACGAGGAGGAGGCCGCCGCGCGAGGCCAGCGGCACCGAGTGGGGCACGGTGGGCACGAAGGAGCCGAGGGTGCGGCACCGACGGCCCAACGCCGACTGCGGCGTTGGGACGAGCACCTTGCCCCCTTGATCACGGCCTGGGTTCTTGATGATGAAGCCCGCGAGGGAGGGGCACGCGTTCTCCGGCCACCGGCGGCGGAGGAAGGTAGGGTCGATGACGAGGCCGCGCCACCGCCAGCACGCAGAGGCACATCGGAAGAGCGTGGCCGCGTCGTTCAGGCGGAGCAGGATGTCGCGGAGGACGTCGTCTGGGAGGTAGGCCGCCATGGCCGCCGCGGTGTCTTCCGTCGATCGATCTGAGGATGCGCCTCCGAGTTGTCTGCGTAGGGTTTCGAAACATTATATACGTGGAAGTTGTAAGTCGTCACGATGTTCAATGCTCGAAGCTTAGCTCATACCCGTTGCCGTATCAATATAGTATACGTAGTGCTAGACGCTATTTCCCTTTCCACTTTACTAGTATTATTTGAGGATAAATAGCATAAAACTACTAGTTTACATGCTAGGGTTCCAAAATACTACCACTTTTTAATTTTTCTCAGAAACCTACCAAACGAGCGGTCCGCTGTTTCAAAAAACCCAAACCCGCGGTGACTAGCGATTTAACCGTTTTCCTGATGGATTGGGCCCATCTGTCAGCCCACGTGGCCACGCGCGCTCACAGCGCGGCCGTTAGCCAGGCCGGTTTGGTCGGAACCAAAGTAGGCGGTCAGGCCACACACTCTCTCAGTCCCCCTCCTCTCCCCCGCAGTGACCTAGGTGGGCGATGGCGGCGGCGCAGCCAAATGCCGTCGGCGGCGAGCTATTGAGCCAAGGCGGCACCGGCCAGGAGGGCAGTGGACACTCAGAGATGGACAAATGCCTAGGCAGCTCGAGCTTCCCGGCGCAGCGGTCGCAGCTGCCATCACCGCCCACGGCTCAGGTGGATCCGGCAAGCTCAGATCCGGCAGTCCGCGCGGCTAGGGCAGTCACGAAGTGCATCCACGCTGATCCAGCAGGCGGCCACAGTTGGGCGTCGTCCTTTGGTGGAGTGAGGTAAGCACTGGTCAATGTTTCTGGGTCCTTTAGTTAAAAATTTTGGGTCCTTTAGTTCAAATTAGAACTAGGGTTAGTAGTTGTTTGTTCTTGGCATGCTACTGTATTTTATTGGTTATGTCACTGTAGAAGAAAGTGCATTTGGTTAGTTCATTTGGTCAGTGCATTCACTGTAATTAGAAGAAAGTTCAGTAATGTTCAGTGCATTTGGTCATTGTTTTAAGTTTCAGTGACTTAAAAAATAATTGTTTGTCAATTTAATCCTACAGCTTAGATGATGAGATTTGGGACTTTGAAAGCACAAGTGCTCCCTAGGTGGTTTTGGTAATTAATGTCAACATATCTCTTGTTGGACTAACACCTTTATCTAGTATGTTTCAGATAAGTTCAACAATGGAGTGGCATGGACTAAAGGATGTGGGAACTTCTTCAAGATGCTAAGGACAAAGGATTGGCTCAAGCTTCAAGCTCAAGACTCTTCATCTTACATTTTAATGATCCAAGGTCACATTGAGTCTATAGGAAAAGCCAATACTATCAAGGAGGGATGAGGTGTTGCTTAATGAGCCTCTTGCTTCAAGTGCTTAGTGATATGCTCCAAATACCCTCAACTACTTTCCCATTTCCACACATATGTACTAAACCTAAAGTCAAACTCGGCCCCGCTTGATTCTTTCTATCCGGCGCCACCGAAGTTTGGATGTCTTAGCCACTGCCACAAACCCTAGGCAAATCGGTCTCACCGATAGGGATCTCGGTCTCACCGAGATGGGATTGTAATCTCTCCGTATGTCCATTATCAAAATTGGTCTCACCGAAGTTTGAGCTATCGGTTCTACCGTGATTTCAATGCAATCTGTCTGTTTAACTTATTATCAAAATAGGTCCCACCGAGTTTGATAATCGGTCAAACCGAGTTTGCCTGACCAACTCTCTGAAAAGCTTATTACCAAAATCGGTCCCACCGAGTTTGTGTAATCGGTCTTACCGAGATTACGTTATGCCCTAACCCTAACCATATCGGTCCTACCGAGTTGCATTTCGTCCCAATCAAAACCCTAACGGTCACATTATTTGCTAAATCGGTCCGACCGAGTTTAACTATTCGGTCCCATCGAGTTTGGTAGATTGTGTGTAACGGTTAGATTTTGTGTGGAGGCTATATATACCCCTCCACCTCCTCTTCATTCGTGAAGAGAGCCATCAGACTAAACCTACACTTCCAAAGATCCTATTTCTCGAGAGAGAACTACCTACTCATGTGTTGAGGCCAAGATATTCCATTCCTACCATATGAATCTTGATCTCTAGCCTTCCCCAAGTTGCTTTCCACTCAAACCCTCTTTCCACCAGATCCAAATCCTATGAGAGAGAGTTGAGTGTTGGGGAGACTATCATTTGAAGCACAAGAGCAAGGAGTTCATCATCAACACACCTTTTGTTACTTCTTGGAGAGTGGTGTCTCCTAGATTGGCTAGGTGTCACTTGGGAGCCTCCGACAAGATTGTGGAGTTGAACCAAGGAGTTTGTAAGGCGGGGAGATCGCCTACTGTGAAGATCTACCGCTAGTGAGGCAAGTCCTTCGTGGGCGATGGCCATGGTGGGATAGACAAGGTTGCTTCTTCGTGGACCCTTCGTGGGTGGAGCCCTCCGTGGACTCAAGGCAACTGCTACCCTTCGTGGGTTGAAGTCTCCATCAACGTGGATGTACAATAGCACCACCTATCGGAACCACGCCAAAAACATCCGTGTCTCCAATTGCGTTTGAATCCTCTAATCCCTTCCCTTTACATTCTTGCAAGTTGCATGCTTTATTTTCCGCTGCTCATATACTCTTTGCATGCTTGCTTGCTATATGTTGTGAATGTTAAACTTGTGCCTAAACTCCACTCAAACTTTAAAGAAACTTAAAAACTGCAACTTTGGTGCTTAGTGTCTAATCACCCCCTCCTCTAGACACCTCTTCTCAAGGTCCTACAAGTGGTATCAGAGCATTGGTCTCCATTGCCTTGGTTTAATCACCATTCGAGGAAGATGGATTAGTATACTTCTGGGAGTCTTAGTCCTTGATTTCATATTCTTGATGGTGAGTATTTTCATGATTGAAAATATGAGATGCTTGCAATTTTCAATCAATATCATTTGAACAAGTACATTGCTAGTCCTTGTGCACCTCATGCTGATCCTATGCATCCTACTCTTGATGAATCTATTGACATGACTAGAAATCTTAGAACTGTTAATCTTATCACTAGAGGCTTGCCTAGAAACTTGATTAGAATCTTGCCTACTTTTGAATGTGCCTACACTATATGGAAATTTCTTGAAGAACGCTTTCCAGATTATTCCTTGAAAAATCTTGATGAAATTCTCCATAAGTCTATTGCCTTGAGTAAGATGAATACTAGTGATCCTATCTTTGGTGATCGTCTATTTGAACTCACCGACCTCATGCGTGCCAAAGGAGATGTTGGAATTATTAGTGATATTATTTCCGAAGCTATAAGAATTCATAAGCAAGATCATTGTCGAACTCACTCTAACGAATTACCCTCTCTAGGACTTGATCCACCACATGACGACGTTGAACATGGATACTATGATGACGATGATGATAGTGACTTAGATCTTGATGATGCAGTGAGACACTTTGGTCTTATGGCAAATCTTCAGGGATATATGTCAGGAGGAAAGGAATGGGTCCTTGACAGTGGATGTACCGATCACATGACCGGAGATAAAGACATGTTCCGTGAGCTTGCTGATAATGATAGTCCTCGAAAGTATGTCACTTTCGGTGACAACTCAAAGGGTAAGGTGGTTGGCCTTGGTAAGGTGGCCATCTCACATGATAGCTCAATACAAAATGCCATGCTCGTTGAATCTCTTGGGTACAACTTACTTTCAGTATCTAGACTTGCTGATTTCGGTTTCAATGTCTTATCTACTGAAGTAGATTGCCAAGTGTTTCGTCGAGACAATCATAAAATGGTCTTTACGGTGTGCGTAGAGGTGATCTATACATTGTTGATTTCTCTAAAAGGCACAACCTAAAACTTGCTTCATTGCTAAATCCTCAAAAGGTTGGTTATGGCATAGACGATTAGGTCACGCTGGCATGAGAAACCTTGACAAGCTTATTAAGGGAAATCATATCCTTGGAGTTAATGATGTCATATTTGATAAGGATAGATTGTGCAGTGCTTGTCAAGCAGGTAAACGGGTTGGAGGAAGGCATCCCGTGAAGAACATCATGACCACAAAGAGGCCACTCGAGCTACTTCACATGGATCTCTTTGGTCCCAACTCTTACAAGAGTCTCGGTGGAAATTTTTTTGGTCTAGTTATAGTTGATGATTTTTCCAGATTTACGTGGGTGTTCTTTCTCGATGATAAATCGCAGGTTCGTAAGAGATCTTCAAAAATTTCGCTAGGAAGGCCCAAAACCAATTTGAAGTGCAGATCAAGAAGGTTCGCAGCGACAACGGAACGGAGTTCAAGAACGCATAAATGTGGGCACCTTTCTTGGACGAAGAGGGGATTTCACACGAGTTCTCCTACGTACACACCTCAACAAAATGGAGTTGTTGAGAGGAAGAACCTGACGCTCATCAAAATGGCGAGAACGATGCTTGATGAGTACAAGACGCCAAAGCACTTTTGGGCGAAGCGGTTGAGACAAACTTGTCATGCAACAAATCGCTTGTATCTTCACAAGCTACTCGGCAAGACGGCATACGAGCTCCACACCGGTAACAAACCCCAAGTTGGATACTTTCGAGTATTCGGCTCAAAGTGCTACATTCTTAATAAGCATCGTCGTTCTAAATTTGCTCCTAAGTCTCATGAAGGTTTCCTACTAGGTTATGGCTCAAATTCTCACACATACCGTGTCTACAACAATTTCACCCGAAAGGTTGAAGAGACGGTAGATGTGAAGTTTGATGAATCTAACGGCTGCAAGTAGAGCAATTGCCAATTGATGTAGGAGACAAAGATCCTTCGAAGCAATCCAAGACTTGTCTATTGGCAAGGTCCGTCCAACAGAGGTGAAGGAGAGTACCTGCATTCAAGTGGAAGCTTCTACTTCATGACAAGGTGAACCAAGAGTTGATACGGAAGCATCCACAAGCGGGACACACCAAGATGAAGAAAACGAGGAAGTGCATCAAGATGAACGTCAACAACCTCCTTCTCCACCACGACAAGAGAACGACAACGCCAACAATGAAGAAGGCCAAGAAGAAGAACAAGATGAAGAAGATGTTCAACAAAGACCCAGGCAAAAGCTTTCACGAGTTCGAGCAAGAATTGCTAAAGACCATTCCGTCGAGCAAATCTACAATGATATTCAAACCGGGAGAATCACTCGCTCTAAAACTCGTTTAGCTAACTTCTATGAAAACTATTCTTTCATCTCTAGCATTTAACCTATGAAGGTCGAAGAAGCATTGGAAGATCCGGATTGGATAAATTCTATGCATGAAGAGCTACACAACTTTGAGAGGAACCAAGTTTGGACATTGGTTGAGAAGCCCGACAACAACCACAACATCATCGGTACCAAATGGGTGTTTCGCAACAAGCAAGATGAAGATGGACAAGTAGTTCGCAACAAAGCACGTCTAAATAAGCCCAAGGCTACACACAAGTCGAAGGTATGGACTATGGTGAGACTTATGCTCCGTTGCTAGACTTGAGTCTATTCAGATCTTACTTGCCTATGCTAATCACCATGATATCACATTGTACCAAATGGACATTAAAAGTGCTTTTCTAAATGGTGAAATAGAGGAGGAAGTTTATGTTAAACAACCTCCGGCTTTGTCAATCCTAAGAAACCCAATCATGTTTACAAACTTCACAAAGCTCTTTATGGTCTTAAACAAGCTCCTAGAGCATGGTATAAATGCTTGACCAAGTTCCTTATTGAAAAAGGCTTTGAAATTGGGAAAATTGATTCTACACTTTTTACTAAAAGGGTTAATGGTGAACTATTTGTGTGCCAAATCTATGTTGATGATATTATATTTGGTTCAACTAACCCTCATTTTAGTGAAAAGTTTGGGAAGCTAATGTCGGAGAAGTTTGAGATGTCAATGATGAGTGAACTCAAATTCTTTCTTGGGTTGCAAATCAAGCAAACTAAGGAAGGTACTTTTGTCTCTCAAACGAAGTACACTAAGGACTTATTCAAGAAGTTCAATATGCAAGAATGCAAAGGTATGACTACACCCATGCCTACTAGTGGACATCTTGATTTGACCAAAGATGGTGAACCGGTTGATCAAAAGGTTCATCGCTCTATGATTGGTTCATTGATATCTATGTGCTTCACGTCCCGATATTATGCTAAGTGTGTGCATGTGTGCACGATATCAAGCTGCTCCTAAAGAATGTCATCTTAAGGCCGTGAAAAGGATAGTGAGATACTTAATCCACACACCAAATTTTGGCATTTGGTATCCTAAGAGGGCCTCTTTCGATCTTGTTGGCTATTCCGACTCGGACTATGCCGGAGACAAGGTTGATAGAAAGTCCACTTCGGGTACTTGTCAATTTCTTGGTAGATCTCTTGTGTCTTGGTCCTCCAAGAAACAAAACTCAATATCCTTATCCACCGCCAAGCTGAATATATTGTCACCGGTTCATGTTGTACTCAATTACTTTGGATGACCCAAACTCTTAAAGATTATGGGATATATGTGAGACATGTTCCATTGCTTTGTGACAATGAAAGTGCTATCAAAATTGGTCATAATCCTGTGCAACATTCTCGAACTAAGCATATTGAAGTTCGTCATCATTTCATTCGAGATCATGTTGCTAAGGGTGACATTGATCTTAAGCATGTTCGCACCGAAAAGCAATTAGCGGATATATTCACTAAACCTCTTGATGAGAAAGTGTTTTTGCAGGTTAAGAGAAGAATTGAACATCATTGATGCTTCAAACTTGGAGTAGAAACTCCATTGGATACATGCAAGACATGAGCTTATGACTAATCCTTGATATTTCTCTTATGATGAAAATCTTATGTCTTGGGTATATTTGTATCTTGCATGCTATCTAACCCATGTAGGTACTTGGTTGAATCAAATTTCATGAGATTGTAACCTACTCACACCCTGAGCAATCTCTACATCACCAAGTCTCTATACAAAGGTGGTTGAAGACAAGGAAGCACGAAACCATTCGAACTAACCCATCTAGGTAGATGGACTCAAATTCCAAGTGGTGCTCCAAATTCTTGATGAGCTACATCAACCTTGAGCAACTCACACAAGTTCAACTACATGGACAACACCACCAACCAAGGTATGTTATTCCATCTAAGAGAAGCTTCACTCCGAGTCATGAGCTAAAGCAACTCGACAAGATGTGAATACATCAAGATGCTTAAACGAAAAATGGCAACCCCATTTTGAGCTTAAACGAAGAGTATGACCTATGATCAAGTGATCTCACTTGACTCCTAAGTCAATATACTCTAACATAGGTGACTTTGTCGCTGACCATCTCCAGATGAAGTTCTCTTGTGTTTTCTTCTGTATTTTTGCATTTGTCTCATGCATATTTGTTTCCCCTTTCAAAAAAAAAAACTTCATCTAGATTTCTTTCTGTTTTCTCTGCATTTTCTGCATCTAATTCCTTGCATATCTTTCAGTTAATTCCTTGCAAATCTTTGTGAGATCTTACTAGTCTAGTGAGCTGAGGTGACAAGTGTTTTCTCTGCGATGAACTCGGTTACACCGATTTATTATTTTCGGTACAACCGAATCTTTTCAGTACGACCGAAGTATACCACTCGGTGCCACCGATTTCATAACAAGAAAACCTCTTTGCCACATATACTGTGTTTCTTCTGATCCAGCTCCACTCAATGAATCTTTTCCTCTACAAGCATCACATTTTTATCATTGCTTTATGTTGTGACTCAAGGATCAAACCCATTCTAGACAAATTCCGTATGAGAGAGAGAGATTACATCTTTATCAAGCCCTTCTTGGAAATTGATGTCAAAGGAGAGAGATCACATCAAAGCTTATCATTTAGAAAGAGAGATCACATCTCGTAAGGAGAGAGAGATCCTTCAGGGGAGAAAGAGAGATCTCCGGAGGAGAGAGAATACTAGTAGAAAGTATTTCTCAAGGATCCCAGATGCTTGGTGTTCAAGAGGAGAGATGTCACATGTCTTCTTGAGGGGAAAGACATGTTCTTATGTGCTTACTTGCATTAGTTTACTTTAGCTCTGATCATCATTCATATCTTTTAGCTCTATTTTCCTTCAGCTCTGATTTTCTGTTCCCTATCTTCTCCCAGTATCCCATGTTAGATTCAGGGGGAGCAAGACATCTAAGGGAAAGAAATCTTTGAAATTCATTGCATATCTTTACTCTTGGGGACATGTCTAATCAACTGTGGTACTTAGTACTCACTCTCTACATGTCATACCAGACTTGGTATTCTATTGGTTTCTTCTGTTTGCTCTGCTAGTAGGTGCATCTGTGTTATCTAACCTTGTTTACGCAGGTTCATTCCATCCTAAGCCAACTCAAGACCACAAGGTAAGTATATGCATCACAATCATGTGTATGAGGAATTCTTGCTAATGTACATACTGTTTGCAAGAAGGACTCATGGGCATGAAGGTATTCTCTTTAATACTTTTTTGCTCTGATGCATATAGCCAAGATACATGTAACACATTGCCTGCTCTATCATGGTTATGCTATCACATGCTTCTATATTTCATATTCACATGATTGCATACATGTGGGGGGAGCCTATGCTTGTTAAATGTCTTTCCAAAGCTTTACTTGCTATTCTTTATATCTTTATCTAAAGCTTTGATGTATGTTGCCATCAATTACCAAAAAGGGGAAGATTGAAAGCACAAGTACTCCCTAGGTGGTTTTGGTAATTAATGTCAACATATCTCTTGTTGGACTAACACCTTTATCTAGTATGTTTCAGATAAGTTCAACAATGGAGTGGCATGGACTAAAGGATGTGGGAACTCCTTCAAGATGCTAAGGACAAAGGATTGGCTCAAGCTTCAAGCTCAAGACTCTTCATTTTACATTTTAGTGATCCAAGATCACATTGAGTCTATAGGAAAAGCCAATACTATCAAGGAGGGATGAGGTGTTGCTTAATAAGCCTCTTGCTTCAAGTGCTTAGTGATATGCTCCAAAAACCCTCAACTACTTTCCCATTTCCACACATATGTCCTAAACCTAAAGTCAAACTCGCCCCACTGATTCTTTCTATCCGCGCCACCGAGTTTGGATGTCTTAGCCATCGCCACAAACCCTAGGCAAATCGGTCTCACTGATAGGGATCTCAGTCTCACCGAGATGGGATTGTAATCTCTCCGTATGTCCATTATCAAAATCGGTCTCACCGAGTTTGAGCAATCGGTACTACCGAGATTACAATGCAAACTCTCTCGTTAACTTATTATCAAAATCGGTCCCACCGAGTTTGATAATCGGTCAAACCGAGTTTGCCTGACCAACTCTCTGGAAAGCTTATTACCAAAATCGGTCCCACCGAGTTACCGAGATTACGTTATGCCCTAACCCTAACCATATCGGTCCTACCGAGTTGCATTTCGGTCCCACCGAAAACCCTAACGGTCACATTATTTTCTAAATCGGTCCGACCGAGTTTAACTATTCGGTCCCACCGAGTTTGGTAGATTGTGTGTAACGGTTAGATTTTGTGTGGAGCCTATATACCCCTCCACCTCCTCTTCATTCGTGAAGAGAGCCATCGACTAAACCTACACTTCCAAAGATCCTATTTACGAGAGAGAACTACCTACTCATGTGTTGAGGCCAAGATATTCCATTCCTACCATATGAATCTTGATCTCTAGCCTTCCCCAAGTTGCTTTCCACTCAAACCCTCTTTCCACCAGATCCAAATCCTATGAGAGAGAGTTGAGTGTTGGGGAGACTATCATTTGAAGCACAAGAGCAAGGAGTTCAACATCAACACACCGTTTGTTACTTCTTGGAGAGTGGTGTCTCCTAGATTGGCTAGGTTTCACTTGGGAGCCTCCGACAAGATTGTGGAGTTGAACCAAGGAGTTTGTAAGGGCAAGGAGATCGCCTACTTCGTGAAGATCTACCGCTAGTGAGGCAAGTCCTTCGTGGGCGGCGGCCATGGTGGGATAGACAAGGTTGCTTCTTCATGGACCCTTCGTGGGTGGAGCCCTCCGTGGACTCACAAGGCAACTGCTCCCCTTCATGGATTGAAGTCTCCATCAACGTGGATGTACGATAGCACCACCTATCGGAACCACGCCAAAAACATCCGTGTCTCCAATTGCGTTTGAATCCTCTAATCCCTTCCCTTTACATTCTTGCAAGTTGCATGCTTTATTTTCCGCTACTCATATACTCTTTGCATGCTTGCTTGCTATATGTTGTGAATGTTAAACTTGTGCCTAAACTCCACTCAAACTTTAAAGAAACTTAAAAACTGCAACTTTGGTACTTAGTGTCTAATCACCCCCCCTCTAGACACCTCTTCTCAAGGTCCTACAGACTTGAGGCTACATTTTCAAGGAACAGATAATATGGAGAAAAAGTATTCAGTTTCCTCAGGTATCAGTTATCTGACCATATTTGCATTGGTTGAGTTGGAGGGCTATGGAAAGGATGCTTTTCTGACTTATGTAAAGGAAGAGGGAAAGGGGCTGGAGGGGGTGGAGGCCCTGGATAGTGAGGAGGCATTAGAGGAAATGCTTGACTTATTTGTTGATAAGAAGGTATTGAACATCACTTTGTAAAAGCTCTTGATCCAAGCCCAGCAGATGTTAATATGGATCACATCATGCTTGAGGAACAGATCCCCATTGATCATGTTGGTGAACCTGTTGTTTACAGAGTTTCACAAGAAGGTGTTCTGTACCCTGCCTCTAATGCTAGTTTGCCAGCTATAACCCCTGATGAGCCCTACATGAACACACAGCAAAGCAGCAATTTGAACAAGGGGAAAACAGTTGTGGAAGAAGAAGATGTAGAAGAAGAAGCAGCTGAAGAAGAAGAAGAAGATGAAGATGTACCAGAGGAAGTAGATGAAGTTGAAGATGACAAATCATCTTCAGATTTTTAGTTCTTTAGGGGTGATTATAGAGGGGAGAAAATTTCTTACAAAGCTTGGTGTAGGGGTGAAGATGAGGTGGCAATCGAGCATCGCAGAGCACTTTTGTGCAGCTAACTCAGAACCTTCTGAGTTTTGGCAGGAAGAACCAATTGTTTCTAAAGATGAACAAGTAGAGGATCCTGCTGATGTAACTACAAAAGCAGCCAAAAAGCTTAAGCCGGTTAGAAAACCTGGCCCAACTAGCAAGTCTCACAGTGAGCCTGAGCACATCAAGTTTGAAGATTATGTCCCTGAAGCTGATGAGTATTGTTTTCCAGGTGATTTTGGCATAAGTGATGAACAGGATGCTCCAAGGCTGCCATCTGGAAGGAAGTGTAGGAAGAAGCAGAAGAAGGAGAGGAGATGCTATGATCCAAAAAGGCCTGATGCACATGAGCAGTTTTCAATGCATTTGTGCTTTGAAAATGTAGTTGAGTTCAGAGAAGCGCTTAGAAATTTTCATGTGAGGACTCTTAGGAATTTTGAGTATCACAGAAATGAACCAACTAGGGTTATTGCTTGGTGCTCTGAGAGAAAACATGGTTGTGAGTTTTACATAGTTGCCTCTAAGATAGCTCATGAGGCAACTTTCAGTATCAAGAAGATGAACCTGGATCACACTTGTGGAGCAAGTGGAGAGAACTGATACGTCTCCAACGTATCTATAATTTATGAAGCATCCATGCTATTTTATTATGTGTTTTGGATGTTTATGGGCTTTATTATACACTTTTATATTATTTTTGGGACTAACCTATTAACCGGAGGCCCATCCCATATTGTTGTTTTCTTTCCTATTTCGGTGTTTCAAGAAAAGGAATATCAAACGGAGTCCAAACGGAATGAAACCTTCGAAAAGTTATTTTTTGGAATGTAAGCAATCCAGAACTTGGAGTGCAAGCTGGAAGCGTCGAGGAGGCCACGAGATAGGGGCGCGCCCACCCCCGGGCGCGCCCTCCACCCTCGTGGGCCCCTCGAGGCTCCCCCTACCGACTTATTTCGCCTATATATTCCCATATACCCTAAAAACATCGAAGTGAACAATAGATCGGGAGTTCCGCCTATATATGTAAAAGTATTAAAAATTTGAAATATGTGCACAAGTTTAAAAAATGTTCATGATTTCAAAAATTGTTCATGATTTTACGAAATGGAGAGTGACAGTTTATCTCGGTGATGCAACAATATGTGGTCATGGCCATTGGAGATTATGAAAAAAAATCTCCCATTGCAATGCATAGACCCTTTTGTTAGTGTATATAATAATGAGTACCTGCTGCATATGCACGGGGTCCCTCCCCCAATCAAAGTTAGGCCCTAGGGCGTCGCCCTTCTTGCCCTACCTGTACGGCCCTGCACAAGAGCTCTCCATGGTATAGTTCTTGGGATTCAATCCATGATCATCTGTCATTCAAGATAGCAATTTTACTTACCCTGCTTTGCTTAAAGACCTTTGGATCCCTAACTAGAAACATTGGAATGCTCATCTCAGTGACTCCTTATATGACATGTAAACAACAAATATTATCAAACAGGTACCTATCATTCATACAGATGATGATGATCTCTTGTTGGAAACTAAGTCCTACAAGGAAATTTTCCTCGAAAAGTGCATATAAACTTTGTTTACAGGCCATGCGTCGAGAAGGGAGCCACAACCTAGAGCCATCTCCAACAAAGACACAAAATTGTTTTCAAACAGGTTTGGAAGACAGAAGACATGGCTTCAAGAATTAAAACCTTTGCATGGAGACTACTTAGGAAAGCACTCACATCAGGTAAAAGAGCAGGTAAATACTTTAAGCATATATGTAAGCTTTGCACTAGATGTGGTATGCGAGAAGACAATCTGCACTTTTTCTTAAGTGTCCTATTGTTAGAGTTGCCTAGTTTACAAACCATTGGTATGTCAGAATTGATTTATTAGTATGCAATGAAGATTCTTTAGACTATGTTATTTTAAAAGTTCGTAGCTCAAATCACCCACATGCTACATTAAGTAAAATTTTGACCTTTATGTGGTGTATCCGTAAATCCAGGAATGATAAGCTTTGCAAAAGAATTATACGTCTCCTTTGTAGAATCATTTTGCAGCCCAGGCAATTTCAAAAAGTTTATATTTAGAAAAGAGTTCTATGTTGCAGGAACAATCGCAAATCAGTGTACTTAACGTAGGCACACAAAGACAAGACCCTTAATCCAGGAAACTGCAGTTCAAGCTCAAAGTGCTCAATCTTTTAACATGATATTGTCTGATGCAGGATGGCAGGAAGAGGGAGATGACAACTCAACAGAAAATACACACACATGTCTTGGAATATACTTGCAGGTACAGCAAAACGAAGGTGTGATACAAGCAACAATTTCAGCCACTACAACACAAGCCACTTCACCCCTACAAGCAAGAAGCGAAAGGCCTCAACCTAGCAGCAATTATTCTTGATCAACTGAAGGTGCAGGAGGCAACGGTACTCACAGACAATAGCACACTCTCTACAGCATTGGCAAATCAGGGAATTCATTGCAGACTTTTGTGAGATTACAGGATCAAAGAAGATTAAGGTTTTCCACACTCCTAGAACATGCAACACCAAAGCACATGAAGCAACAAAATTAGCTAGGTTCTATAACAATACAGCTCCTTACCGTTCTAGGTTTAAATGTTCCAATGAGGATCACTTTGATAGGCATTGTCCTCTAATACTGACTTTGACAGAAGTATTTTCATAGGGATATGCCATCACTCATGTAAACTATTTTAAGTGAAATGAAATGGCGCCTGTTGCGCTTTGGTTTGTTCAAAAAAAAGTCAGTCTAACAGAGTTTGGGTATGCATGTCTAGAAAAGGTAAATCAAAATAATTACTCCTAACATGCAAGTAACAGTATCTAGCTTAGAGCATTTCCAGTAAGTTCCCTTTCATTTACTCCCTCCATCCCATATTAGGTGTCGCTCATCCGTTTCAGCGACACCTAACATGGGACGGAGGGAGTATTATTTTTTAGAGGGGAGGGGGGAGGTAGTTGGGCCAAAAGAATTGCTCCAACAAGCCTCATAAACATGAAAGTTTGTAGGGACCCCATATAAACTGTGCAACCCTTTTTTCCCTCCATCTTGGGAAGAAAGCCTTGTCGTAAACCTTTCCCTGAAAGTGGCGAGAGGCAACCGTGAAATTTCACGTGGCCTTCATGCCCGCCTCAACACAAGTTCTTGAGGTGCGGCCCCGCCAAATGACTTCAGACCATTGCCGGCTGTGGCCCGTGAATCTGCCCCTCCGCCAGCCCTCGCATCAATGTGTGCTCCAACAATGTTGGTTGTGTTATTTTTTGATAATTGTCTCCTTTATTCAATCATAGTTGCATCATTTACAATGAAGGAAAACACAGACACACAAGAGAACCTAGCTAACTTAGCTAATTCATGAGCTAGCTGATTGCATTCTCTAATACAATGGTCAAGATGGCTCCAGCCTCCAGCAATAGAACTCGAGCTACCATCTTGCATGTATGTTTGACAAGGATTATACCTGGACAGCATTGGCAGAGGACACCTGAGCTGCAGCCAAAACAGCAGCATATTCCAATGGGAAAAAGTCCATTTTAAACCTTGAAGTTGTAGATGTTGGGCGGAATGAACCCCCAAGTCAAAATCCCGGTCGATTGCACCCTGAACTCTGCAATCCCGGTCTAAATCAAACCTTCGGATCATTTGCCAAACGAGGATTGCTGACATGGCAAGGAATGACCGGGATTGGGGAGGAAAACGCCCGCAGCGCCCGCGGGTGGGCCGGCCTAGTTCACACCAGCGCGTGCTGCACGTTGTTGCTTCTGTTTTTCGTTCTTTATTTTTTCGGTTTTTCTTTTCTGGTTCTTCTTTCTTTTTGTTTTATTTTTATTTTTATTATATTATTTCTCCTTTTATGATTTCGTTTTTCTTTTTACTGTTTCTTTTTCCTTATATTATACAAAGTTCATTGCGTGTTACGAAAATGTTCACTGTATATTTAGGTATATTCATGCCATATTACAGAAAAGTTCTAAAATGTTCACTGTATATTTTGGGAAAATGTTTGAAATTCAAAAATTTCTTTTATGAATTCCATTTTTTCACTTTTCAAATTTTGCACACTTTCCAAAATAAGTTCACGCAGTGAAAAAATGTGCAACGTACATTGAAAAACTGTTCCCTGTGAGTTTACACAAAATGTTCATCGCGTATGGAAAAATTGTCCATATTGCATTTAAAAAACAGTTCACTGCAGTGAAAAAATGTGCAATGTACATTGAAAAAATGCTCACTGTGTACAAAAAAATGTTCATCGTGTATAGAAAAATCGTTCAGATTGCATTTGAAAAAATGTTCACCGCATTTTTCCAAAAATGTTCAGTGTATATTTTGAACACTTTCGCCGTGTACCAACAAAATGTTCAGTATGTATTTTACATTCATTTATAAAAATGTTCTCTGTTCATAAATATTGTTTGGAATTCGGAATTGGTTTCATTATTTAACAATATTCGCATTTTTCAGAAAATATGTTCACCGCATTTTTCCAAAAATGTTCAGTGTATATTTTGAACACTTACACCGTATACCAACAAAATGTTCAGTATGTACTTTACATTCATTTATAAAAATGTTCTCTGTTCATAAATATTGTTTGGAATTCGGAATTGGTTTCATTATTAAACAATATTCGCATTTTCAGAAAATATGTCCACACCTTTTTCCAACAAATGTTTCGCAAATTCTAAAAAAGGGATCTGTCACAGTACTTTTTTGTTAGCGCTGCGTTTTAGTTACATGTAGTTTCCCGGACTACTGGCCACCGACGTTTCTATTAGTGTTGAGGTCGGGAGTTCGAGTCCCATGCTCTCGCTAATACTTTTCGTTATTTTTTTCACATCCGCTTGAGGCATGCTAATGGGCCGGCCCGTTTTGCGCGCCCCTTCAGCGAAGGCTAGACTATTGGACGCACGCCACGCGGAGCTCCCCAGGGTGTGCGCTTTTAGGAATTTTTGTTATTGAACGAAAACATAATCTAGCAGGCCGGCCCACCGGACGAATCCCGGTTCAAACGATGTCAGGGTTCGACTTAGACCGGGATTGTAGAGTTCAGGGTGCAATCGACCAGGATTTTGACTTGGGGGTTTATTCCGCCTAACCTCTACAACTTCAAGGTTTAAAATGGACTTTTTCCAATTCCAATGCGCCTGGCAAGGGCTGGGCAGCGACTGGTGGTCTTCAAGGGTACAAATATTCGAGGGGCAGAGCGGGGATGGCTCTGGGTGGGTTTTTTTGGCTGGCAGACATGTCGAATGTCCCGACTGTCCTGAAACCTCCACCGAGTTTGGTTCCGGTAAAAAAAACACGCAAAGAACAAGAACCCACCACAGGCACATGATGATTTCAAATCATAGTAGGATCCAAGATAGACGATTCACGATTCACATTACCAAGAGGTGTGCAACAATGATCAAGTCCCACAACATCAAGTGCACTTTAATTTAGGCAACAGAACAAAACTCATTACACCTCCAGATAGCTAGGCAAAGAACGAAAGCAGTAGACTAAGAAGGCAACAGTACATCATTCTTCTTCCCAAGACAGACAGGTATAAAGGAAGAAATTTCTTAGCGCAGCCTCCTGGCCTCCCGCTCGGACTCGAGCAGGGTGAGGATGTCGCCCTCACGGACGGGCCCCTTGACGTTCCTCATGATGAGACGGTTCTGGTCATCCAGGAACTTGACTCTCACCTGGGTCACCTGACCCCTCGACCCCGTGCGGCCCATCACCTTGACCACGACTGCAAGCTTCACCTGCGTATCCATGCTGCACAAACATCACAAGGGATCGCATTAGGCAAAAAAAAACCATCAGAAACAAGTAAGCAATGCACTCTCCTAGGCACACAAATGTTCCTACAGATCAGACAGGAGATAAGAGCACAAAATTCAATTGCACATGAGGTAGATCATACAGGAGAGCACACAAATGTTCCTTCTTACTATTTGGAACATGTCTACTGTGTGCTTGCCAGTCCAAGCTGCATGAAAACAGAAACCAAAGAAATTATTGGTCTAAAAACCGCTGTTAAAACCACAGATAAATCTACTGGTCCAAGCACTGAATTTGGACGACCGACAGTTATTAACACTCACAGGGAGTGAATTGTTTCCTCCTTCCACGGTTAAAAGAAAAGATACTTGTTCTGGGAGGCAGTTCAAGAACTGTCAGCACCGTCAGGAGTTCAGTCTGACAACTAGGATCTGCATCTGACAAGGAGAAGATCAGGGACCTCGAGCGAGCCAGGGACACGTTCAAGATCAGGAACATGAAGATTGAGTTGACTGCAGCCAAGACTGAGCTTAAACAATCAAAGGAAGTGATCAGCAATAGAAGGCTCTGCTAGATGGTGCTCTGAGCCAGCTGGATGCGTAGAGGAAACTAAATCACTCGGTCGGGTAACTATTGTTTCGCTACTTGTACTCTAAGGCCTGATATATTGTAGTCTGAACTGTCAACAAGCAATGTGGTCTAAATTGCCATGCCACTAGTCTACAGCAGTGACCCTGCTTGATCTTTTGGTACATTTGTTACCCCATTCCACTCAATCTTTCACTGAAATGTGATTCAGAAACAATGCAGAGTTGCCTCTGTCTTGATGCAGGTTAAGTTACAGAAACGTATAATTCTCCTCCTTGTATATTCACTGGTTCAGACTTAATAAAATGAGTATCACAAAAACAAAACTAGCCGCGAGCCGAGACCTGAGAACCAGGCAGTCAAATTTCTGCACTTTATTCCAGCCTTGAGAAAATTGCAAATCAAAGCGCGCACACACAGATGACCGGCACCAAGGCGAGTTCAAGAGACGCACTGGTGATGCCGACAAGTGACACACAGAACAAGATGGCTCCAGCTATAATTATGTTTCACACAGAACAAGGCCCGATTCCTCCTCTACACTACAAATCTACAGCAAGAACTACCCCGAGGCTTATTTGAGATCTAAAGAGTAGCTACCAATATGTATATCGGGGAGCACAGAACTAGGCACTAAAACTAGCAACGAAATCAATCGCAAGAACTAAACCGATCCAGAACAATAAACGAAACCGACAGATCCGTGGAGCCTGCCGTGAGGAGGCGTAGGGGAGGGAGGGAGGGAGGGGATAGGAACCTTGGTTTCTTGGGCTGCTGGCGATGGGGGTCGCTGCTTCTGCTGAGACGACGGAGGCGGCGGCGCAGGCTGCTTCTCCTACGACGGACGGCGGCGGCGGCGCGGGGAGGGGGGAAATAATTCAGGGGAAAACCCTAGCGCTCGGCCAATTCCTATTTATACGCTGCCGGCGGCCTTGCACAAGAGCCGCTCGTGTGCTAATGGGCCTAAACCAGAGCGCGAGCCAACTTTCGACTGGAAAAGAGCGCGCGTCTCCAGCGACTTGTTTCGATTTCATCTATTTAAAAATGATGAATTCGATAAAAAAAATATTCACAAATTTTAAAATTGCACACGAATTCAAAAGGCGGTTCATGAACTCTATTTTTTCTGAGAATTTTTAAAAAGGTTCTTCAATTCAAACAATGATCGCGGATTTGAAAAAATTGTTCATCTATTCAATTTTAAAAAAAATACTAAAATTGTTTGCAGATTTGAAAAAATGTACATGAAAACTAAAAACTACTCGCAAATTTGGAAAGTGTTTGTGGATCCAAATAAAGTCCCGGGATATGAAAAATATTCACGAAATCACAAAAATTATGCAATTTTTTTGTACAATGTAAAAATTTCTGAATTTTTAAACATTATTTGAAATTGTAAGTAAATTTTGCAAATTCCGAACCATTTTTGGAAAATGCGCGCATTTTTTGAAGAAACATGACCATTGTTTTAATTTGTAAATTGTTACTGAAATTTCAAGTAATTTAAAAATACTGAAGATTTTGAAAAATCATGGACAATTTTTTAAACACAAGATTTTTGGGAAAAGAAAACATTTGTTGAGATCTTGCACATTTTTTGGATATTTTAGAAAAACTGAATTTTAAAATATTTGTCAAAAAAAGAAAACAAAAAATGAATCAAATAAAATGAAAAATTAAAACCACAAAAAGGACATGTAAAGAAATGAAAAGACTGGGCAGAAACCGTCTAGAAGATTCAACCGATAAAACTGGCTTGGACGATGAACAGGGCGATTGGACGGATATCTATTACTGTACATAAGAAATCACTAGTTAAGGGTTATCCATTGCAAATGTCACTCTCCACCTTCTCAGTTGCTGACAAGTGACACACAACATATGCACCATTTGATCACAGTAAACATATGCCATGACATTTACAGCTTAATGCAATCAGAACAAGGGGTGTGATGCACCCATCTTGAAATCCTATAGAAGTACATCAATTTGGCAACTTGTACCACAAATAAAAGGGGTGTCCCTAATTCCCTATGATTATAAATGTTGGAAAGAGAATATGAACTATGACATATCTTTTCTATCCCTTTTTTAACGGATATCTTTCTGTCCTAATACAAGGCGATACTCATGCGAACATTTCAGAACTGGATACCAAAGGTAAAGAAAGGTGAGTTTCCTTGAGAAATTGGCACATCAGGAAGAAGCTACAAATTATGTTCCAATGATTTACAGATGTAGGTATCTCACATGAAATTTGTTCTAACAACCAAATAATTTGTTTAAAGTTCAGGTTGAGGACTATCTTCCCCTTCTCCCCCTTCTAGCTTGGTTCTCATACTACTTTTCACTAAAACAATACTTCCAAATTGGAGTACCAAATACCAACAACAATATCACACATCAGCAAATCTAAATTCTAAAAATGCATCATTGACGCATTAGCATATTTGACATGAATAAGTAAAAGAAAAAACTATAGAGATGCAACATCAATATACAAGCTAATACATTTAGCATGTATATTTGCCTGAAGAACGAACCACCATGCATCCTTTTTCGCAAAAGTTATCCAGATCTATTATCAAAGTTCACCGGAAGTACAAAGCACCTCAACACATATGAAAAATACGTCGCGATTCCGAGACCACCGAATGACCACTACCACCACAGCCGCCGACGCTCCACTGTCGCCGCTCCACCATCGGAGGTAGCTTGACCTTGTTGATGATAGCCGGGAAGTCTATGTATGCATGCCCCTAAGGACGCCATGCATCCTTTAGACCCCCCATCCCCACTATGCCTACCCGATGAGTACCTTAATCATGATTCATCTAATTACTAGATCATAGCCTTGAACCCAGTGGTATATATAGTGTCTTTTGGTTGCAACACAAGTTCCACGGAGCAAACCAAGAAATCAAGAACAAGGATATTTGCATATGCACTCAGGAGTTAAAATTTTCCCAAGATGCACATAGGGCGAGACTATTCTGGCTCCATCATGAAAGGGACCAAGAGAGGAGATGATTACCAAGCTACATGCTCAACTCCAGCAGACGCGGGAGGCTCGTGCTTTTGCTCACAGCAAGTGAACTCTAGGTATGATTTACTACATAGTATGGTGCCACTTTTGTTTCCCAAAATACTTGTGTGACTGGCTATGAGTATCTAGTTACAATTATCTTGAACTACTCAATTTACAAAAATAACAGTAATACAAAACTACTCTTCTCTGGAATTATAGCAATAAACTAGTATCATTTTTTTACATTTCACTATATGTAGCTAGATGAAGTCAGTGGTATTTGTCTAATATGACGAAAGGTTTCAACGGTACATATATCTAGCAGCAGAGGATGGAGTCCAAGGGGTTCCTAGTGGGAGTCCCAGAGAGTTGTGCTGGGAACATGCTTCTATGTCATCCTCCTTGTCGGCATCACCACCACACTGGCGAGAGAGTACTCATTAACGACCATGTATAAGAAGTTTGGCTCCCAAGCATGTTGAATAAATTTACTACGCTTTGCTACACGAGTTGTCCAGTACACCTCCTTGTTTTTTTCTTTAAAAGAATAATCAAAGAAAAGAAAGAAGCGAGGAAGAAAATGAAGAATAGGGGGCCGTAGCCCCCCCCCCCCCCCCTCTTTAAACCATGATTCATGTAATTGTTCAAATTTAGCGATGAAAGACCTCTCGTGTTAGAAGTATGCCGGGTTGAATTTGTTATATAATTATTCTTTGCCTTTAAGAGAGGTATATTGGGTCTAAGCACTTGGCTAAATCCCAGTTTCACTTCTAGGATTGGTGATGCATGATATGTCTCCAACGTATCTATAATTTTTTATTGTTTCATGCTGTTATATTATCATTCTTGAATGTTGTACAATCATTTTATAGCAACTTTATATTATTTTTTGGGACATTGTTTCCAGCGCCTGGCGCGCTCTGATTTGTTTAAAAAACGGAGTTTGGGTATGCATGTCTAGACAACGTATATTAATTACTCCTAACGTGAAACTAAAGATTTCTGATTTAGAGCATTTCCAATAAACCCCCATTCAAGTACTCCATCCGTCCCATATTAGGTGTCGCTCAACACCTAAGATGGGACAAAGGGAGTATTATTTCTTTTGTGTGTGTGTGTGTGGGGGGGGAGTTTCTAGGGACCCCGTATAAACTGCCCGACCTTCCCTCCATCTTGGGAAAGAAAGCCTTGTCGTAAATTGTCCGCTGAAACTGGCGAGAGGCAACTAGTGAAATTTCACGCGGCCTTCATGCCTGCCTCAACACATGTTAGTGAGGTGCGGCCCATTGCGACTCCACACCATCACTAGCAGTGGCCCGCCACCCGGCCCCCTCCGCCATGCCTCGCATCAATGTGTGCTCCAGCAATGTTGGTTGTGTTATCTTTTTGATAATTGTCTCCTTCTTTATTCAATCATAGTTGCCTCATTTACAATGAAGGAAACCTCTGCCTCTGAGGGTGATTCCAACAAGACACCTGGAGGAGAGAACCTAGCTAACTTAGCTAATTCATGACCTACCTGATTGCATTTTCTAATACAATGATCAAAGATAACATGATAAAATATATCGTCATATAGAAGCAATCATCAAAGATGGCTCCAGCAATAGAACTCAATCTACCATCTTGCATGCCTGCAACGACCTCCACATTGTCAGACATAACCTCTATCTTGCTGCAGCTTATAGTTCATGCCAGGTTCAAACCTAATCTGACCGCTATCGCCTATAATGAAAGGAATCAAAATAGAAATTCACATTTTCGCTTGCCGCAGCTATTAACTTGCCGTTGTGGTCTCGGAATATAGCACCAACTGTCCCTTCTAGCAAATCCTGTTCGAGGTTTCACCCATGTAGCAGTTCGAGCCTTTGACACATATGTAGCTAGTCAAATTGATGACCTAATACTCCCTCTGCCCCAGTGCATAGGCGTGTGCGTAGTTTTAGGTCACCAATTAACTAGCTACATATGTATTATATATAACAAAAAAGATACAAACTACATTCGCATGTGTATCCAATGATATGCTTTTAATGACATAATACATTTTAGTTAGTTACATTTACAACAACTACACGCATGCCCCGTGCACCGAGACAGAGGGAGTATTTCTTTTCTAAAATAATCAAGAGGGGAACAAACAATGTTTGACAATTGATGTTCCCACTCCATTCATGCATGTCGTTTATATTTTATAAGTAATTAATAATCTTGTACAATAAATCCAGAAATCATATTATCTCTATTCTAGAATATAAAGTGCATTAATTTTGTAAATGTTAAACATATGTATGTTTGAAAAGAATCTATAATACCTAAATAGTTCATCCCCACTAACATATTTCTCTTGACATGCAGGCTATCCACATCTGCAGCACTGCCACATCAGCATTTACTTAGAGGCTTACAAGCGGGACCCATCATACAGAAAAGAAACACGTTGGCTTCAAGCATCGGACACCTCGGCTTCGCCATCGCTCAGAGGCCCAGCGAGAGAAGCTCACGACGTCGTGTAATCCAGCCCAGCCCATCGAACTCCACTTCCTTTTTCCCTGCGAGAAGGCCCCGGCTTCCTCCATCGCCTCCGTCCCCCACTTTCCCTGTCTCCGCCCGCTTTCGCCCGTCCACCCGGCGCGCCGCCACCACGGGATCCCGGTGGGCCGGCTCCCCATGCGCACGGCACCTGCCTCGCCGCCCCATTCCCTCAAGACGGCACCTGCCTCGCCGCCCTATTCCCTCGCTGCTACCTCCCTCTCCGCCACGCCTCGCTCCAAAGCCGCCACTACCTCCGCCGACAAAGACTCCTTCCGCTGGCAGCCACCTTCCTTCCTCCTCTCCCCTTCGGCTACCACCTCCTTCCTCCTCTCCCCTTGAACCTCCTCCATATTTGCTGTTCCTGCCACGGCTACTTCGCAACGGAGCAGCGGCCGGTGGTGTCGTCGTTGGGGATCGATGTCGGGCTGCTCAGCCATGGACTTGGTGCTGCTCATGCCAACTTGGCGCCAGCGTCAGCAAGCACCTCCTCCCTTTGTTGGCAACGACATCGAGCTCCCGACCACGGCCATGCTGCTATCTCGTCAAGTGTCGAGTTGTAGCTACTGTACTCTGTTTCAAGGTGTACTGCTGTTCATCACAATAATTTTTATCTTTTCTTATAATCCTATATATATTCTTATTATGAAAAGGGCCATAGCAACCTTACACAGCCTACTGAATACCGCTACATCCTCTCTCGCAGCCCATTGCTTCCATCGGCCCACCCCTGTATTTTCCGTCAATGGATAGCGAACAGCCAGTTCACCAATTGATGTCTGGACGCCCTCTCCTAATAATAATGTTCCAGCCGCTTCCACTTCCCTCCCCGAGAAGAAACTGATGGATTGCTCTTTAAAGTCTGCCTGGACTCACCTCATTTCCTTCCCATCGGGTCTCTACCACGCCAAATCATACCACCTCCCACAAGCAACTCCCCGCCATTTCCTCCATGTTCTCTATGTATGACTTATTGTTGATTGCATCACAAATTTGCACCTTCTCAGTGTATCGCATGCTCAACGATGCCCAAGTAGTCATCTTCGTTGGGTTTTCCTCATCGCAAGCACAGCATTTGGTTTTGCCTCCTACCGCACGTAATATTCCCAAATTCTCCTTGGTTGCTACTTCTGTAATTTTGTTTGCTCAATATCAATCTCAATATTATTTTCTGTAATTTTGTTTGCTCAATATCAATCTCAATATTATTTTGCTAAATTTAGTATATAACGTGCACTCTAATTCTTTATATGAAACAATTGAACACATACACATTGCATTTGTGCACCCTGTGTTAGATAGTTCTCTCTCAGCGTTTACATTCTTGGCCCCTTCCTCCAATTTCACTTCCTTGGGGTTATTAGGGTTTCCGACATGGAAAACGCAGAAAGTTCTTCGCGTTATCCAAGTGGGCATGGGGTTGGTCATCCACGAGCAATTTCACATGGACGTGGACGGCCACGTCAGACGTCGAAGATTCGATCCTTCTCCTCGAGCAAGCCCATATGTTGCTGCCGATAACCGTCGCACACGCATG
This sequence comes from Aegilops bicornis, assembly GCA_021605145.1. Lineage (NCBI taxonomy): Eukaryota > Viridiplantae > Streptophyta > Magnoliopsida > Poales > Poaceae > Aegilops > Aegilops bicornis. The sequence continues at coordinate 3,147,540 of JAHIAL010000030.1, forward strand.
GCTACAAACAGGAACAGAGGTTTGTTAGGCATGTATGTTCTTTAAAGTTTTCTTCTGCACAATATATCCTGACTTTCATTCCATCATCTACTTCTTGGCATCAATCAAGAAATAGCATCTCGAGAGCAACATTTATCAGACCAACTTGCAAATGAACAATCGTCTGCATCGACATCGCAAACGCAGAATATGATATTTTCCCATAACTTTAAGCTTCTGCGTGTATCCCTGTTAATGTCTATGGATTTAGAAAACATTTACGTTTGTAAAAATCCCTTTCTTTCCGGTTTATCTTTCAGGAAGTATCTTTGAACCCTTAACACTTGGAGGCCCCCAGTTTTCTTGCAGACATTGTGCCGGTCTGTTTTGGTATGAAGAGCGTCTACGTAGAGAAAGACATACTTCAAATCCAACATATGATTTATGTTGCAAAGGAGGAAAAGTTTCCCTGCAACCATATAAGCCTCCTCCTCAACCCCTATTGGATTTACTGACTTCACAGAATCGCACACTGTCAAATCACTTCTTTCATCATATTCGTCAATACAATACCATGTTTGCAATGACTTCAATGGGAGCTAAAATTAATGAGTCCATAAATGACGGCCTGGGCCCCTACGTGTTCAAGATTAGTGGCCAAGTCTGCCACCGTGTGGGTTCTTTGAGACCAGAACCTGGCAACAGGCCAGAATATGCTCAGTTATACATGGTTGATACAGAGCAAGAGGTATCAAGCCGAATAAATGTTGCTTCATCTTCACGCACTGCTACATCTACACGCACTACTTCATCTACACGCAATTCATTCCAAGCTAATGAAGGCATTGTCCAGTCCCTCATAGAAATGTTGAACACGCATAATCCCATTGTCAAGCTGTTTAGGATGGCAAGTCAAAGATTAAATGGGAATGATTCTGACCATTTAACAGTCAGAATATATGGAAAACCTGACGCCCATGGCGATATATATAGTGCTCCAGTAGCGTCCGAGGTTGTTGGATTGGTCATTGGTGATATAGGGTCATCTCAAGTAGGCCGAGACATTATAATTGAAAATCATTCATCACAGTTGCAACGCATAGATGAAAGACACTGCAGATTTATGTCCATGCAGTATCCTCTGTTATTTCCATATGGCGAGGATGGCTATCACGATGAACTTATGTACCGTTCAGCATCACACACAACTACTGGACGTCAGAAAGTCACAATGCTAGAATATTATGCATATAGGTTACATGATAGACCAAATGACTTCAACACTCCATTACGATGCAAAAGATTAACACAAGCTTACTTTGTGGACGGCTACTGCTGTGTTGAAACATTCCGTATTGGATTCTTCCGGAAGCCTAGCTTTCAGCGTAAGTATAGATCATCACCATTCAGTTGTTTGGCAAATTCCGTGTCAAGAGGTATTACAACCGGTTCTGCTGTTGGCCAAAGGATAATACTACCTTCGTCATTTACTGGAGGCCCTCGCTACTTATACCAGAACTACCAAGACTCTATCGCTATCTGTAGAAAATATGGCTGCCCAGATCTATTTGTTACCTTCACATCAAATGCTGCCTGGCCCGAGATTACAGAGGCTTTATCATCCATTCCTGGACAAGAACCATCTGACCGTCCAGATATTGTCAACCGGGTATTCAAAATGAAACTTAATATCCTAATGGATGATATTAAAAAGAAAGAATTCTTTGGACCAATAAATGCAGGTAATAAGAGTTCCCTAAAACTTATATTCCCTTCACACAACATACTATTCTGTCAATTATTTAACATATTTTAAATTCCTGTAGTTATCTACACAGTTGAATTTCAGAAACGTGGCCTTCCACATGTGCATATTATTATATGGTTGTCCAAAGAAGCTCCTTTGGATGCACGGAAGATAGATTCATATATTTCTGCTCAGTTGCCAGATCCTGTCAAAGATCCAATAGGATATGAGGCTGTATCTTCTTTTATGGTGCACGGACCTTGCGGCACCCTAAATCAGTCATCCCCATGTATGTCAGAAGGAAAGTGCACAAAATTTTACCCAAAGGAGTTCTGCGAGCAAACCACCGTACGGGAGAATGGTTTCACAGAATATGCCCGACCAAACAATGGAATTACTGTTAGAAAAAATAATGTTGACATTGACAACAGATACATTGAGACCTGGTGGTTAAGTATCAAGCCCACATAAATGTAGAGAAGGTTAATCATGATGGAATGCACAAATATCTTTTCAAGTATGTTACAAAAGGATTTGACTGTGCTAGAATTGGCCTCCACACCACGTCTTCAACATCAGCTTCATCAAGTGAAACTGTAAATGAAATTGATAACTACTTAGAGTGTCGTTGTGTCACACCAAATGATGCTGCCTGGCGATTGCAGCAATACGATATTCATCATACAGACCCTTCAGTAGAAAGGCTCCCTGTTCATCTTCCTCTTGAGAACAATGTAATTTATTCTGAAGATGATAATCTGGAAGAAGTAATTGAAGACCCCAAAAATGTGACCACTAAACTGACTGCATGGTTAGATGCTAACGTACAAAACCCTGCAGCTCGCCAACACACCTACATGGAATTTCCAGAATATTGGACATGGCACCAACAAGGCAAATACTGGGATCATCGTCGAGGTCCCCAAAAGAAAATTGGCCGCATTGCACATGTCAACCCAGCACAGGGAAATACTTTCTATTTGCGAATGTTGCTCAACATTCGTAAAGGTCCAACCTCCTTCACAGATATCCGGACTATATTAGGCCAAGAATATCCTACATTCCGGGCAGCATGTGAAGCTTTAGGTCTCCTAGGTGATGACCAAGAGTGGTCAAATGCATTAAAAGATGCAGCAAACTGGGCATTACCATTCCAATTACGTCAACTTTTTGTTACCCTATTGCTTTTTTGCAACGTCACAAATCCCATCAAACTTTTCGAAGAACATGCATCAATAATGTCTGAAGATATGGCACATCGGCTGAATCGTGATCCTTCTCAGTCCAACAATTCATCACTTCATTCATATGTGACATCCTCTCTTCTCATTGAACTTGAAAAATTGCTAAGGGATTCTGGATATTGCTTATCCCATTTTAATTTGCCACTACCAGATGATATAGGAAATGCTTCTGCTGAAAATAGGCTTTTGCTAGATGAGCTTAGCTATAATATTCCAGAAATGTCGTCCACTTTGAACGACAACATTCCGAAGCTAAACGGCAACCAGAAGGCTGTTTTTGAGGCTATCTATAATTCCGCCATGAATAATGAAGGTCGAACATTCTTTGTTTATGGGTATGGTGGAACTGGAAAGACTTTTCTATGGACTACTTTACTTTATTCTTTGCGGAGCCAAGGGAAAATTGCATTGGCGGTAGCATCATCAGGAATTGCTTCCCTATTGCTCCCAGGAGGTCGAACACCACATTCCCGTTTTAAAATTCCTTTGGAAATTTCTGACAATTCAATGTGCAGTATAAAGAAAAATACGCACTTGGCAGAACTTATTCAAAACACATCTCTTATTTTTTGGGATGAAGCACCAGTCAATCACAAGTATTGTTTTGAAGCACTTGACCGCACCCTCAGGGATATATTATCAGATAGGAGGCCCAATGCCGAAGACATGCAATTTGGAGGTATAACAGTAGTTCTTGGTGGGGATTTTCGACAAACACTCCCAGTAATAAAAAATGCAACAAAGCATCAAATTTTGAAATCTTGCATTGTTAACTCCTATTTGTGGAATCAGTGCACACTACTACAACTGAATCAGAATATGAGGCTGACCTCATCAAATCTATCCATCTCCAACAGAGAAGCATTGCGGAATTTTGCTGACTGGCTTTTACGTGTTGGAAATGGCACTGAACCTTCTGTTCCTGTTCCAAATGAACCCAACAACACATTTATAGAGATCCCCCAATATCTCCTTTTGAACCCAGATTCTAGGAATATAGATGGATTGATATCGTTTGTGTACAACTCAGGTTGTCAATCAGCTAACAACATATCATATTTGTGTGAGCGTGCTATTCTTGCACCTACCAATGATGTTCTTTCTAAAATAAATGACAAAATGATTGCTCAGCTAACAACGAGTGAAATGGCATATTATAGTGCAGATTCAATTGATGATAGTTGTCCTAATCAATCTACTCTAGAAGCATTATATCCAACAGAGTACCTAACCAAAATTGAAATGCCGGGACTTCCAGACCATGCATTACATTTGAAAATTGGTGTACCTATCATGCTTCTGCGTAATCTTGATCCATCAAGGGGACTATGTAATGGTACTAGACTCATTGTTACACAACTAACTGGCCGTGTCATAGAAGGACAAATCATAACTGGAAAAGCTATAGGTTCAAAGGTATATATTCCTCGGATTGTCACTACGTCAGCTCAATCTAAGTGGCCTTTCAAATTGAGACGCCGCCAGTTTCCTATTCGCCTCTCATACGCTATGACAATAAACAAAAGTCAGGGGCAAACACTAAACCGAGTTGGTGTGTACTTACCATCTCCTATCTTCTCCCATGGCCAATTATATGTAGCATTTTCAAGGGTTACATCACCAGACGGTTTGCGGGTTCTGATTGAAAATAGCCCTGTTTCTTATGAGCATTGCACGCATAATGTAGTGTATTCAGAAGTTTTTAGTCAAATTAATAGGCGCTGAAGCTAAAATATAAGGTATTTCATCCACTTGAATTTTATGTTATGCACAGCATTTCACATATATGTTCAAAACCTGATGCTCATTCCTATTAATTTTTTCCCTAATGATCTTTTTCTTATTGATTCAGATATATCCCAGCTATGGAGTCAACTACAAAACTTAAAGACATCACTGTAGGACAGCAGACCTGTAGGGTCTTTGCACGCCTAATAAGGCTTTGGGATGCTATAAACATGAATAACAAAAATGGAGATGCTTTGATCAGCATTGATGGTATTCTCTTAGATGAAGATGTACGTCCAATTTCATACTAATCTATTTCAATTTGCACATTCACAGATTAATTGAAAATGGTGCTGACTTTGCATAACCCATTTTATTATTTCAACTGATTGCAGGGCAACATGTCACATATCAGTGTGCCCAAAAGATTTGAAAAACAATTTCGCAGCCTGCTATCTGAAGGATCTGCCTACATTATTTCCAATATTGCAGCCATTGAAACCGGAAGAAAATCATATGTCTACCACCATCAGAAATACATCCTTCAGTTCAAACATGACACAAAGGTGCATCCACTACATTCAAGGGGAGCAAATATACCAGCAATTGCTTTCAACTTTTGTCCATTTGATCAGCTGCCAGCAAAAGCAACTGATTCCAAGCCACTCCTAGGTAATGTGTGGTTGACTTAATGATGTCTTGACAAATATACTTTATGTTGATTACCTTTTCTTACATACTTGCGACTTTTAGATATAATAGGAGTAATCAGTGATGTTGGTCCATTCGACTATGCTAGCAGAACATCTCAGCACAAACTTCGGAAGATCAAAATTCGCAATCTAGAGTATGCCTTTCATGATATTGTTGCCATTTAAATTAATCCTTAATCATCCTTTCTCCTCTGATTGAACAAGTATACATTGCTTTTGCAGTGAACAGACACAAGAATTGGTTTTATGGGGCAAACATGGAGAATCATTTGATGATGAAGCCGTGCTAAAAAAATCTCAACATGGAATTGTAATAGCCATATTTTCTGGTATAACAGCAACTCTACAAAGGTTTACAGGTGATTTATCAAACAACCTAGATAAAACAAAACAAAACAAAAATGATTTGTCTAAACATCATATAATCAAGTATATCTTAACCTCGATATACCTTGTAGGTATGACACAAGGATGTTCAAGTTCAGCAACACAAGTATATCTTGATCTCGATATAACTGAGTTTCAAACATACCGCACCAGGTTGCTCTCTCTCTCTCTCTCTCTCTCTCTCTCTCTCTCTCTCTCTCTCTCTCTGCTTTCACAAATACAAAACCTATGAGCTAATATACGGTAGATCCTCATGCCCTGTCGTGTTGAAACACAAGTTCACAAGACAGCTTGATGAAACTCTATGGTTGCACGGCTACCAAGAAATGCCATGAATTCTTCTCAAATAATGTTCTCTCTTTCTCTCTCTCTCTCAAACTTGCTATTTGCCTTCACAAATTTTGTTCACTGGTACAACAGAATAATACTTGATATGAAACATCATTTGCAGCTACCAAAGGAAATGTCCAACACTAGAAAAGAATCTTCCTCGTGTTACACATATGTCTCCACTTGAAGCAGCAGGAAAATTATACAACATACAACAAATATCCACCCTGCCAACTTCAGCTTTCCAGTCAATAATTTCAAGATACTTTCTTTTTAACTCTCTTTATTGACTAGAAATATATGATTGATGCTCAACACTTTTGTTTAACAAGGAGGAGCAACCTTCAAGATTATTGCAAGAGTGACATCCATTATACAATCAGTCAAATGGTACTACAAAGCATGCAAGCATTGTGGAAAAGGATACAACAACATGTCAGATACCCAGACATGTGCCTGCCAAATAGCAATTCCATGCCCATCGTACGATACATATCTAACTCTCATCTAAGAATAGTTTTCCAAATGTTCATGTGACTAAAGAGTTGTACGGATGTACCATGCTTCAGGTACAAACTTCCCCTTACACTAACAGATGCCTCGGGAAGTTTGGATGCAGTTGCTTTCTCTAGAGTAGCTGAAGACTTAGTGCAACATCGTGCTGACCAAGTTTCTATGAACATGAAGATCGATGCTACTGATCATGCAAATGCCCTAGATAATGCCATTGGTAAAGAAAGGTTATTCTACATAGGAATGAATACTGATTTGGCTGCCAAGTACCCTATAAAATATGTCCTAAAGAAAAGTTTCTCTGTCGACAATAATAATTCAGTACCTCTATTACCACCAGCAAAGGTTAGCTACTTTTTACTATTATTTTCTTACTATATCACACTATTTATACTTGACACGGCAAACTTTTCAGACAGCCCAACAGACAAACCTACTGCCCCCTCCAACTTCATCCAACATAAGTCCTGAAAGGTTACCAACCATTTATCAATTTTATTATGATCAATGTATTCACAGAGTATTACATCCATATTTTCTAATCAATTTTGTCCTATTATTTTCAGTCCAATTGGACAAAACACCGAGGCCTTCTATGAGAATACACCTCCAATTGGTAATCAAACACATACCAAGATAACAGAAAATGAATCCAGGTAAGCTTCATAAACCTACATACTTATTTAACTCCCCTCACATCAAATTTATGCTTCCTCTATGTAATCCTTTGTACTGATTAATCTTCCTTCTAATCAGATCTGGAGCAAAAAGAAGAATAGACTTTACAGAGGATGATGCTAACAAATCTATCAGGTATGACAATACTCACATGCCTATGATGCACAAGGTTTATACATGCTCTCTTTTATTGATCGATTAAACTTACCACTTGAGAGAACTATCTTATCTGAGTGCAGAACAGAGGAACATGAACATGGTCCTTCCAAAGAATGCAAGAAAGAGTATGTATTACTTCCCACAACCTATATAAAATAATTCTCATAAATACAATTTCCTTCAAATAATTACAATGCCGATGTTCTCTTTATGCAGCAAAATAGACAATAAATACCCAACAACCAGTGATGGACAACAGGAGTAAACCAAACATGCAGACCAAGTAGGTACTTCAACTTTTAATTCCAACCTTTGTATCATCCTGTACTTTACTTCCAACTTTAACAATGCTATGCTTCCCAATACACGCATTGGAACTTCCACTGTCCTATACCTACGACCAGCAAAAAATATTTCTTCATTTCATACCCATTTTGCTGAGCTTCCATTACAAACCAGAACCTTTTGTTTCATGCATCATGTCCTTGCTTGTTGCTCTGTCCTTGAGTGCTTATAAGTTTAAGATTTTCCATTCATGAAACACACCTAAACTGAAATCTTATACTACTCTTCATGACAGATGTTAAGATGTGGACGAGACAATCAAACAGGAAGGGTCTTGGTATTTATGGCAGCTGTTAACATGTGCAGGAGACAATCATACAGGAAGGGTCTTCATTACTGGATATTGCTTGAATGCACCGAGTTTCTCTTTGTTTTTCTCCTTTCCTCTCTTCAACCACCAGAATACCCATTTCTCAACGTGTATGAGTATGAGGGTACTTTTAGTCATAAATCTATGAATGCCAAACTGGGTTTGTACTACATTTTGAATGTTAACATCAGGATCTCTATTATAATATCATCTCTGTTTTTCCTGCTAAAGAGTATGCATCTCTTCAAACTCATAAACTGCAGAAAATGCCGCCCAGGCTAGCCTTCACTGCTTGAGTTTTATATTTCATATACCAAACCTTTGCTGCTGCTACTGGCTCAGATTTATACCCGTATGGTTAGAAACCATGTCCAATCACATGACATGGAACGCTTAGAAGAATAGTTTATTTTGTTTAGTTTTGATTCAACCGGGCAACACTAATACTGTCGACGACCATTCCAACCAATTATTTTCTTTGCTAGGAATCGAACCAAACAATCACCATGTCCAAATCTTACATGCATGGGCAATATTAATACGTACATTAACCTACTAATTAAAACCCCAATATAAATACTGTCTATATATATTCACTGTTATATTTGTTGTGTATTAACTATTTTAAAAACAATATATTTCGTTACATGTAATGCGTTAACCTGGTAATTAAAACCCTAATATAAATACCATTTATAACTTTCTATATATTCACGGTTATATTTGTTGAGTATTAACTATTTTAAAACAATATCTTTAGGTTACATATTTTTATGACTGCCACACATCTATATATAAGAACAACCATACCATTGCCCATTGTATTCCTATTACTAAATATTGGCTTTTGCAAGTACATGGACAACCAGCAGGAAGCTAACAGGTACGACCCTTACGTACATAGTTGTTTTCTAAGTTACTGCTATGCAATTAATCGATATTTATACCTATTTTTCTACAGCATGCTATCTGATGCATCAAGAAAAATTCTGCCACCTTCAGCAACACATCCAACAAGAGAAGCACACAAAAAGTACAAACAGGCTATTACAAACATGAAGAATGCCACGAAACTACCAACAATCAGCGCCTATTTTCAAGGCGACACGACAAAGAATCATTCATTCAAGGCTGGCAAATACATCATTGAGTACATCAAGAAAGGAGTCCCACATGTACATTTTGTTTACATGGAAGAAGGCACGAGCGATGACAACTCCAAGGAAATTTAGCCACATATTATGAAATTTATCTTATGAAACTGTTATGCATCTATGAAATAATCCTTTTTGTTGGTGAATCTATCAAATAATCAAGTCAAATAAATTCATTACCTCTATTTTTCTCAACCGAATTTCAGCAAAAATAATTTCAAGAAAATCCCGCGGCAACGCGCGGGGGAATTATCTAGTTATATATATACCCGGACATCGTCGGCAGGGGCAGAGGATACATGTGTTGCGGCCAAAATGACGGCATGTGCCCTGGATGGATCAGCACAATGTCCACCACAGGTGATCTTCGAGGATGCAGATATTCGAGGGGCGGCCAAGGAAGGAGGTGTGTGAGGGTCTCCCCCTCTTTCCCGGTGGCACCGCCAGGGGAACCATCATCAGCGACCATCTCCATCAACTTCGTCGTCTTCATCAACACCTCCAGCACCTTCCTCCCTCTCTATTCAGCGGTCCACTCTCCCGCAACCCGCTATAATCCCATACTTGACATATAAGGGAGCCGACTAGTCCCAAAGAATGAAATGAATGGAAGGCTATTGTAATATGTTGACTATCCTGTTTAAATAAGATTTCAGTTTCGAATGAAGAGAAAATCTAGGCGGTTCTTGTGTTGGCGGATGTGTCAAACGTCCCGACTCCCCGAAACCAAAAAGCACGCAAGAACCACAACCCACCACATGCACATGATGATTTTAAAACATATAAGATCCAATATAGTCGATTCACATTAGAAAGAGGTGTTCACAACATCAAAGTTTCAAAAAAAAAAGTCTCACAACATAAGACTTTAATTTAGGCAACATAACAGAACTCATTACATCACTACATAGGCTAGGCAAAGAACAAAAGCAGTAGAGTAGGAAGGCAACATCACATCATTTTTCTTCCGAAGAAGACAGGCATAACGAAAGAAATTGTTTTAGCGCAGCCTCCTGGCGTCCCGCTCACTCTCGAGCAGGGTGAGGATGTTGCCCTCACTTATGCTTTTACAAGTAGAAGCGATCCAGATTTACACTCAAAACATAGGATTCAATATAGTTGATTCACATTACCCAGAGGTGTGCAACAATAACATCAAGTGCATTTTAATTTCGGCAACAGAAGGAAACTCATTACATCTCCATAGCCAAGGCAAAAGACGAAAGCAGTAGAGTATGAAGGCAACAGCACATCATTTCAGGAGTACTTCCGAAGACAGACAGGTATAGAAGTTTCTTAGCGCAGCCTCCTAGCCTCCCGCTCAGACTCGAGCAGGGTGAGGATGTCGCCCTCCCGGACAGGCCCCTTGACGTTCCTCATGATGAGACGGTTCTGGTCATCCAGGAACTTGACTCTCACCTGGGTCACCTGACCCCTCGACCCCGTGCGGCCCATCACCTTGACCACGACTGCAAGCTTCACCTGCGTGTCCATGCTGCCTGCACACACCATCACAAGGGATTGCATTAGGCAAAAACCATCAGAAAGAAATAACTAATTCACTGTTCTAGGCAAAGCACCAGAACAGCTAGTGTACAACTCCATTGCGGTTGAGATAGATAATACATACAAGAGAGCACACAAATGTTCCGTACTATTTGGAACATGTCTACTGTGTGCCCAAAGCAGAAAGACTGCATCAAAAACAGAAACCAGAGAAGTTATTGATCTAAACCGCTGTTAAAAAAACAGATAGATCTACTGGTCCAAACACTGAGTTCGAACAAACGACAGTTATTAACACTCCCAGGGAGTGACTTGTTTCCTGCTTCCAAAGTTATTAACACACTTTGGACTAAACGGCTACTTGTTTGCAAAAATTCTACTGGTTCTGGGAGGCAGTTCAAGAACCGTCAGCTCCATCGTTACCGCAGCAATTCTCCGGCGCTCTAGCACCATCAGGAGTTCAGTCTGACCACGAGGATCTGCATCTGATTGAGGAGAAGACCAGGGACCTCGAGAGGGCCAGGGATAAGTTGAAGATCAGGAACCTGAAGAATGAGCTGACTGCAGCTAACACTGAGCTTAAACATTCAAGGGAGGTGATCAGCAACAGTGAGAAGAAGGCTCTTCTAGATGGTGCTCTGAGCCAGCTGGACGCGCACAAGAAACTATTGAAATGTGATTCAGAAACACTGCAGAGTTGCCTCTGTTTAGATGCAAGTTAAGTTTCAGAAACAGAAACACTGCAGAGTTGCCTCTGTTTAGATGTAAGTTTAAGTTTCAGAAACATATCATTTTCCAATAGGCAAAGCAGGAGCACCATCAGAAACAACGAACTGGTGCACCATTCCAATGCACTAACAGTTCTAGGCAAAGCAGAAGCACCGCCAGAACAGCTAGTGTACAGTTCCATTGCACTTGAGATCATACAGGAGAGCTCAGAAATGTCCATGAATGCAGATCAAAATAAAACTAAAATTAACAGCCACTGTTTTGCAAGTAAATGGGCTGTCTTATGCTCCCTCCATTCTTGTATATAGACCCTGCGTGTAAATCTAGGTTCACTATTTTACCAACTTAATACTACACATCATACACCACAAAAATTTATACTATTAGGAAGTAGAGCAAATGTTCAGCAAAAACCAGTAAGGTCCAAATATGGCTCCAACGAAACTATGTTTTGCACACAATAAGGTCCACCGATTCCTCCTCTACACAAATCTTCAGCAAGAACAGGGATGTACATCAACGATTTTGCAAGTAAGAACCCGGAGGCTTACTTGAGATCTGAAGAGTAGCTACCAATATCGGCACACAGCTATATAGGTTTTAAAAGTGGAAGATGAAGCAAGCATCTCTCAGAATCATCAATTAACACGCCACAAACTAGAGACAGCGGGAACTAAACTAGCAACGAAATCAATCACAGCAGCTCAATCCAGCACAAAAACGAAACGATGAAGCCCACAGATCCGTGGAGCCACGCGTGAAGAGGCGTAGGGGGAGGGAGGGAGGGGAGAGGAACCTTAGTTTCTTGGGCTGCTGGTGATGGGGATCGCTGCTTCTGCTACGACGACGGAGGCGGCGGCGCAAGCTGCTTCTGCTACAACGGACGGGGGCGGCGGCGCGGGGAGGGAGGAAATAATTCAGGGGAAAACCCTAGCGCTCGTCCAATTCTTATGTTGAGCTGCCGGCGGCCTTGGTTGGGCTCCTGGTCCGTATGCGAGCAAATGGTCTGTTGGGCCTAAAGCCCAAACATGTGCTGCTTTTCTTTAGTGATCCTAAAAAAAAAGTATAGTATACTTTCTTTTCTTCCCCTAAAAGAAGTACACTTTAGTTTCTTTTAATTCCTCCAAAAAAGATAAACTTTATTTTAAATATGAAAAATTTTCTTTTGCCACGGAATGACAATTTTGATAATTGTCAAAAGCTAAGAGTGTCAAAAGTGAAATGTCAAAATCTAGAGTGGCATAAGGAAAACTGGCAAAAGCTAGAGTGGCAAAAACAACATTTTTCTAATACTTTAAATATGTCACTACAACTTTCGGCCTCAAACTCCTAGAAAAAAACTAACTTTAGCTCAAAAGGTGTGTTCATGTTTATACTTTCCCCGTGTATTTTCTTAGTAATTTTTAGTGATTTCAGGACCCAATTTGGTACAATAACTGACAAAGCTGGTTATCATTAAAAAATATACAAAGAAAGTTGTTTAGTGTTTAATTAGGTACCTTTTCTACAAGTTAGCTTGCACTTACCTGGCAATGAAAAAGCAACTATGCTTCGGCGTGAAGCACATATATGCTTCCCACAATTGTGCTTTTTGTGCTTCTGCGAGAAGAACGGTTGTCCTGCTACGAGTGCTTCTCAGAAAGTGTACGGGTGTGCTTCCCGAAAAGTGAGAAGCACATTCTTACTCCCCTAAAAGTGGAAAGCAGCCCGTTGTGTTTTCGGAGCTTGGAGACCTCCTTGCAGCTAATCTCGAGATGCCCTCTCTCCTCTGAAGTCTGGCGAGAGGTGTCCACATGGAGGGTCTGCTCCGCTTTGGACACGCACGAACGCTTCAATCTTTCGTCCTCAACTGGCATTGGTCAGGCCATCGTCCGCAGGACAGCTCCGGAGTTCAAGAAAGGCGTGAAAGACCATGTTTATGCTGGTGGCCTGGGAGCTCTGGAAGGAAAGAAACACAATCGTTTCAGAAACAAGATCCCAAACTTTGCAGCGGTGATCACTGCAATCAGAGCCAATATGGACCAGTGGGGCCTGGCGGGAGCAAGAGATATAGAGACCCCTTTCGGGGGAATGTTTAGTGAGATAACAACGTAGGGTTACGCTGCCTTTTTTCTGTTTTTGTCTACCCCCACCCCCCCCACCCCACCCCCGACATGTGATCACTTGATCAGACATTGTTTCCGCTCTATTATGCTAAATCAATGAAGCCAGGAACCTCCAGGATCTTTCAAAACAAAAAGTGAAAAGCAAAAAAAAAAAACACGGTTGTATTTTTGGTTTTTTCTAGGGTTTTTTGAGTTTTTGTAGGGGTTTAAGAAAAAAGTGCATCCAAACCTATTAACATGCTAGAGTGGGAGAGGGCGAGAGCAAATTAGGTTTTTGGGAAGCGCATCGCGCGACTGCTCAATTCATCACCACGGGTTGTCTTCATCCAACTCAGGTGGCGTCACGTACCGACATCTCCAACGTAGTCTGCTTCAACCGGTTTTCACCAATGTCGTCGTCAACAGCATCGCTCCCGCAACAACAGTTACAGCTACGACCAAACAATACGTGCATCGTGATTTATTCATGTCTCTAATTATGGTTGTTGTTACACCTTTGATGTTGTTGTACATATTTTCTTGCTAATCTAGTATGTTAGTTTGTTGCATGCTAGTAATAGTTTTACTCATGATTTACATTCTGAAATTAATCACGAAATTGCCTAATTTTTCAGCAGGGTTCTGATGTTTGATTGGGTGTGGCACGCATACTGCTTTGCTTGTGGCATACATGTTCTTTACAGTATTATTGCATCTTGTTTACTATCGTTGATGCAGCAACTTGAGCTTAGCTTTTGGCTAAGGGGCGGCACGCAGGCATCTCTCTCTCTCTCTCTCTCTCTCTCTCTCTCTCTCTCTCTCTCCTCCCTCCCTCTCTCTCTCTCTCAATAAACCGCATACGTGGCATGCACAATCAGCACAAAAACGAAAAAAAATGGGTCAATTCATGGAAAATGTTTAGTTAAATTGGATTAAAGAGTGAAAAAACTGCTGTTAAATGGGATAAATGCTATCACAAGCGTGATACTGGAGGAGAAAACATGGAATTCACTCTTTATAACATGTTGTCTTGCTTCACTGATGACAATTTGAGAGGTGTATTAGTGAGAATCGTAATGATCACCGGTATAAGCAAGCATTCATGAGAAACAATTGGTATTATTGCTATCTTTGGTTTCGCCTTCTTGTTTCTTCTAATCGTCTTTGGACCTTCCATTGATAGAGAAAAGCGGAGCACATCGTGCACGTGATGCTTTCACGCTCACGGGGGACGACGGCTCGGCAACTGTGGTGGCAAAGTCATGTGCATCTTTGATCTCCTCCCTTCCTTGTGTAAGAAAATGCTCTTCTTTCTCTATTTGAAAGGTAGATGGAGCGGAGCATTGTATGCCATGGCTGGGTGGTTCTGGTCGTCGATTAGAGGCCGCGTGGACCATGCTGTCATGGTCCTCCACCCTCGATGCCACACGCATCAGCCATGCCACATCGTCTTTATACTCCTGCGCCACCGGGTCATGAAACGCCTACGACACCATACCGAAGTTCGTCTTAACATAACAAGTTTATGAGACAAAATGTATATATAGTCAGACAAGGGGATGTAAAAGTCATTACCGGCCGGCCAATGTTTTCCAGCGCTCCGCATACTTGTTTGGGCAATCCTTTTCTCACTTTGACCAATGTTCCGAGAGATGAGATCCGATGGTGACCTGATTCTTTAAATGTATAAATAAATAATGGTACATCAATTGGAGATACATACAGCTAGACGAAATTTTTGAACACTTGTTGTACACTGGTTGTACTAAGTTTGAGACATTTTGGGACGAAGGGAGTAAGTTGCAACTAGTTTGAGGTGATATTCATTTATTACAAGTGCACCTGACATTGGTAAGGATTTACTCTTGTCACCTGAGCATGCTCAGTTCACCCAAAAACAAGCTAAAGAGAGAATAAGACGGTTAAGGATCTCTCATCATCAATCAATTCCTCAATAATTGTACATGGTTTTATATATTTGAAATGCTCGAAAACCACATGGACATGTTTGCAGCAGTTCCAGTTAATATAGGGGTACCCTAAAAAAAATTAATAAAGGGATGAAGAGTTTCAAAACACATGCTTTATGAAAAGTTGCAATACATTAGCTTGAACACGAGTGGTCTGCAGAAATTACCCAGTCTATTATTTACTCTTTCAGAAGTGTAAGTTAGCATTTTGTTAAATATCTTACTTCTTCGTCTAAATTTTTTACTTACTACTGAAATTCCGTGTGAAATGTCCTACTGAAATTGCATGAGAAGTCATGTTCGAACAAGAAGATTAATGATAAAAATTGTACCTTCCCCTTGGTGAACTCTCCCAGTAAATGGGCTAGTTATTCCTTCTTGAACACTCTCTTCTCTTATATTTTTAATGTTAACACCCATCTTAAACTTCCCAGCTCTGCCATGAAAGGAGGAAGTCTGGAAATTGACATTACCAAGGTCTGCCTCTCCTTCAGTCAGGGCCAAGACACAATCACCTCCCAAGGCTGGTGGTCCTTCTACAGACTGTGGGTGCACTAAGCAGTCACTGAACTCCTCTGATGTCCAATAATCTTGACCTTCGGCATTGAAATCACCAGGAAGTAGTACAACCTCAGAGGCTGAAGGCAGCGGACCAGATGTGACTATTGCATTGTTCACATCATACAAAGCTACCTTCAAAAGATTTCCATCCTCTGATTTGATATGTTCCCGTGTGTAGTAATCATTGCACACCTTATTGAAAAATCGCAATTGATATTTGGCATTCATTTGCGGGCACTGTGCTTTCAAGAGGGTACACGGAGAGGGCCATTCAACATCATGGCAGGAAGGTTCTGGAGGTTGATCGGAAGCCATCTGGACTATGTTGCCATGATGCTCCACCATCGACGCCGCCAAGACACTTCCCATCTGCAGCAACTGATCGTGCAGCTCCTAGGGCACCATCCCAAACTTCATCTTAATATAAAACGGTTATGAGAAGCTTATATATTACTCCCTCCGTCCCAAAATAAGTGACTCAACTTTGCACTAGCTTTGTACTAAAGTTAGTGCAAAGTTGAGTCACTTATTTTGGGATGGAGGGAGTATGAGACAAGGGGATATAAAAGTCACTACCGATGATGCACCGACGTTTTCCTTGGCATCGCACTCCCACGCCCCGCGGAATAGTTTGCTAACTCTGAGTAGTGTGCTGAGAGATGCGATCCAGTGGCTGCTTGATTCTATTGAAGTATAGATAAATAATGACAATGTCAATTGGAGATACAGCTACTACAGGAAATTTTGGAACATTGGATGTACATATAGTACAAAATAAGGTGCAACTGGTTTGAGGCAATATTTATTTGATAATTGGCAACCCTCGGATATAAGTGCACTTGACATTAGCAAGGATTTACTGATCACCTGGACATGCTCACTTCAACCAAAAATTCAAGCTAAAGAGAAATAGATGGGTAAGGAATTCACATTGGTCAATCAATTCCTCAGTTACTATAAAAAATTAGATTTAAAATGCTCAAAAAGCGCAATGACATATTTGCAGCAGGTCCAACTACTAATTAAAGGGTTGAAGAGTGTTTCAAATAAACATACTTTATGAAAAGCCGCAATACATTAACTTGAATACTAGTGGTTTGCAGAGATTATCCCAGTCTATTATTTACTCTTTCTCAGACGTTTACGTTTGCATTTTGTTAAATATCTTCTTGGTCTAAATTTTTTACTTACTACTTTATGAAGAAAAAAAATCATAGAAGGACTGCAATTTTTTACTATAAAATTTTGGGGTGAAATATCCTACTGAAATTGCATGAGAAGTCATGTTCGAACAAGATTAATGAAAAGAATTGTACCATCCCCTTGGCGAACTCTCACAAGAAATGGGCTAGTGATCCCTTCTTGAACATTCCAGTTCTGGCATTGAACTCTCACAGAAAAATTGTACCTTCCCCTTGGCGAACTCTCACAAAAAAATTGTACCCTCTCTTGCATTTTTAATCTTAACACCCATCTTGAACTTTCCAGTTCTGGCATGGAAAGAGGAAGTCCGGAAATAGACATTACCAATGTCTGCCTCTCCATCAGTCAGTGATAAGACACGGTCACCACCCAAGGCTGGTGGTTCTTGTAAAGATTGTGGATGCACTAGGCAGGCAGTGAACTCCTCTAATGTCCAATGATCTTGACGTTCGTCAACGAAATCACCATGAAGTAGTAGGACCTCTACAGAAGCTGAAGACAGTGGACCAGATGTGACTACCAGATTGTTCTCGTCATACAAAGCTACCTTTAAAAGATCTCCATCCTCTGATTTGATCTGTTCCCATGTGTAGTAGTCATTGCACACCCTGTTGACAAAACGCAATTGATATTTGGCATTCCTTTGCTTCTTAACTGGTGGCCTGAAAATGGTAGGCACATGGATCACACTTGGTAAGATGGTTGCCATGATTGACCACTGGCCAATGTGATCCTGTCGATTTCTAAAAGAAGTAATGAGAACATTAAAAAAAGATACACTTGGATTAGCGAACGCACTCATAATCTGAATCATATGGCTCAATGGGCCGAATGAGAACACCCCCCCTCTGAGGAATCATCTTCAAATCAGATGATGAAATACTGGCCAGTAACTTATGGCCTTTATCCATGATGCTTGTACTGGGGAAACTTTCTCTATAAAACCTTGGCTGTGTCCTATACAGCGGCATGAGCTGATCAAGAAAGTCCCAGTGTTGCTTGAGCTCCACATTAGGCTTATCCCAATGAAGTAGTACTTGACCGCATCTAAATGTCCCATCTACAGAACAGGTTACACAAGATAGTCACAGTTTAGCTTGGCACAAGCCCTTTTATTTAATGCAGTTTAGTTATAACAAGATTTTCCACAAATGTGCTTCATCTTTATCATGTAGCACATAAATTTCAGAAAACATATTGAAACAAAATAATAAATGTTGAGAATTAGCAAAGCGCATATCTCTACTACTATTAAATAAGCAAACATATTCACCACTAAGTGCACCCAGCCTAATGTACACACAGGACACCAAATAATCACAGCCTCACAATTAGGCTCACTTATTTTAATCAACCGTCAACATATAACAACTAATATCCCAAAAAGTACTTTTAGCGAATTGGGGAGCGGACCAAAACTCTGTCGTTCGCGGCCGCATTGGTTCATCTGCTATAGAAAAAAAAACAGTACGCAATATACAGGAAACATAAGGTGCACAACTAACCCTCACGAATCATCTTCCCAATCTTCGGCTCAAAAATCGCTCTCCAACCCCAGGTCCGCCCGTGGCGGCGACTTCAAGCAGTCGCCCACCGCGCAGACGCCATCGCCGACACCTCCCCCGCCCGCTCAACGCTCAAGGTGTTCGGCCGCGCCCTGAACACAGGATCATCGACTCCTCTCGCACCTCATCGCCATATCAGCCGACGCCGACGGCGCTCATTATATCACCCAGAGGACCTTGAAGTGCCGTGACGGCGGCAGGCGCAGCAGCTACTCCCCGACCCCGCTCGGCGACCGACGTGTCCGTAACTTGCCGCAACGTTGGGAACGGATGAGGCCACACCGCGCGCAGGATTGGGGCGGTGGTCGGACTTACATTGTGCATAAGCCACCGAAGGACGCCGCAGGGCTATAGCCCGGGGGCGACGGTGGTGGTGGGGGCCTCCCTCTCTCATCCGCCATGGAGATGGTGCAGACCCTGCGGCGTGAGGCGGCGGCCGATCTGGCCTTAGCGGCCTTGGCGGCGTCCACCTCGCCTTGACCGAAGCGGGCGTGTCGGCCCGGCTCTCGCCTTGGCGACGATGGTTGCGGCGCGGCCTTGCGGCGTTGGCTGCGTTTGGCCGCGGCGACCGGATCTGCGATGACGGGCCATCTGACCTCGGATCGGCGGCGTCGAGATGGAGGGCCTGGTGGACGGGTCGGCGCCATGAGTGGTCTAGCCTCCGGACAGATCCGATCTGGCCGGTGCGGCCTGCTCGTTGCACATCAGCTCAGATCGGTGGCGACCCGTGAACACGATGCTTGATGGAGGTTCGTCGAGCGGATCTGAGTGAAAGCCTCGTTCTCGGCTTGTTGCCAAGACCGCGATGGCGGCACTCTTTTGTGTCGTTACCTTCTTAAAGGCATTGTTGTGGAGAAGCTCCAGACCTCTATCCGCTACCTCCGGGGGAAACCCTAGATTAGTAGATCGGATGATTGCGACGCTCCGGTGCCGTTTTCCCCTTGGGGGCGTCATTCTTGGAGGTGTACACGGGCTCGAGGGACCAGTGGACGGCTTCTTTGGTGGAGCGGTGCTTCATCTTACACATCTAACACTCGGTTAATGGCTAGGTACTAATGAACATGAAAGTATTTTTATTGTTTGATGTTACACATCTCATTGTATTTTGGGATGTTGTTGTGTACTGAACACAAATATGAAATCAGTTGCTTTTCAATATTTATCCTTGGTTTATGTCTGGCAATATGTTCTTTTTACATTTTGGCATGAAAGTTTTTTGGGTCAGAGGACTAGAAATAGAGATGAAAGAGGAGAAGGTTTGGAGAATGATTTGCATGTTGTTTGTCAAGTTGAGGTTCATCTGTCAGTTTTTTAGTGTTGACATATTGGTGTGAAGAATAAACTAACTGATAATTTTTAATTTTCTCTTTAAGGATGGATGAAAAAAATATATCTCTATGTGCATTGTACGTGCACGCTTACTAGTAGATAGTAACATACTTAAAACTCGACTTCAGAATTCAGAATTTGAAATGTCAGCATATTTTTAGTTCTGTGATGTCTTGACTGGCTCTTGCTATCGTGTTATTGCAAAGGCAGGTGTAATTTCTATCTTCTTGATATTAGTATACTACTCTTAATAAAAAAATCCCACTTACCAATTTTTATAGGTACAACAGTTCAGCAATTGAGCCACTGCCATGCACAACAAACAGTCTTTGGAACAAAGACACAACAAATTGTGTGCTTTCAGTTGTGAACTACTCAGACATTTGATACTTTTCAATAAATTTGGCTGTGTGCATCACGATGATCAGAGGCCGGGGTTATCCCTTTTTTCGGGGAAAAAACAGTGACCCAATTAACCTCTTCTTTTATTCATGTTGCCATTTTTTCTTGCCCACGCATTCATGTACCACAAGCCCCTATAGCCCTTTTGTGTTGAAACAGGGTTGGGTGAGGAAAAAAAGGATAGCTGACACATGTGTCCAACATGTTAACTTGGCGGACTTTACTCTGGAATTGATGAGAGCGGTAATAAAAGGTAATTGTGAGAATGAATATCTACATGAAGGGGGCAATTTTGGGAACCGAGTAAAGTATAGGGTAACCTTATTCATGTGCAAATTAAGAAATATAAACTACTCCCCCCGTCTAACAATATAAGATCGTTTCTCAAGCTAACATACAAAAAAGCACATTAATGTTATGATGAATTCCATTAATTATTTTGTACTCAGCCAGCAAAGAAGTCCAAAATTATGAAGGTAACATATGCATATGCTATCAGAATGAATTATATAAGCTGAAGACAAGCGGTATTTGCCTCTAATTTGAACTTACAATGCTCTGGAATTTGGGTCTGGACATCAAGATCATTTACAGCTTCAACAGGTATATCCCCTTCGGGGAAGGAAGTCCACTGAATAAAGTAAACAAAAGATGTCAAAAGAGATTTTACAATCTCCTATTCATAAAGTAAACCACTTATGGAATTCATTAACACGTCAAATTTTTGTATTGGTTATTGCTCCGAGTAATTGCATTTGCAATAATCATTCTAAATTCTAATCAGAAAGTAGCCACTACTCTCGGGTGTACTACACTCTAGTTTGCCAAAAAATGAAAATAATGTGACCAAACCAAATCCAAAAAGTCTGAAAAATTGGGACATCAAACCTTATCAAATGTCCGAGCTTCTTGCAAATTTTCAGCATAAAAAGTGTGCAAATCTTTGAACATTGATTTTGTTTTTTTTTTTCAGTGAGAACTCCTCCAATGTTATTTTTGGCTGAAACTTTGCAAGATGGTCTCGAACATTTGATAAAGTTTGATGTCCCAAATTTTCAGATTTTTTGGATTTGGTTTGATCAATTTTTTTAGTTTTTTGCAAACTCGAGTGTAGTACACCCGAGAGTAGAACATCCACTCTCAATTCTAATACCCATGAACAGGTGAACTGCTAAGCAACATTTAGACAAATGGTAATGTAGCCAAACAAACCCAAAATTCAAAACCAATTCATGTGTTTGTTTAACACCATAAAATACTGCAGAAAAGTTTGGGCGTAATGATTTGTTGTCCCTTAGGATCACACACCCTTTATATATATATATATGGAAACGATGGTAACTGGACTAGTGAACTCCAATACATATTTCTGTTAGACTACAAGCCCTGAGTCTTATTGTACAGAATAGTAACTCAATGCATATCAGTTACCTGGCGAATATCATTCAATGATGCTTGTGCTGAAAGGTTCGGAAATGCAAGTTGAGAACTTGCATTAGGTAAACTAGTGAATGGCTCTTGGTCACAAGCAAGTAAATGTTGATTGAATGGACAATATCCTGGGAGTGAATATACGAAGTATTATTATCTGCAATCATTCATTCATTTGATGGAGACTTCCAGGCTGTTCCAGCACTAACTGTTACCTGCTACCTGCAATGGGTTTTGCATGCTAGACCGCGGCAGACTACATCCTTGGTCTGTTGGCGAGCCGAAAACCAGTCACATTCATATACTTTGGGGGGGGGGGGGAGGGGACAAAGAAAGAAACAATAACTTATAGCCATTTACCATGTTGCATTGAGTGGGTGCTGGTTGACTGCCACAAGTTTGGCGATGGAATTTGTTGAAAAGATTGTCGACTGTTGTTGTTTAGGGCTTGCCCTGAGTGTGAAATAAAACCATTGGCAGTTTGGCACATGAACTAATGTAAACAAGATAAAGGAAAGCTGAGGCATATGCTTCACCATTTCTGTCAACCATCAGTGCTACGGTAGCTGGTGGATAACTCGGTCGATTATCCTCTGCAATATCGTCAGTCGGAAATTCTGAATGCTTTCCACGGTCTGGGAAGTTTCGGGCAATAAAACTTTATAAAATGGAAATTACATTACCAAACATGGTTCTTACACATGAGGATACATATAACATATAGAACTAAGGCAAACAATAGTGGAGACTTATCATCTGCAGTGATTTACTTTTACTCGTTTGGTGCTAATGGAGGGTTCAAATACTAGCATGTTACCTGCTTTCTGCAATACGCCTTGAATGACAGGTGGTGGAAGACTATGTTGCTCATCTGGACCTTGGCCTGTTAGTGAACCATAAACCAGTCATGTTGATATAAATCATATACTGCAACAAAGAAACAAGCAATAATTTCTAGCCTTTACCATGTTGTGTTGCGTGGGTGCTGGTTGGCTGTTCCAAGTTTCGCGCTCTAACTGGAGGAGAAATTTTATTACCCTTCTTGTTTGGAGCTAGCTCTGGAAAGAAAACAATTTGCCATTGAATTAGTGTAAACAAGAGAATAAAGGAATTCAATGGCAGAAGGTTTCACCATTCCCTCAATCAGAGTTGTGATCAGTTTCGAGACAATAATAAAGTAACAAAAGGAAATTGTGACATCAAGCATGCTCCTATTTATGTGAGTAGATTATGTAACATATCACATGTAGAAAAAAAGGTCAATCATGTTTAATACTGAGATTGAAGTAACTGGTCGAATATTTAAAGAAATGATCATTACTTTTTGTCTTGCCTTCCTGCACTTTGAAAGGATTTGATACTCCTTCAAGAACTCTTACTCTTGTATGCACTGCGATCATTACTCCAAGCTTAACTTCCCTTTGTTGTGAATTATCCATAATAATAGCACCTTCATGATCACAACTCCCACCAATCAGATTAAATGTACCATTTTTCACTAGCCGTGTGATTCCTTTTCGCGGTTTTATTATGCTTTCCTCAAACTCCTCTTTAGACCAAGAATCTCGCTTAGGTTCATTGAATGATCCTTCAATGACTACTAGGTCAACTCTTGCTGAAGCAACAGGGTGGTCAGATGCAATTGGATTGCCACCATCGTACATCACAACTTTTATGTGACCTCCACCATCCTCAGTCTCTATAGTTTCCTTTTTGAAAATTGTTCTGCTCACGGTATTTTCAATTACTAGTCGGAATCTTGTTGATTGGCTTAGTTGTGATCTGCACCAGCACATAGCAGAAGATACTTAAATTCTAAAAAAGAGCAACAGTGAACTGTTCTTATGCTATAAGCCACATAAGAAAAAACCTTAGTTATAAAGTTGTGGCTCATCAACCTTGTGAACTACGCTTTCTCTTTATATGTAAGTAGTAGTGAAGTAGCTTAGACCCATCTTATTGGGACACTCATTATTTGGACGCCTATTTTGACACATCCTGCTACATAAAGTTGGGTGGCACTATTGTAGCTGTTTAGACTACGTCGTAAGATAATTAGACTGAAGAAGCTCCTAAAAGGAGATAATTTCAAATTATACTATGTTGTCTACATATTCAGTACTAGATCCTAGATCATAGCTAAAGAAGCTCCTCACCTCTGAGATGGAGATGCCTTGTAATGATTTACTTCAGCACACCCTTCTTTTCTGATTTCTTGGATTTGTAATTTGAGCTCTTCGTGATCTTCCTTGAGTATCCTGAGGTTCTTCTTGAGTAGTCTGAGGTCTTTCTTGAGTATTCTGAGATCTTCCTCGTGTTTGTTCTTGTCTTTTTTCCTCTTTTCCTTAAGCTTTTCAACTTTTCTTTTGAATTTCTCTTCCGTGCTAACTTTAACCTATGAAAAAAGGCACAGTTTATAATCAAACACGCTGAAAGTTTGCACGAAGTCCATGCTCCTTAGTCAATTATAGAGAAAGTGAGTAGAGAGAAACTTGAGTCCGGATCAAAATAGACACCCTCCAGCTATTCAGATTCCTAATTTCTCATCAACTTTCAGGCAGACCATGACCCAGCTCCTAGACATCCTTCATTTTGTACACAAATCAACGGTACAAAAGAAAATCCCAAAGCAGCAATAGCCTCCACACTTTATTTTAGAAGAGAAAAAAACAAGACTCAGTTTTCCGGTGAATCGACACTTCGACAGATGAGGAGATACCTTTATGACATCTTTCAATTCGATTACCGCGTCACGGACGGAGGTGTCTGAAAACCCCTCCCGAGGCATCCCATCGCTCGGCCTGGTTGGAACCCCAAAAAATGCAGCAGCATGTTTAAGGAATCAAAGAAAAACAGAATAGACAGCAGAGCAAAACAACAAAAGGGAGTGGGCAGAAACCACTAACCCATCCGAGCAGGCAGCGGAGCAAGACCTACACCGCTTGGCATCGGAGGAGCCCGAGTCGTCCCGCCACTGATCCTGTTTCCTCTTCGTCCCCATGGAGATCTTATTTTTTGGCATGATCCCCATGGAGACCTCCCCTTCCAAGCTGTTCTTTCTGCAGCTGATTGGTGTGCAAGGCTCCTCGCTTCTTCTGTGTTGGGTCGTGCCTCCTTTTACACAGGATGACAGGAGCCGAAAGCGGCCACCGGCAGCTAACAGCTTTTGCCACTACGTGTGGGCTCCATACGGTGACTTGACCTCCACTATGAAAAAAAAAAAAACATTCATCCAGTCACAGTGACAGCAATGCGACGGGTACAGCGAGGCATTCAGAATTATATAGGCTTGTTTGCGAGGCATGCTTAACAACCAGAATGCTCCACTATGAAAAAATAGTTTGTGAGGCATGCTTAACAACCAGAACGCTCCACTATGAAAAAAAAAAAACTCATCCAGTCACAGTGACAGCACTGCCTGATAATCCATGCTTAACAACCACCTTATATACTGTATATATAAGCTTGTTTGTGAGAATGGCGTTTTGGCTCTCGGCCTCCATGGAGACAGTTTTTTTGAAAAATTCAATATTCAAAATTTTCTGTTTTAAAAAAAATCTAAAATAAATTGTACAAGTAAACAAGGATATGAGGCGTATGTGTGTAAAGTTTCAGGATGAAATACGTTGAAATGCGACCTGTATAAAAAAAAGGCAAAATTCATGATTTGGGAGGATAAATAGTATCATGTGTTAAAAAGCCCCATATTTGTCTTTTTTTGCACAACCCTCATTTCGATGACTTCGTCCTGAAAATTTCTACATACTTGTGCACTATGCCTTCATCTATCTCTGTATTTTTTTTGAGAATTTTTTTAAAATGTAAAAAATATGAATTTCCATGAATTTTGAATTTTGCATTTCAAGGCCTCGATGGAGCTCGGCTTCCGAAAGCAATTTCCGCTTGTTTATCATCAATAAATAGATAGTACTGATCATTCATACATCTGTTTCAGTTCTCTCAATCTCTAATCTTACCCCTTTGGCGAGTTTTGTATTTCAACGGCGGCGGTGGTTCTACTTGCCTATTGTTAGGACTGACAAGGCGGATCACGGCAACGACGAGGTAGAAAGGGCAGAAGGCCCAGCAGTCAGTGGAACCGGCGACCAGAAGGAGAGAGAGGCGCCTGCAGCTGGGACCCAGCTGCCAACCGTGTGAGTGGCAGGCCTGCGTGCC
The DNA here is from genome assembly GCA_021605145.1 of Aegilops bicornis. Lineage (NCBI taxonomy): Eukaryota > Viridiplantae > Streptophyta > Magnoliopsida > Poales > Poaceae > Aegilops > Aegilops bicornis. The sequence goes on from JAHIAL010000030.1 coordinate 3,173,783, forward strand.
GACTGTGTGGTGTTAACAGCGATGCATGCCTTTTCCTAGATTTAGGGCTGTTTGGTTCTAGGCCTAGCATTGTCATATTTTGCCATATATTTTTTGTCAAATTTGTCTAAGGTTAGTTCTTCAAAATGAGAGCCATAAGTTGACAAGTCTAAGAAAATCTTGCCACACTTTTTATGTGTATACCATGTAGGAGCGGACCCAGGGAAAAAGTTGAGAGGGGGCAACAAATATATGGCTATTCATGAATTAACTAGGCATTTCTCCATATAAACTAAAACCTCGGCAAAATCACTTCATTCTTCATGAGATAACCACATTCATTGCAAATTTTAAAAAATAACAATTTGAAATAAAAATGACTTACATGAGTATTTCAATATCCGAAGTTGCAAAAGAGAACATCGACACATTGTTTAACAATCCAACCTACAGCCTGGAAGAAAAAAATCGTTGTCAAATGGAAGAAGAATGAAAACATTGAAGAATGCCTTTATAAAGATGAAAAAGAGCTTTAGCACATTACCTTTCGTTTCATCCCACAACGGTTTTCACCTCATGAAAACGTTTAACTATCACATTAGATTTTTTTGCAATTCTTTTTCGACAAAGCAAATACGACTATGGTTCATACCAATTAGCACTAAAATGTCGATTGATCTTCACAATTGTCCCTGGCTTCAACTTTTTAGGACAACGCTGATGAGGCCCTTGTTGGGGAACGTAGCAGAAATTCAAAATTTTCCTACGTGTCACCAAGATCTATCTATGGAGAAACTAGCAACGAGGGAAGGAGAGTGCATCTACATACCCTTGTAGATCGCTAAGCGGAAGCGTTCATGAGAACGGGGTTGAAGGAGTCGTGCGTGATCCAAATCACCGAGATCCTAGTGCGAGCAGACGGCACCTCCGCGTTCAACACACACGTACAGCCGGTGGCGTCTCCCACGCCTTGATCCAGCAAGGAGAGAGGGAGAGGTTGAGGAAGACTCCATCCAGCAGCAGCACAATGGCGTGGTGGTGGTGGAGGCGTGGCAATCCCAGCGAGGCTTCGCCAAGCACCACGGGAGAGGAGGTGGAGGAGAGGTTGGGCTGCACCAAGAGGAGAAGTTCTCATGTGTTGGCAGCCCCAAAACCCTCAAGTATATATCGGGGAGAGGGAGGGGGGGTGCGCCCCCTCTAGGGTTTCCACCCCAAGGGGTGCGGCTGCCCCAATCCCATCTAAGGGTGGCGGCCAAGGGGAGAGGAAACTTGCCCCCAAGTTAGGTGGAAGCACCCTCCCAAACCCTAGGCGCCTTGGGCCTTGTGGGGCGCACCAGCCACACCGGGTTGGTCCCTCCCACACTTGGCCCATGCAGCCCTCCGGGGCAGTGGCCCCACTTGAGTGGACCCCGGGACCCTCCGGTGGTCCCGTCACGTTCTGATAAAATCCGAAACTTTTCCGGTGACCAAAACAGGACTTCCCATATATAAATCTTTACTGCGGACCATTCCGGAACTCCTCGTGGCGTCCGGGATCTCATCCGGGACTCGAACAACATTCGTAACCACATACAAACTTCCTTTATAACCCTAAGCGTCGCCATCGACCTTAAGTGTGTAGACCCTACGGGTTCGGGAACCATCTGCGACATGACCGAGGCGTTCTCCGGTCAATAACCAACAGCCGGGATCTGGATACCCATGTTGGCTCCCACATGTTCCACGATGATCTCATCGGATGAACCACGATGTCAAGGACTCAATCGATCCCGTATACAATTCCCTTTGTCTAGCGGTATTGTACTTGCGAGATTCGATCGTCGGTATCCCGATACCTTGTTCAATCTCGTTTCGGCAAGTCTCTTTACTCGTTCCGTAACACATCATCCCGTGATCAACCCCTTGGTCACATTGTGCACATTATGATGATGTCCTACCGAGTGGGCCGGAGATACCTCTCCGTTTACGGAGTGAAAATCCGATCTCGATTCGTGCCAACCCATGAGACACTTTCGGAGATACCTGTAATGCACCTTTATAGCCACCCGATTCACGTTGTGGCGTTTGGTACACCCAAAGCATTCCCTACGGTGTCCGGAGTTGCACAATCTCATGGTCTAAGGAAAGGATACTTGACATTAGAAAAGCTTTAGCATACGAACTACGATCTTTGTGCTAGGCTTAGTATTGGGTCTTGTCCATCACATCATTACGCTTAATGATGTGATCCGTTATCAACGACATCCAATGTCCATGGTCGTGAAAGCTGTAACCATCTATTGATCAACGAGCTAGTCAACTAGAGGCTTACTAGGGACATGGTTTTGTCTATGTACCCACACATGTATCTGAGTTTCCTATCAATACAATTATAGCATGGATAATAAGCGATTATCATGAACAAGGAAATATAATAATAACTAATTTATTATTGCCTCTAGGGCATATTTCCAACAGTCTCCCACTTGCACTAGAGTCAATAATCTAGTTCACATCGCCATGCATGTGATTAACAGCGATAGGTCACATCGCCATGTGACCAACATCCAAAGAGTTTACTAGTGTCGCTAAACTAGTTCATATCACCATGTGATTAAGACTCAATGAGTTACGGGGTTTGATCATGTTTTCCTTGTGAGAGAAGTTTTAGTCAGCGGGTCTGCGGTATTCAGATCCGTATGTACTTGCAATTCTCTATGTCATATTATATGCTGCTTCCATGCTCCACTTGGATCTATTCCAAATGGTTGCTCCACTATACGTATCCGGTTTGCTACTCGAGTCACTTTCGGATAGGTGTTAAAGCTTGCATCGGCGTAACCCCTTACGCCGAACTCTTTATTACCTCCATAATCGAGAAACATGTCCTTATTTACTCCAAGGACAATTATTGATCGCTGTCCAATGATCCATTCCTGGATCATTCTTGTACCTTATAGTGACTCATGGCAAGGCACACTTCCGATGCGGTACACTGAGATAGCATACTATAGAGCCTATGTTCGAAGCATAGGGGACGACCTTCGTCCTTTCTCTCTTTTTACTGCCGTGGTCGAGCTTTAACTCTTAACTTCATACCTTACATCTCAGGCAAGAACTCCTTCTTTGACTGATCATCTTGAACACCTTCAAGATCATGTCAAGGTATGTGCTCATTTGAAAGTATTATTAAGCATTTTGATCTATCCTTATAGATCTCGATGCTCAATGTTCAAGTAGCTTAATCCAGGTTTTCTATTGAAAAACATCTTTCAAATAACCCTATATGCTTTCCAGAAATTCTACATCATTTACGATCATCAATATGTCAACAACATATACTCATCGAAATTCTATAGTGCTCCCACTCACTTCTTTGGAAATACAAGTTTCTCATAAACTTTGTATAAACCCAAAATCTTTGATCATCCTATCAAAGTGCATATTCCAACTCCGAGATGCTTACTCCGGTCCTTAGAAGGATTGCGGAGCTAGCATACCTTTTAGCATCCTTAGGATTGACAAAACTTTTTGATTGTATCACATACAACCTTTCCTTACGTAAACCGGTAAGGAAGCTTCGTTTTTGACATCCATCCGCAGATTTCATAAATGCAGCTTGTGCTAACATGATTCCAAGCGGACTTTAAGCATCGCTACGGATGAGAAAATCTCATCATAGTCAACTCCTTGAACTTGTGAAAACTCTTCGCCACAAGTCTAGCTTCATAGACGGTGACATTACCGTCCTTGTCCGTCTTTTCTTAAAGATCCATTTATCTCAATGGCTCGCCGATCATCGGGCAAGTCCACCAAAGTCCATGCTTTGTTACGATACATGGATCCTATCTCGATTTCATGGCTTCTAACCATTTGTCGGAATTTGGGTCCACCATTGCCTCTCCATAGCTCGTAGGTTCATTGTTGTCTAGCAACATGACCTTCAAAACAGGATTGCGTACCACTCAAGTAAATGCGCATCCTTGTCACCCTACGAGGTTCTGGTAGTGACTTGATCCAAGTTTCATGATCACTATCATAGCTTCTACTTCAATTGGTGTAGGTGCCACAGAACAACTTCACGCCCTGCTACACACTAGTTGAAGTGATGGTTCAATAACCTCATCAAGTCTCCACCATCCTCCCACTCAACTTTTCGAGACGAACTTTTCCTCGAGAAAGGACCCGATTCAAGAAACAATCCCTATTGCTTCGGATCTGAATTAGGAGGTATACCCAACTGTTTTGGGTGTCCTATGAAGATGCATTTTTGTCCGCTTTGGGTTCGAGCTTATCAACTGAAACTTTTTCCACATAAGCGTCGCAGCCCCAAACTTTTAAGAAATGACGACTTAGGTTTCTCTAAACCATAGTTCATACGGTGTCATCTCAACGGAATTACGTGGTGCCCTATTAAAGTGAGTGCGGTTGTCTCTAATGCCTAACCCATGAGCGATAGTGGTAATTCGATAAGAGATATCATGATACGCACCATATCCAATAGAGTGCAACTATGATATTCGGACACACCATCACACTATGGTGTTCGTGCGGTATTAATTGTGAAACAATTTGAACAATGTCTTAATTGTGTGCCAAAACTTCGTAACTCAGATATTCATCTCTATGATCATATCATAGACATTCTATCCTCTTGTCAAGAAGATCTTAAACTTCACTCTGAAATTACTTGAACCATTCAATAATTCAGACTTGAGTTTCATCAAGTAAATACACTCAGTATCTACTTAAATCATCCGTGAAGTAAGAACATAACGATATTCACTGCATGCCTCAGCACTCATTGGACTGCACACATCAAAATGTGTTACTTCAACAAGTTGCTATCTTGTTCCATCTTACTGAAACCAAGGCTTTTCAGTCATCTTGCCCATGTGGTATGTTTTGCATATCTCAAGTGATTCAAAATCAAGTGAGTCCAAAGCGATCCATCTGCATGGAGTTTCTTCATGCGTACACACCAATAGACATGGTTCGCATGTCTCAAACTTTTCCAAAAACGAGTGAGTCCAAAGATCCATCAACATGGAGCTTCTTCATGCGTTTTATACCAATATGACTTACATGGCAGTGCCACAAGTAAGTGGTACTATCATTACTATCTTATACCTTTGGCATGAAAATGTGTATCACTACGATCGAGATTCAATAAACCATTCATTTAGGTGCAAGACCATCGAAGGTATTATTCAAATATATAGAGTAACCATTATTCTCCTTAAATGAATAGCCGTATTGCGATAGACATAATCCAATCATGTCTATGCTCAACGCAAACATCAAATGACAATTATTCTGGTTTAATACTAATCTTGATGGTAGAGGGAGCGTGCGATGTTTGATCAAATCAAACTTGGAAACACTTCCAACACACATCGTCAGCTCACCTTTAGTTAGTCTCCGTTTATTCCATAGCTCTTTTATTTCGAGTTACTAACACTTAGCAACCGAACCGGTATCTTAATACCCTGGTGCTACTAGGAGTACTAGTAAAGTACACATTAACATTATGTATATCCAATATACTTCTATCGACCTTGCCAGCCTTCTCATCTACCAAGTATCTAGGGTAATTACGCTCCGGTGGCTGTTCCCCTTATTGCGAAGCACTTAGTCTCGGGTTTGGGTTCAACCTTGGGTTTCTTCCTTTGGGCAAAGAACTGATTTGCCGTTTTATGAAGTGTCCCTTCTTGCCCTTGCCCTTCTTGAAACTAGTGGTTTCACCAACCATCAACAATTGATGCTCCTTCTTGATTTTTACTTTCGCGATGTCAAACAACGCCGAATACCTCAAGGATCATCATCTCTATCCTTGATATGTTATAGTTCATCACGAAGCTCTAGCAGCTTGGTGGCAATGACTTTGGAGAAACATCACTATCTCATCCGGAAGATCAACTCCCACTCGATTCAAGTGATTGTTGTACTCGAGACAATCTGAGCACAAGCTCAACGATTGAGCTTTTCTCCCTTAGTTTGTAGGCTAAGAAAATCGTGGAGGTCTCATACCTCTTGGCGTGGGCACGAGCCTGAAATCCTAATTTCAGCCCTCGAAACATCTCATATGTTCCGCAACATTTCGAAAACGTCTTTCGTGCCTCAACTCTAAACCGTTTAACCGAACTATCACGTAGTTATCAAAAGCGTGTATGTCCGATGTTCGCAACATCCACAAAGCGACGTTTGGGGTTCAGCACATCGAGCGGTGCATTAAGGACATAAGCTTTCTCATCCGCATAATCGCTACTTTCAACTTTCAACTATATTTTCTCTAGGAACATATCTAAACAAGTGGAACTAAAGCGCGAGCTTACGGCATAATTTGCAAAAGGTCTTTTGACTATGTTCAAGATAATTAAGTTCATCTTATGAACTCCCACTCAGATAGACATCCCTCTGGTCATCTAAGTGATTACATGATCCGAGTCAACTAGGCCGTGTCCGATCATCACGTGAGACGGACTAGTAATCATCGGTGAACATCTTCATGTTGATCGTATCTACTATACGACTCATGCTCGACCTTTCGGTCTCTGTGTTCCGAGGCCATGTATGTACATGCTAGGCTCGTCAAGTTAACTCTAAGTGTTTTGCGTGTGTAAATCTGTCTTACACCCGTTGTATGTGAACGTAAGAATCCATCACACCCGATCATCACGTGGTGCTTAGAAGCGACGAACTTTTAGCAACGGTGCAGTTAGGGGAGAACACTTCTTGAAATTGTTGTAAGGGATCATCTTATTTACTACCGTCGTTCTAAGTAAACAAGATGCATAAACATAATAAACATCACATGCAATTATATAGTAGTGACATGATATGGCCAATATCATATAGCTCCATTGATCTCCATCTTCGGGGCTCCATGATCATCATCGTCACCGGCATGACACCATGATCTCCATCATCATGATCTCCATCATCGTGTCTTCATGAAGTTGTCTCGCCAACTATTACTTCTACTACTATGGCTACCGTTAGCAATAAAGTAAAGTAATTACATGGCGTTGTTTAATGACACGCAGGTCATACAATAAATAAAGACAACTCCTATGGCTCCTGCGGTTGTCATACTCATCGACATGCAAGTCGTGAATCCTATTACAAGAACATGATCAATCTCATACATCACATATCATTCATCACATTCTTCTTGGCCATATCACATCACATAGCATACCCTGCAAAAACAAGTTAGACGTCCTCTAATTGTTGTTTGCATGTTTTACGTGGCTGCTATGGGTTTCTAGCAAGAACGTTTCTTACCTATGCAAAACCACAACGTGATATGCCAATTGCTATTTACCCTTCATAAGGACCCTTTTCATCGAATCCGTTCCGACTAAAGTGGGAGACTGGCACCCGCTAGCCACCTTATGCACCAAGTGCATGTCGATTCAGTGGAACCTGTCTCACGTAAGAATGCGTGTAAAGGTCGGTCCGGGCCGCTTCATCCCACAATACCGTCGAAACAAGATTGGACTAGTAACGGTAAGCATATTGAACAACATCAACGCCCACAACTACTTTGTGTTCTACTCGTGCAAAGAATCTACACAATAGACCTAGCTCATGATGCCACTGTTGGGGAACCTAGCAGAAATTCAAAATTTTCCTACGTGTCACCAAGATCTATCTATGGAGAAACTAGCAACGAGGGAAGGAGAGTGCATCTACATACCCTTGTAGATCGCTAAGCGAAAGCGTTCATGAGAACGGGGTTGAAGGAGTCGTACTCGTGCGTGATCCAAATCACCGGAGATCCTAGTGCGAGCAGACGGCACCTCAGCGTTCAACACACGTACAGCCGGTGGCGTCTCCCACGCCTTGATCCAGCAAGGAGAGAGGGAGAGGTTGAGGAAGACTCCATCCAGCAGCAGCCTGTGGCGTGGTGGTGGTGGAGGAGCGTGGCAATCCAGCAGGGCTTCGCCAAGCACCACGGGAGAGGAGGAGGAGAGGTAGGGCTGCACCAAGAGGAGAAGTTCTCATGTGTTGGCAGCCCCAAAACCCTCAAGTATATATAGGGGAGAGGGAGGGGGGTGCGCCCCCTCTAGGGTTTCCACCCCAAGGGGTGCGGCTGCCCCAATCCCATCTAAGGGTGGCGGCCAAGGGGGGAGAGGGGGGAAACTTGCCCCCAAGTTAGGTGGAAGCACCCCCTCCCCAAACCCTAGGCGCCTTGGGCCCTTGTGGGGGGGCGCACCAGCCCACAGGGTTGGTCCCTCCCACACTTGGCCCATGCAGCCTCCGGGGCAGTGGCCCCACTTAGTGGACCCGGGACCCTCCCGGTGGTCCCAGTGCGTTACCGATAAAATCCAAACTTTTCCGGTGACCAAAACAGGACTTCCCATATATAAATCTTTACTGCAGACCATTTGGAACTCCTCGTGACGTCCGGGATCTCATCCGGACTCCGAACAACATTCGGTAACCACATACAAACTTCCTTTATAACCCTAGCGTCATCGAACCTTAAGTGTGTAGACCCTACGGGTTCGGGAACCATGCAGACATGACCGAGACGCTCTCCGGTCAATAACCAACAGCGGGATCTGGATACCCATGTTGGCTCCCACATGTTCCACGATGATCTCATCGGATGAACCACGATGTCAAGGACTCAATCGATCCCGTATACAATTCCCTTTGTCTAGCGGTATTGTACTTGCCCGAGATTCGATCGTCGGTATCCCGATACCTTGTTCAATCTCGCTTCCGCAAGTCTCTTTACTCGTTCCGTAACACATCATCCCGTGATCAACCCCTTGGTCACATTGTGCACATTATGATGATGTCCTACCGAGTGGGCCCAGAGATACCTCTCCGTTTACACGGAGTGAAAAATCCGATCTCGATTCGTACCAACCGCAATGTACACTTTCGGAGATACCGTAATGCACCTTTATAGCCACCCGATTCGTTGTGGCGTTTGGTACACCCAAAGCATTCCTCACGGTATCCGGGAGTTGCACAATCTCATGGTCTAAGGAAAGGATACTTGACATTAGAAAAGCTTTAGCATACGAACTACGATCTTTGTGCTAGGCTTAGTATTGGCTCTTGTCCATCACATCATTCTGCTAATGATGTGATCCCGTTATCAACGACATCCAATGTCCATGGTCGTGAAAGCTGTAACCATCTATTGATCAACGAGCTAGTCAACTAGAGGCTTACTAGGGACATGGTTTTGTCTATGTACCCACACATGTATCTGAGTTTCCTATCAATACAATTATAGCATGGATAATAAACGATTATCATGAACAAGGAAATATAATAATAACTAATTTATTATTGCCTCTAGGGCATATTTCCAACAGTCTCCCACTTGCACTAGAGTCAATAATCTAGTTCACATCGCCATGTGATTAACAACGATAGGTCACATCGCCATGTGACCAACATCCAAAGAGTTTACTAGTGTCGCTAAACTAGTTCATATCACCATGTGATTAAGACTCAATGAGTTCTGGGGTTTGATCATGTTTTCCTTGTGAGAGAAGTTTTAGTCAACGGGTCTGCAGTATTCAGATCCGTATGTACTTTGCAATTCTCTATGTCATATTGTAAACGCTGCTTCCATGCTCCACTTGGATCTATTCCAAATGGTTGCTCCACTATACGTATCCGGTTTGCTACTCAGAGTCACTCGGATAGGTGTTAAAGCTTGCATCGACGTAACCCCTTACGCCAACTCTTTATTACCTCCATAATCGAGAAACATGTCCTTATTTACTCCAAGGACAATTATTGACCATTGTCAATGATCCATTCCTGGATCATTCTTGTACCCTTTGACCGACTCATGGCAAGGCACACTTCCGGTAAGCGGTACACAAAGATAGCATACTATAGAGCCTATGTCTGAAGCATAGGGACGACCTTCGTCCTTTCTCTCTTTTACGCCGTGGTCGAAGCTTTAACTCTTAACTTCATACCTTACATCTCGTGCAAGAACTCCTTCTTTGGTAGATCCATCTTGAACACCTTCAAGATCATGTCAAGGTATGTGCTCATTTGAAAGTATTATTAAGCATTTTGATCTATCCTTATAGATCTCGATGCTCAATGTTCAAGTAGCTTAATCCAGGTTTTCTATTGAAAACATCTTTCAAATAACCCTATATGCTTTCCAGAAATTCTACATCATTTCGATCATCAATATGTCAACAACATATACTCATCGAGAAATTCTATAGTGCTCCCACTCACTTCTTTGGAAATACAAGTTTCTCATAAACTTTGTATAAACCCAAAATCTTTGATCATCCTATCAAAGTGCATATTCTAACTCCGAGATGCTTACTCCAGTCCTTAGAAGGATTGCTGGAGCTAGCATACCTTTTAGCATCCTTAGGATTGACAAAACTTTTTTGATTGTATCACATACAACCTTTCCTTACGAAAACTGGTAAGGAAGCTTCGTTTTTGACATCCATCTGCCAGATTTCATAAATGCAGCTTGTGCTAACATGATTCCGACGGACTTTAAGCATCGCTACGGATGAGAAAATCTCATCGTAGTCAACTCCTTGAACTTGTGAAAAACTCTTCGCCACAAGTCTAGCTTCATAGGCGGTGACATTACCGTCCTTGTCCGTCTTTTTCTTAAAGATCCATTTATCTCAATGGCTTGCCGATCATCGGGCAAGTCCACCAAAGTCCATGCTTTGTTCTGATACATGGATCCTATCTCGGATTTCATGGCTTCTAACCATTTGTCGGAATTTGGGTCCACCATTGCCTCTCCATAGCTCGTAGGTTCATTGTTGTCTAGCAACATGACCTTCAAGACAGGATTGCGTACCACTCTGAAGTAGTACGCATCCTTGTCACCCTACGAGGTTCGGTAGTGACTTGATCCGAAGTTTCATGATCACTATCATAAGCTTCTACTTCAATTGGTGTAGGTGCCACAGGAACAACTTCACGTGCCCCTGCTACACACTAGTTGAAGTGATGGTTCAATAACCTCATCAAGTCTCCACCATCCTCCCGATCAACTTTTCGAGACGAACTTTTCCTCGAGAAAGGACCCGATTCAAGAAACAATCCCTATTGCTTCCGGATCTGAATTAGGAGGTATACCCAACTGTTTTGGGTGTCCTATGAAGATGCATTTTGTCCGCTTTGGGTTCGAGCTTATCAACCTGAAACTTTTCCACATAAGCGTCGCAGCCCCAAACTTTTAAGAAATGACAGCTTAGGTTTCTCTAAACCATAGTTCATACGGTGTCATCTCAACGGAATTACGTGGTGCCCTATTAAAGTGAGTGCGGTTGTCTCTAATGCCTAACCCATGAACGATAGTGGTAATTCGATAAGAGATATCATGATACGCACCATATCCAATAGAGTGCAACTATGATATTCGGACACACCATCACACTATGGTGTTCCAGGCGGTATTAATTGTGAAACAATTTGAACAATGTCTTAATTGTGTGCCAAAACTCGTAACTCAGATATTCATCTCTATGATCATATCATAGACATTCTATCCTCTTGTCACGAAGATCTTAAACTTCACTCTGAAATTACTTGAACCATTCAATAATTCAGACTTGAGTTTCATCAAGTAAATACACTCAGTATCTACTTAAATCATCCGTGAAGTAAGAACATAACGATATTGACTGCATGCCTCAGCACTCATTGGACTGCACACATCAAAATGTGTTACTTCAACAAGTTGCTATCTTGTTCCATCTCACTGAAACCAAGGCTTTTCAGTCATCTTGCCCATGTGGTATGTTTTGCATATCTCAAGTGATTCAAAATCAAGTGAGTCCAAACGATCCATCTGCATGGAGTTTCTTCATGCGTACACACCAATCGACATGGTTTGCATGTCTCAAACTTTTCCAAAAACGAGTGAGTCCAAAGATCCATCAACATGGAGCTTCTTCATGCGTTTTATACCAATATGACTTACATGGCGATTGCCACAAGTAAGTGGTACTATCATTACTATCTTATACCTTTGGCATGAAAATGTGTATCACTACGATCGAGATTCAATAAACCATTCATTTAGGTGCAAGACCATCAAGGTATTATTCAAATATATAGAGTAACCATTATTCTCCTTAAATGAATAACAGTATTGTGATAGACATAATCCAATCATGTCTATGCTCAACGCATAAACGCAAATGACAATTATTACGGTTTAATACTAATCTTGATGGTAGAGGAGGCGTGCGATGTTTGATCAAATCAAACTTGGAAACACTTCAACACACATCGTCGACTCACCTTTAGCTAGTCTCCGTTTATTCCATAGCTCTTTTATTTCGAGTTACTAACACTTAGCAACCGAACCGGTATCTTAATACCCTGGTGCTACTAGGAGTACTAGTAAAGTACACATTAACATTATGTATATCCAATATACTTCTATCGACCTTGCCAGCCTTCTCATCTACCAAGTATCTAGGGTAATTCTGCTCCAGTGGCTGTTCCCCTTTTTTCATAAGCACTTAGTCTCGGGTTTGGGTTCAACCTTGGGTTTCTTCACTGGAGCAGCAACTGATTTGCCGTTTCATGAAGTGTCCCTTCTTGCCCTTGCCCTTCTTGAAACTAGTGGTTTCACCAACCATCAACAATTGATGCTCCTTCTTGATTTTTACTTTCGCGATGTCAAACAACACGAATACCTCAAGGATCATCATCTCTATCCTTGATATGTTATAGTTCATCACGAAGCTCTAGCAGCTTGGTGGCAATGACTTTGGAGAAACATCACTATCTCATACGCAAGATCAACTCCCACTCGATTCAAGTGATTGTTGTACTCGGACAATCTGAGCACAAGCTCAACGATTGAGCTTTTCTCCCTTAGTTTGTAGGCTAAGAAAATGCGTCGGAGGTCTCATACCTCTTGGCGTGGAGCACGAGCCCTGAAATCCTAATTTCAGCCCTCGAAACATCTCATATGTTCCGCGACATTTCGAAAACGTCTTTTGGTGCCTCAACTCTAAACCGTTTAACTGAACTATCACGTAGTTATCAAAACGTGTATGTCCGATGTTCGCAACATCCACAAACGACGTTTGGGGTTCAGCACATTGAGCGGTGCATTAAGGACATAAGCTTTCTACTGTCCGCATAATCGCTACTTTCAACTTTCAACTATATTTTCTCTAGGAACATATCTAAGCAGTGGAACTAAAGCGCGAGCTTACGACATAATTTGCAAAAGGTCTTTTGACTATGTTCAAGATAATTAAGTTCATCTTATGAACTCCCACTCAGACAGACATCCCTCCGGTCATCTAAGTGATTACATGATCCGAGTCAACTAGGCCGTGTCCGATCATCACGTGAAGACGGACTAGTAATCATCGGTGTAAATCTTCATGTTGATCGTTTTTTCAATACGAATCATGCTCGTCCTTTCGGTCTACGTGTTCCGAGGCCATGTCTGTACATGCTAGGCTCGTCAAGTTAACCCTAAGTGTTTTGCGTGTGTAAATCTGTCTTACACCCGTTGTATGTGAACGTAAGAATCCATCACACCCGATCATCACGTGGTGCTTAGAAGCGGCGAACTTTAGCAACGGTGCACGTTAGGGAGAACACTTCTTGAAATTGTTGTAAGGGATCATCTTATTTACTACCGTCGTTCTAAGTAAACAAGATGCATAAACATAATAAACATCACATGCAATTATATAGTAGTGACATGATATGGCCAATATCATATAGCTCCATTGATCTCCATCTTGAGGCTCCATGATCATCATCGTCACTGGCATGACACCATGATCTCCATCATCATGATCTCCATCATCGTGTCTTCATGAAGTTGTCTCGCCAACTATTACTTCTACTACTATGGCTCCCGGTTAGCAATAAAGTAAAGTAATTACATGGCATTGTTTAATGACACGCAGGTCATACAATAAATAAAGACAACTCCTATGGCTCCTGCCGGTTGTCATACTCATCGACATGCAAGTCGTGAATCCTATTACAAGAACATGATCAATCTCATACATCACATATCATTCATCACATTCTTCTTGGCCATATCACATCACATAGCATACCCTGCAAAACAAGTTAGGCGTCCTCTAATTGTTGTTTGCATGTTTTTACGTGGCTGCTATGGGTTTCTAGCAAGAACGTTTCTTACCTCGCAAAACCACAGCGTGATATGCCAATTGCTATTTACCCTTCATAAGGACCCTTTTCGCCGAATCCGTTCCGACTAAAGTGGGAGAGGCGGCACCCGCTAGCCACCTTATGCACCAAGTGCATGTCGATTCGGTGGAACACATCTCACGTAAGAATGCGTGTAAGGTCGGTCCGGGCCGCTTCATCCCACAATACCGTCGAAACAAGATTGGACTAGTAACGGTAAGCATATTGAACATCATCAACGCCCACAACTACTTTGTGTTCTACTCGTGCAAAGAATCTACATAATAGACCTAGCTCATGATGCCCTTTGTTGGGAACCTAGCAGAAATTCAAAATTTTCCTCGTGTCACCAAGATCTATCTATGGAGAAACTAGCAACGAGGAAGGAGAGTGCATCTACATACCCTTGTAGATCGCTAAGCGGAAGCGTTCATGAGAACGGGGTTGAAGGAGTCGTACTAAATGCGTGATCCAAATCACTAGGAGATCCTAGTGCCGAGCAGACGGCACCTCCGCGTTCAACACACGTACAGCCGGTGGCGTCTCCCACGCCTTGATCCAGCAAGGAGAGAGGGAGAGGTTGAGGAAGACTCCATCCAGCAGCAGCACAACGGCGTGGTGGTGGTGGAGGGCGTGGCAATCCAGCAGGGAGCCGCCAAGCACCACGGGAGAGGAGGAGGAGGAGAGGTAGGGCTGCACCAAGAGGAGAAGTTCTCATGTGTTGGCAGCCCCAAAACCCTCAAGTATATATAGGGAGAGGGAGGGGTGCGCCCTCTGGGGTTTCCACCCCAAAGTGCGGCTGCCCCAATCCCATCTAAGGGTGGCGGCCAAGGGGAGAGGGGAAACTTGCCCCCAAGTTAGGTGGAAGCACCCCTCCCAAACCCTAGGCGCCTTGGGCCCTTGTGAGGCGCACCAGCCCACACCTGGGCTGGTCCCCTCCACACTTGGCCCATGCAGCCCTCGGGGCAGTGGCCCCACTTGGTGGACCCCAGGACCCTCCCGGTGGTCCCGTGCGATACCGATAAAATCCAAACTTTTCCGGTGACCAAAACAGGACTTCCCATATATAAATCTTTACCTCCAGACCATTCCGGAACTCCTCGTGGCGTCCGGGATCTCATCCGGGACTCGAACAACATTCGGTAACCACATACAAACTTCCTTTATAACCCTAAGCGTCCATCGAACCTTAAGTGTGTAGACCCTACGGGTTCGGGAACCATCTTGAGACATAATGAGGCGTTCTCCGGTCAATAACCAACAGCGGGATCTGGATACCCATGTTGGCTCCCACATGTTCCACGATGATCTCATCGGATGAACCCACGATGTCAAGGACTCAATCGATCCCGTATACAATTCCCTTTGTCTAGCGGTATTGTACTTGCCGAGATTCGATCGTCGGTATCCCGATACCTTGTTCAATCTCGTTTCCGGCAAGTCTCTTTACTCGTTCCGTAACACATCATCCGTGATCAACCCCTTGGTCACATTGTGCACATTATGATGATGTCCTACCGAGTGGGCCAGAGATACCTCTCCGTTTACGGAGTGACAAATCCGATCTCGATTCGTGCCAACCCAATGGACACTTTCGGAGATACCTGTAATGCACCTTTATAGCCACCCGATTCGTTGTGGCGTTTGGTACACCAAAGCATTCCCTACGGTATCCGGAGTTGCACAATCTCATGGTCTAAGGAAAGGATACTTGACATTAGAAAAGCTTTAGCATCTGAACTACGATCTTTGTGCTAGGCTTAGTATTGGGTCTTGTCCATCACATCATTCTCGCTAATGATGTGATCCCGTTATCAACGACATCCAATGTCCATGGTCGAGAAGCTGTAACCATCTATTGATCAACGAGCTAGTCAACTAGAGGCTTACTACGGACATGGTTTTGTCTATGTACCCACACATGTATCTGAGTTTCCTATCAATACAATTATAGCATGGATAATAAACGATTATCATGAACAAGGAAATATAATAATAACTAATTTATTATTGCCTCTAAGGCATATTTCCAACAGCCCTCACATTACTTTCTTCTTATATCCTCGTGTCGATTGGGATTGTAATATGCAATCCTCTTCCTTTCTGTTTGTGAGTCCTCTTCCTTTTAGATGGATACACTGGAAGCTTGTTCAGATCAACTAGTATTCAGGCATCTTGGAGATTGTTGGTTTTTGGAATAACCTCTCCATTACATTCCCAGCAACTTTTAAGTGCTAAAACGCAAAACATTAAGGCCTCCTTTGATTTGAAGGATTTTTCATAGGAAAAACGCAGGAATGCTCATTCCATAGGATTTGCTACTGTTGCGCCATTTGATTTGCAGGAACTAGTCCGGAGGAATACAATTGCGATTCAGAGGAACACTGTTGGTTTCCCGTGATTTTGCCGGAAGTGAAACATTGAGTCAGACCTCTTTTTTACACAAAGACCGGGGCAAGAGGGGTAAAGCTGCATACCAGTGCATGGTTTCTCTACTGAATAATGCATTCCTTCGATTTTGGTTCCTGCATTTCAAACGTTCCGTTTGTTTTATATTCCTCTACTTTCTCACTGTTTTTCAGTCCTCTGTTTTACACCTGCAATCCTATAGTTTTCCTATATTTTTTTCTATTCCAGTGTTTTTGCAATCATGTGAATCAAAGAGGCCCTAAATGAATTGTCATGTTGAACATCATACATGAAGTTGAAGTGTGCTGAAGACTAGGAAGAATAGATTATTCGAATGAAATTTTGATGTGTCAGTCTAGACTAAAATTGGACCTGAAATTTACATCTTACGAGAAATTTTTTTAAACTGACCTAGTCATCTAAACCTGAAAATTATACACATAAATTGATTATACTAATATGGTTTGTACATATAGAAACTGCAAACGAGCAAAAAAGATTGAAAAGAAAGAACCCTAGTGATCTACGTAGTACTCCCTTTATTTCTTTTTAGTTTGCGTATAAGATTTGATCAAAGTCAAACTTTATAAAGTTTGACCAACTTTGTTTGAAAAAATATCAACGTCTAAAATACTAAAACCATATGGTATGAAAATTAATTTCATGATGCACCTAACAATATTGATTTCATATTGTGAATCTTTGATATATTTTCTATAAACTTAGTTAAAGTTGACAAAATTTGACTTGAACCAAATCTTATATGCAGACTAAAAATAAACGGGGAGTATATATGTACGACTTACTTGATGTCAATTAGAACGCTAGAATTGCAGAATTGGTGATGAGTCCGTGTTGCGGCGGCAACGTGCAAGCGCGAGAGATGGGCGACGGCAAGTCGCTGATGGCGTGATGCCACGATCGCCTGAACGACAATTTCGGGGTGGATGCCGTATCATGCGTTTTTTACTTTCAGTCATTACGCGCGTGCGTTGATTAGGGCCGCACTAGTCGATCGAATAATGCAATCGTAGGTTCTGGCTCGCAGCGTAGGCTGTTTCTTGGTCGTGGGCTGTTTCTAGCCTTCTACAGATTTAGAATATATATAGGCTTTTGAAAATAAACAAGAAATTGGGCTGAGCGGGGCCAAAGTAATGGGCCAAGTGGGGGCACACGGAGCTTGATCTAATCGATCCAAGACTCAAGGATGGGACGCGCAACTGGATTAGTACCAATATTCGGATATAAATTGGGGGATACAGGGAGAATCGGGGGTGAGAATCAGCAAGCAAAGAGAGGAATACAGAGAGCAGGAGGTGAGGAACTGGAGCCAGGGGAAGAGAGACTTGGAGAACGATTCATTCCTTCGATCCCTCCTGATGTGCTTCCCTGCTTGCATATATAGTTTGCGTCGTGTGGGCCCTAGCCTCCAATGACAAGCCCGTCCCATAAGCCCAGGCCCAGTTTACACACGTACATTGACAGCCCATAGTGGGGGTGTTACACTCTCCATCCCTTGAAATTCGGCTTGCCCTCAAGCCGATGATGATCAAGCTGGACTCATGAGCGCCTCCAATCTCGTGTAGCCAAAGAGTCGGCCCTCCTGGGTCGTAGGGTAGTATCATGTGCTTGCAAATGGTCAGCTCGAAGGAACCAAACATGACTTCACTGCCAAATGGAGTTGCAACTGAAGAGTAGGACATCTTGTCGACACACATGATACATCTGAACCAACTAGTGTCCTTGACAACAAGCAGGAAATTGCAAGATTTTGGCTCTCCACTGACCAGATCCCGAAAGCAAATGATAGACAAAAGATAGTAACAACACTCACGTACATAACCAGTGTACTGTTGTACCCTTTCTTTTGCTTGAGCCCATGACCAGAAAGAATCAAGCAGCTGGTTAGTAGGTCGGAGTTGTTTGCAACAACATGACTGCAGGTACTAAGCTGCCTTGCGGTTGATGATCCATCTCATAATTCAGCCCTGCTATGAACATCTCCACATGCTTATATATATATGAGGATATTGTGATACGAGGTGTCGATGCATGACTGGCTTTTTGTATCAGATAGAAACCACCGGAGGACATGTGAGCATTCGATCTAAGAATAAAGCTCAGTTACGCTGGTCTCAAGAAATGCCAGGAATTGAAGGTAGAAGCACACAACAGAATCATCTCCAAAACACTTGATGTTGATGATGACACCAATTGCACACGGTCCATCCACAATAAGTTGCAGCAAACTCTATGATTATGTGTAGTATGGAGTCAATAACTGATATCGAAGTTCCAATAATAAAATGTACGATGCCGTGGTCCCATTGTTGTCCGAAAAATATACCCTCTTGTACCAAAGCAAGTGAGAGCACTAAACCTGTAAATAACTAGAGTCCCTTGAATCGAGTGTAATTCCCCTTGTATTTCTTACGTAGATGATCAAACCCAAGTTCAACAAAGTTCCTGCTGCAATGGTTTACATGTACAGCCCCACTTGTCTGTTTTGGCTCGGTAGGTGCCCATGGTAACTTCCCAAGCGGTGGACTTGATTTTGAGGGAAGGAAACCATAGCCTTCCCGTAGTTTTGTGCTGAGGCGATACCAACATATTTTGTACCAGCCGGGGTGGTGGCCAAGATATCGCCCGACTTGCTTGTGGAAGAACCACTATGTTGGTTGTAGAACATGCCGATTCGGTGACAGCCTTTCGTTGGCACCATACCCTGCATAGCCAGATCCGTAACAACAAGGCACGATGGAATGTAATGAAGAATAAGCCCAAGGTGCCAGTTCAATATAACACAGCCTCTTAGCTTGTTCACTCACTTCGTAAATAGAATTAAGCTTCGCTCTTGGTCAAAAGTTCTCAAGAAATCGCAAACTCCGTCAGTATGCTTACTCACAAATTCTACTAGAATGCCATTGAATAAAACTTGCGCTTTCAATTCCGTTTTCAGTATATTATCACCAGCCCTCATGCACTCCAAATAACTTGCTCGATGAGATGAACACCACTGCTGCATATATGCACAGTGCCAATGACCAAGCCCTCAATATAATAGAACTCACAACAGAGGCTTCTATATGCAACAAGTACTTGTAAATAATTTTCATGAGATGAGCTAGTCCAATGCAAGGCCAAACGGGCAACATAACATTTGAGATCCTCGTGTGGCTGATCTGTAGATAGTTTCCCAGATATACCTTGAGTTGCTGGCCATTGATCTTGAGGATTGGTTGCTTTTGAATGGCATTTGAACGAAGGCCACGGCATTGGTCGTGGCACTTGTCCTTGTTGTTCGATTGTCACACTCTCATCCAGCCTGTACATGGGGGTCAACACACCAATGTGATCTAAGAAGAGGGTCAAACATCTTGTTGGGGCCATGGTGTCCCATTCGAGGATGGAAAATGGCCACTGCAGTGAGGTTGGCGCAACCTCTAGAGGAGTTGTGGAGGATGGGGTCACACTCCACAGAATCACGGGTGCGACCACAGGAATGTTGACATCAGCATGGGTCAGACAACCAGTCGAGCATGCCATGGGCATTGGTGCAGCAACACTGATGGCTTCGATGTTGAGGGTCTCTTCGCGCACAGTAGAGGTTGCGGGCTCAAGGAAGATGTCAAAGGTGGCCTCACGACTCGGGCACTCCATCGAACATGTCATAGGCGTCGGTGCAGCAAGGCTACTGCTGTCAATGGCGATGATGCCATGGTCTGCACCGCCTCTGCTGGGGCACCGAAGCTCGGGAAAAGCGTCCGTGACTATCATCAGACGCATGAGGGCGTGGACTCCATGGCCGTTGCCAAGTTTCTTTGCGATCATCGCCGCCTCCTCGGCGATTTCATCCTCTCTTATCCGGGCAAGGGACGAAGCACCGGTGATGCTTGATGGAGATCGCGATCCGCGACAAAGATCTTGGATATCTTCCGCAAGCCCTCGATGTCTTGGTGGTGAAGCTCTTGATGCTCAGGTTGGGGTTGATATCCAGCATGCGTTGTACGCATTCCCAGAATGCCGCCGTGTATTCGGCCACGGTTGCGATCTGCTTCTGTTCGAGCAGCGAGCACAAGTGCAGGTTGTACTCCGGCGACACGTCCTGGATGTCAAGGAGGCAGGCATGCTCGTAGATGCACCGGCCATGCATGACGAGAGCCCGTGCTGCTCCACGTCTTGATCGAAGTTGAACCACCGCCTCCACATGGTGGATTCTCTGGAACACGGAGATCTTTACCACGTCATACGCTGCAAACACCTGTTGCAACGTCTCCTCACTGACCGGGTAGTACACATGATGCACAGTGATGTGGAGAACACCGCTGGTGAAAAACTCTTGGTGGCTCGACATTTTGTCGAACACACGGTAGGCGTAAGTGGGTGGGGATTTTTTCTTGGCTCTGAATACCAAATTGTCACGACCTGGACTCAAGGATGGGACGCAAGAATCGGATTAGTACCAATATTCGGATATAAATTGGGGGATACAGGAGAATCGAGGCGAGAATCAGCAAGCAAAGAGAGGAATCTGAGAGGCAGGAGGTGAGGAACTGGAGCCGGGGAAGAGAGACTTGGAGAACGATTCATTCCTTCGATCCCTCTGATGTGCTTCCCTGGTTGCATATATAGTTTTGCGTCGTGTGGGCCCTAGCCTCCAATGACAAGCCCGTCCCATAAGCCCGAGGCCCAGTTTACACCACGTACATTGACAGCCCATAGTGGGGTGTTACACTCTCCATCCTTGAAATTCGGCTTGCCCTCAAGCCGATGATGATCAAGCTGGACTCATGAGCGCATCCAATCTCGTGTAGCCAAAGAGTCGGCCCTCCGGGTCGTAGGGTAGTATCATGTGCTTGCAAATGGTCAGCTCGAAGGAACCAAACATGACTTCACCGCCAAATGGAGTTGCAATCAAGAGTAGGACATCTTGTCGACACACATGATACATCTGAACCAACTAGTGTCCTTGACAACAAGCAGGAAATTGCAAGATTTTGGCTCTCCACCCACCGGATCCCCAAAGCAAATGATAGACAAAAGATAGTAACAACACTCACGTACATAACCAAAGGTCTTTGTTGTACCCTTTCTTTTGCTTGAGCCCATGACCGTAAAGAATCAAGCGGTGGTTAGTAGGTCGGAGTTGTTTGCAACAACATGACTGCAGGTACTAAGCTGCCTTGCGGTTGATGATCCATCTCATAATTCAGCCCCGCTATGAACATCTCCACATGCTTATATATATATGAGGATATTGTGATACGAGGTGTCGATGCATGACCGGCTTTTGTATCGAGATAGAAACCACCAGAGGACATGTGAGCATTCGATCCGAGAATAAAGCTCGATTCTCTTGGTGCGAAGAAATGCCGAGGAATTGAAGGTAGAAGCACACAACAGAATCATCTCCAAAACACTTCGATGTTGATGATGACACCAATTGCACACGGTCCGATCCACAATAAGTTGCAGCAAAGTCTATGATTATGTGTAGTATGGAGTCAATAAGCGATATCAAGTTCCAATAATAAAATGTACGATGCGAGGTCCCATTGTTGTCGAGAAAATATACCCTCTTGTACCAGCAAGTGAGAGCACTAAACCTGTAAATAACTAGAGTCCCTTGAATCGAGTGTAATTCTCCTTGTATTTCTTCTCAGATGATCAAACCCAAGTTCAACAAAGTTCCTGCTGCAATGGTTTACATGTACAGCCCCACTTGTCTGCTTTTGGCTCGGTAGGTGCCCATGGTAACTTCCCAAGCCGGTGGACTTGATTTTTGAGGAAGGAAACCATAGCCTTCCCGTAGTTTTGTACAGAGACGATACCAACATATTTTGTACCAGCCGGGGTGGTGGCCAAGATCGCAATCGACTTGCTTGTGGAAGAACCACTATGTTGGTTGTAGAACATGCCGATTCAGTGTGACAGCCTTCGTTGGCACCATACCCTGCATAGCCAGTCCGTAACAACAAGGCCTCGATGAAATGTAATGAAGAATAAGCCCAAGGTGCCAGTTCAATATAACACAGCCTCTTAGCTTGTTCACTCACTTGAAATAGAATTAAGCTTCGCTCTTGGTCAAAAGTTCTCAAGAAATCGCAAACTCCGTCAGTATGCTTACTCACAAATTCCACTAGAATGCCATTGAATAAAACTTGCGCTTTCAATTCCGTTTTCAGTATATTATCACCAGCCCTCATGAACTCCAAATAACTTGCTCGATGAGATGAACACCACTGCTGCATATATGCACAGTGCCAATGACCCCAAGCCCCCTCAATATAATAGAACTCACAACAGAGGCTTCTATATGCAACAAGTACTTGTAAATAATTTTCATGAGATGAGCTAGTCCAATGCAAGGCCAAACGGGCAACATAACATTTGAGATCCTCGTGTGGCTGATCTGTAGATAGTTTCCCAAATATACCTTGAGTTGCTGGCCATTGATCTTGAGGATTGGTTGCTTTTGAATGGCATTTGAACGAAGGCCACGGCATTGGTCGTGGCACTTGTCCTTGTTGTTCGATTGTCACACTCTCATCCAGCCTTTGCATATGGGGGTCAACACACCAATGTGATCTAAGAAGAGGGTCAAACATCTTGTTGGGGCCATGGTGTCCCATTCGAGGATGGAAAATGGCCACTGCAGTGAGGTTGGCGCAACCTCTAGAGGAGTTGTGGAGGATGGGGTCACACTCCACAGAATCAGGGGTGCGACCACAGGAATGTTGACATCAGCATGGGTCAGACAACCAGTCGAGCATGCCATGGGCATTGGTGCAGCAACACCGATGGCCCGATGTTGAGGGTCTCTTCACGCACAGTAGAGGTTGCGGGCTCAAGGAAGATGTCAAAGGTGGCCTCACGACTCGGGCACTCCATCGAACATGTCATAGGCGTCGGTGCAGCAAGGCTACTGCTGTCAATGGCGATGATGCCATGGTCTGCACCGCACTCTGCTGGGGCACCGAGCTCGGGGAAAACGTCCGTGACTATCACTGTAGGCATGAGGACGTGGACTCCATGGCCGTCGCCAAGTTTCTTTGCAGTCATCGCCGCCTCCTCGGCGATTTCATCCTCTCTTATCCGGGCAAGGGACGAAGCACCAGTGATGCTTGATGGAGATCGCGACCGCACAGCATCTTGGATATCTTCCCGCAAGCCCTCGATGTACTGGTGGACGAAGCTCTTGATGCTCAGGTTGGGGTTGATATCCAGCATGCGTTGTACGCATTCCCAGAATGCCGCCGTGTATTCGGCCACGGTTGCGATCTGCTTCTGTTCGAGCAGCGAGCACAAGTGCAGGTTGTACTCCGGCGACACGTCCTGGATGTCAAGGAGGCAGGCATGCTCGTAGATGCACCGGCCATGCATGACGCGAGCCCGTGCTGCTCACGTCTTGATCGAAGTTGAACCACCGCCTCCACATGGTGGATTCTCCGAACACGGAGATCTTTACCACGTCATATGCTGCAAACACACTGTTAACGTCTCCTCACCGACCGGGTAGTACACATGATGCATGCGATGTGGAGAACACCGCTGGTGAACAACTCTTGGTGGCTCGACATTTTGTCGAACACCTGGTAGGCAGAAGTGGGTGGGGATTTTTTTCTTGGCTCTGAATACCAAATTGTCACGACCCAGACTCAAGGATGGGACGCGCAACTGGATTAGTACCAATATTCGGATATAAATTGGGGGATACAGGGAGAATCGGGGGCGAGAATCAGCAAGCAAAGAGAGGAATACAGAGAGCAGGAGGTGAGGAACTGGAGCCAGGGGAAGAGAGACTTGGAGAACGATTCATTCCTTCGATCCCTCCTGATGTGCTTCCCTGGTTGCATATATAGTTTGCGTCGTGTGGGCCCTAGCCTCCAGTGACAAGCTCGTCCCATAAGCCCAGGCCCAGTTTACACACGTACATTGACAGCCCATAGTGGGGGTGTTACAGTGTACGAACAAAAATTGAGTGGGGGCAGCTGCCCCCAGCGTCCGCCCCTGATACCATGTAGATCCTAAATGTGGCTGGCCTAAGGTGTGGATTAAACCAAACACTCATTTAAATTGGTCAAATTTGCTCAACTTTAAATGTGGTAATCTTTAACAAAATTAGTTACAAACCAAACAACCCCTTAGATCGGCCATGTTAGAGCAACTCCAACGGGCCGACCCAAACAGACGACGATTTCGTCCGCCTTTTGTCCGTTTGGGTCGGCCGCCCGCTCGGCGTCCGCTTCGTTTTTCATATGGGTCGGCAACGCGCCCAACGCGCCGACCCATATGTGCAGGCGTGGCCGGCTGGCCGCCCAATTTTACATTGATTTGCATTCAAACATATTGTGAAATGAAAATGCAAGCAAAATAGTTTAGCCGCCCAAATAGATAGTATAGTTTTACAAGCCAAATACAAATAAAAATATTTCACATAGTTTTGCAAACGAGTAAAAGAAGATACATCTATTGGTTGCCAACATGAGTCCACATATGCTCAATCAAATCATTTTGCAGTTGCACGTGAGTTTTCCAATCACGCATGTCTTCATGAAACTGAGTGAACTGCTCAAATATTGCCGCTACTCCATGCTCAGGCACAACATTCTCACCCTGAAACTGAAAGACTTGATCGTACAGACGTTCCGGGCGCTCGTCTTCTACGATCATATTGTGCATGATCACACAAGCAGTCATCACCTCCCATAGTTTCTGCGCACTCCAAGTATTAGCAGGGTACCAAACAATGCCCCATCGAGATTGCAAAACACTAAAGGCACGCTCGACATCCTTCCTAGCACTCTCTTGCTCTTGGGCAAATCTTTCCCTTTTCTCTCCGACAGGGTTGGGTATTGTTTTGACAATAGTGGTCCACTGAGGATAGATACCGTCACCCAAATAATACCCTTTGTCGTAGTTGTGGCCGTTGCTGACAAGAAGTTCACTGTGGGCTGTTGCCTTTGGCAAGCCTAGCAAACACCGGCAAGCCATCAAGCACGTTGATATCATTGTGTGATCCAGCTATGCCAAAGAAAAGAGTGCCGATCCAGAGATCTTGAGACGCCACGGCCTCTAGTATGACAAAGGCAAGCCACGACATGTCCCTTTATAACGCCTTGCGAAGCAGAAGGGCGGTTCTTCCACTCCCAGTGCATGCAGTCTATGCTGCCAAGCATCCCCGGGAAGCCCCTGCTGGCATTCATCGCCAACAAACGGGTTGTATCTTCAGCTGTAGGCTCTCTCAAGTACTCAGGGCCAAACACAGCAATCACAGCCTTGCAGAACTTATACAGAGACTCTAGGCATGTAGACTCGCTCATAGGGACGTACTCGTCAATGAGATCACCGGGCACTCCGTATGCAAGCATTCGGATGGCGGCAGTGCATTTTTGATAAGAGGAGAAACCAATCTTGCCGATGGCATCCTCTTTGCACTCGAAGTAGTCATCATAGCCGACCACTCCCTCTCTAATCGGTTGAAAACATGCCTACTCATACGGAACCGGCGGCGGAATTTTTGATGTTTGAACAACGGGTTTGTTGTATCAAAGTAGTCCTTCCAGAGAAGGAAATGTCCACTCTCTCGGTTGCGATTCAATGCCGGAAGGTGGCCCGGAATGGAGCCACGGAACAATGGCCGCTGGCTGTTGAGGTGGTGATGGACCAACACGGCAGCCAATATCTCCTCCTCGTCGTCGGACGGCATTTAATCGCCGAGTCGCAGCGAAATTGTGGAAAAAGAACTGCCGGCGGAGTCCATTTTCGTACCTTAGCAAGTTGTCGAACAGCTTGCGCGCCGAAGAAGGAGAGACGGCTGGCGAAGCGGAGACGCAGCGCCTACGCATTTAAGCTAGTTGCCCCGCCGCGTCCGACGAGTGTGACGGCGTTCTGACGAGCGCGGCGATCGGATGTGGCGGGGCGGCGAAGCGTCTTGTTCGTCAGCGGGCGGCCAGGCGGTGGGGAAGCGGCGGTGAACCAGCTTGTTCTCGGCGGTAAAACGGCGGCGGCGGGCGACGAGGGGCGGCATTGCTGGGCGGATGTGGAGGCGGCGGCAGCTGGAAGAGTCGCCGGCAAAAATGGGCGGCGGCGTCGATGACGGGGCAAGGGTTGCTTGTTGGCGTGGGGTGAGAGGGAGGCCAATGTGCCACGCAGACCGGCCCGGGGACAGGAGTAAGCGTAGCAGCGTCCGTCTCGTATCCGCGCCGACGCAATTCCGGCTCAAAATTGGGCCAGGAATGGGTCGCCCGCGGATGAAAAACGGACGCGCATCCGTTTGGATCGACGCGTTGGGCCGCTTTTTCTGTCTGCACCGACTCAAATGGACGGCTGCGAACAAAATGGATCGCCTCATTGAAGTTGCTCTTACGCCTTTCCAGTCAGCGTGCGTAGCCGAAAAGGAAGATCCCAGGATGTTCCTAGGAAGTTACGCGCCCTATCCTTATCTTTCACAGAACGCGGCTGTTGTCGCTCGGGATGTGGGTGCCACCGCGTTGATGGACATGGACAGAACTGCTAGGAAACGTCCTAACTTTCTTTTTTTTAATGGGAAACGTGCCAACTTTTTAGAGGAAGAGATCAGATTTAATTCAGAGCATTTCCAGCAGATGCACAACACGCGATGCATTAAAAGAACGTTTACAGTGCCCGGATAGCCAGTTTTTGCGCGCCACGGAGCACTGGCTCCGGCGGCCGCTGCAAAAAATTGTGTGCGCACGCCACTCCAGCAAACGTGCTAAACTATAGCGCGCGCAAGCAGCTGGCGCTTGCAATTTCATTGGTTTGAGTCCAATAAGAATTGTTGGAGCCAACACCCATAATTGACATATATATGTCTCACCATTGAAACTATAAAGCATATACAACAAAACAAATAAGCTATCCATATGTATCCCCGCGCTAGGGTTTGCGGCGGCGGTGGAGGGGTCATGGGCGTAGGAAGGGGTGAGAGGGATGTCGGCGCGGTCGTCCATCGGGCGAATTCCCCGACGACGGTGCGGGGCGGGGAGAAGGCGGCGCGGGCGCTCGAGTATGGAGCGCGCGGGAGCGGGCACACGAAATAAGCGACACGCGATGCCATTGGCCCCGCGCGTTGAACCACTTATGCGGCATGCACTTTTTTGCGCCTCCGCCTGAGCGCCCGGAGCGGCTGCGCGCGCGCAAAAAAACTGTATTTTTTCAGCGTGGCGCTTATATCGCGTGGCTGTTGGAGATACTCCAAGGGCCTGTTCAGTTCACAGGAATTTCAAAGAAAACTGTGAAGGAAAGATTTTTCTATTGGAATTTTCACCCTTGGTGCGTACGGAGCAAAGGAATTGTGAATAGTAAAACTCAGGAAAAAGTTTCTCTATTCCAAATATCCACCCAAAAAGCCAATTTTTTGGTGAAGCCGGTGGTGATTCACAAGAAGAGCCAGGCACGCAGATTAATTTCTTTTTAACAAGTGCATGGGCTAAGAAAGAGAGACGTAGCTGCAACCAAATAATATTTTTTTTCTCTAAAAGGTACTACTTCCTCCATTCAGAATTACTTGTCTCAAAAATGGATGTATCTAGAACTAAAATAAGTCTGGATACATCCATTTCTGTGATAAATAATTCCGAACGAAGGGAATAGATTAGACCAACGTTTCCTTTGACTCGCTCCCAAGATTTCCTCTGTTTTTCTTGTTCCTTCTCTTCCCAAGTGCAGCCATGTGCTATTCCTATAGATTCTTTCAATCCTCTGTTCTCAATACCTGCAGTCCGAACGGAACCTAAACCTGGCCGGTGCTTGCCATAACAAAGGAGTTGGAAACAAACAACATGTCACCTACGTCCCGCTCGAGCAGTAAGAGCAACTCCAACGCGGTGACCTAAACCGACACCGATTTTGTCTTCTTCTTTTTCTTGTCTGTTTGGGTCGTCCGCTCGTCCGTGTCCCTCTTTTTCATTTGGGTCGGCTGATGTGTACAATAAGGGCGAACACATTTTTTGACATGTCCGCACCGACATTCCGTCGAACACCCGATGGGGCTCCTGCGCCGCCGCCTCGAGCTCCCGTGCCGCAGCCCTGCTTGCGGACGAGGCCGTCGGCACGTCGAAAGCCACCTGCACGCACAACTTCCAAACAAGGGTGGCACCGCCGCCATGGAGCCCGTCGCTGAGCGATCGACGGCCTGCTGCTTGTTGCTTCTTGCCAAGATCCAGACGCAATCATCCCAAGATGCAGCGACCTGCCGCCACCCACAGCTTCCATCCGAGGACGACGCGCCGCAGATGCTGAGGCCAGCAGCTAGAGGCCGGCCATGCTGAGATCCAGGTGCGTGCCAGGCCGTTGGTACGCAATCTCAGGGGGTCTGAGCTGCCGCAGCCGGCGTCGCCGTGCGCGCCGCTGCACCTCAAGACCACAGCACGCACCACCAGGTCGTCGTCGCCCGGAGCAGCCAGCGGCCTTGAGCGGTGCCAGAGAGTGCGTCGTCGCGCCTGGCCTTGAGCGGCGCCGGATGGAGCCACGTCACCGCCAGCCCGGTCCTCGCCCGTGGCGGGTGCGGGTTGAAGCCGCTGCGGTTCGCGATAGCCTTAGGCGCCAGGAGTGGCTCATCGTCGTCGTATACCTTGGTCACGCCAGCAGCCTTGGCCGGCGGCGGCGTCTTGCGGGAGTCGTCGGAGGCAGGTGGCCGGTGGCGGCTCGGTGGCGTCTTGTAGGACTCAACGGAGCCTTGGCCGCCGGCGACTCGGTAGCAGGAGAAGAATGGGAGGAGAGAAGTGGGGTGGGGGTGGTGGGCCAACAAATAAAGTAAGTAGGAGAGAGAGGTGTGGGTGTGACATGTGGGGTAGGCCCGAACACAAACGGACGAGGCAGACACAGAAATGTTCACTTTGTGTCCGCTTCCAACTTAAATGTGACTCAAATTTAAGACTGAAATAGGTCCAGCGGATATAAAACAAACACAAAATAAATACGAATCACTGTGTTGGGCTGTGGTTTTTATCGGTGCGGATTCAAATGGACACGCACGGATGAAATGGTCACCGCGATTGGAGTTGCTCTAAAACGGCAAAGGTGGAGAAAGATGAATGGGCTAATCTTTTGAGTCAATTACACCGGTGGTGTTAGAACTTGTCGTGAACGGTCATTTTGGTGCTAGAACTTACGGCATACATCAAACTAGTGTAAGAACTTGGCTCGGACGTGCAGATACGGTGTAAATCGTGTTTGATACGAAAGCGACACTGACTAGGCTCACTTGCATGGAGCAGGGTCCCGCTGTCAGCCACCAGATGACATGCGCCTGTTATCTTATCAAAAAGAAACTCGATTTTTTTTATCCTCACGAAATAGCCCGTGGCACCTGTCAAAATGTTGGCCATATGTATTCCATATATCAGCCACACATAAATTATAAAAAAATAGCACGACTGCGAATCGAACCATGTAGGTTTGCTAGCTTCCGCCAATGGTTAACCACGACTAGACTTTCTTGTTTTGACAGGATACGTCATGAATATATCCTTCACGTCCTATGTGGGCTGCAGTTGGTGGGACCTCCATTTTGCAGTGTTATTTTTTTTACAAAATCTATTTATATTATAATCATGTGTTACAAATAATATTCATAGTAGTAAAGTATATTAAATTATAAAAACGAGAACTTTATATGCATGAATTTTTTATTAAAAATGTGAACATTTTAAACATATATTAACTTTTATTGAATATATAAAACATAGAAATTCTATTTCATATTTTGTGAATTATGCAAATTATAATGTGAATACTTTTGTAATCTATAATTCGAATATATGGATAAAATTTTAGATAATAAATGAATAATTTTATAATTTAATTCTTTACATATATATATATTATTTATAACATTTGATTATAATTTACATATATGATGTAAACTTATAAAAAGTAATAGTGCAAAATGGGCCGCATGAAGTGCATTCCCTTATAATATTTAAAAGGATATAATTTTTTTTATTAAAACATGAACACTTTTATATACTACATCAATCAATATTTTGTGAAAACTCTGAAATTTTTAATCTTATATAAGCATTTACTGAAATATACGGAAAAATATAAATAAATTTGACATATTTTATTCAATATGCATATTATTACATGAATATTTCTGTAATTTATAATTTAATCATATGGATAAATTTTAAATTAATACATCAATATTTTGTAATGTGATTTATTTTTATATGTATATTACTTATAATATAATACTAGATTTTACTTATATATATTCTACAGCTTTCTAAAAAAAGATTGCAAAATTGGCTTTATTTGTATTGTTTTACAGTATAAAAACATTTTTATATTTCATAAATATTATTTTGGATATATGTATAATTTTAAAATAATACATGAACTATTTTCTAAAGAATTTCTTCCGTTTTGTGTATTATTTATACTGCAAGAATAATTAAACTTTATTTTTATTAGTGAGATTAGAATTTACATACCTTTACATATTTCTAAAAAGACAAACTCCAAGAGCGACTTTGTTCTACTACATTACAAAGGACTTACGAACAATAGGTGTGATGACGTTGTTGATGCAGTGGCTATGACTGGTTGTTTCCCACCTATATGATAGCAAGTTCGAGTTTTTCTTTCAAATTTCCATACTGTACTAACAGGCGGGACGGACTATCCACAGAGACGGAAAACATGCAAGCTCTCCAACGTGAGCAGGAACTCTTATGTGAAAATAAAAATAAAAATAAAAATCAAGAGTGTTTTTGTAAAAAACAGACCACACGCCCTCCTTCCTCCCTTCCTATCACTGACAGCGGGACCTGCGCCATGCATGCGAGCCTGGTCAGCGCCGCTTTCGTATCCAAACGTGATTTGCACCGTATTTGCACGAACGAGCCAAGTTTTTACACCAGTTTGATGTATGCCGCAAGTTCTAACACCAAAGTGATCGTTCACGACAAATTCTGACACCACCGATATAATACCCAAGCATCTATTCCAGGCAAAGTTTTTGCCGTGAGATTTAGCCATTTGGATGAAAATGACTCATGGTGAGTTTGGGGTTTGGCACGTGGTATTTTTTTGGTACACGACGGGGTAGAAACGCTTTGTGTATCTAGATATTTCATTCAAATTTTCTGAACGGGTGTAGCATTCGTTTTGGTTGCGTTAGCGTTTTTCTACCGGATGTGGGGCAGCTTGATGTGGTCGGTCTTTGTACGTGTTTTCGTTGTGTACATCGGTTTGCTGTTGTCGCTGTCACGTTGTAGTTTGTGCACTGATTCCTCCTTCCTGGTTCGGTGCTTCTTTGTGTTTCAATTGGCCTAGACGATCTGTCCCTTTCTTTTTCTGCCACTGTTGGGTCGGTGACGGGCCAGTCGATCTGTCCCTTTCTTATCTTGCCGCTGTTGGACAACCGTTATGTCGCTTTCTGTTTCATCCCGTTTTGGTCACTATCGGTGCCGCTTCAGTGGCGTTTTCGAGAGTGCGCTGATCTCCTTTCGTCGGTGGCGAGGCGATTTTCCTGTGCTTTCTAGAGTCCTCCTGCATGTTATGAGTCTATAAATAGGCTGCTTCTTCCCTTGTGGTGTTGTCCGTGCTCTCTTTGCTATCTTGGTGCTCGATGGTTTCTTCTTCATTCAGTCCTAATGGTTTGCGCCGTACGCTGCCGCTGCATGGGGCTTCATGCATGGTCGGTTGCATGCATGAACGGCCTCCGCTCGGATGATGCGTGATGGTTGTTCTTTCTGTTGATGACGCGTGATGGTTGTTCGGATGTTTTCAGAAGCACCGAGTGACTCCGACGCCACCGCTCCTCCGTCGTACACGACTATAAAGTTCTCCTCCCCTCCTGCCTCGCCTGGCCAGCCCTGCCAACCCCACCATCGAGCTCGGTTTTCTTGTCCGTCATGGCCCTGTCTCGCTCTCCTGGAGCGACGGCGGCGGCGCCGTCCGGTCGTCCCGTCCCAGCGTCCTTTTCTGCCGTGGCTCTTCCCATGCTGGCCTCGGACATGGCGAGCAGGTCCTTTGCACCGGCGGCGGCTGAGCCCAGGAGGACATCTCAAGACAGACGCAGCCTTGGAGCGGAGCAGCGTGTCGCAGGCTCATGGCGCCGTGGCTCGGAACACGGCGACGATGGCGTGCTTGTGCTCGGTGGCGTTGAAGGTGAGGTAGCACGCGAGCGGCTCCTCGAGGCCCCTCGCCGACGCCCGGACGTCGTCGTCTGCCGCGATCATCTCTGCCATGTTCGCCGGGAAGTGCGGGTTCCCCGACTCCTTTACCACGACGAGGCTCTTCTGCAACCAGCGTCGGAGCCTCGCGCGTCGCCTCTGCGGCACGGTGGTCGCCGCCAGAGTCTGTGGCTGACGTCCTCCTCTTCAGCCCGCCCCACGGCTTCACGTGTAGGCTGTAGCCGCCGCCGCTCCCTGGCCGTCGGCTGCCGCTTCCCGAGGCCTCCTCCTCCCGGCTGAACTTCCCTGCAATATCCTACTCAAGTACATTTCAGTCACTAAAATTCAGTTCTCCTGCTTTCCAAAGGTTGGAAATGTTCCTCAACAGCCTAGCCATTCTGGTTGTTCATCTACAGGTAGATTACTTCTCTTTGCTTTGGTATTTCTGTCTTAGATTACTATGTATATTGTTGCATGGTCTTGCATAACACATATGTCTGTTCTTTAAGGATCAATCCTTGCTTTCTTAGTTACGCAATCGTTTGGATCATACTTGGATATCTCAATAGCTTGAATTTCCAGTTTGACATCCTCCGGTTCGTCCTCCGTACACGATGATCGTTGATCATGTAGATGATCTCTCTTTTGGCTTCCTTCTTCTATAGAAGAAAGCAATGTTCAGTAGTAATTTTTCGGCAGTACTTCGTTGACTACTACTTGGTCTGTATTGTAGTGCTTGATACTTCTCCTACAGAAGAAAGCAATGTTTAATAGTAATTTTTCGGTAGTATTTCGCTGGCTACTGCTTAGTCTATACTGTAGTGCTTGCTACGCCTTGTTTTGCAGTATTTTCTTAGCTTGTTTTGTAGTAATTTTTTAGCTTGCTACTACCTCTTCTTCTATTACCTGTTCACTTGGTACTACATGTTCTGTTTCTGTACTTTTTTCTTGTAGTGAAGGCAGAGAATATGCATCCTTTTAAGTCTCCAACTGTGCTATCTTCTCTCAGATTAATCTCCCTGTCCTGTTGTGGGTGATGCTGCTGCCGGTGTCGCACATGTGAGTCTCCCAAGCCCGTCGTCCCGGACCTTGCGGTCCGTGAAGCTCGAGCTTTGTGAACGACCAACGAAGGAAGGCGACCGGCCATCTGCGAAGGAAGACGAGGTAGGCAACCATTGGAACGGCCTGGCGGTGGATGGCTGAAAGGGGCCATGGGGAGAATGCTCACGTAGTTGCAGAACGGATGGCATGGTCTTGAACGGAGAAGGACGGAGCGGTGGTGGCGCCAGACGGTGGTGGTCGCAGGGAGGAGGTGACTGTTCCAAGTTGCCGTGCCGCCGAGCTCGCAGCCGCCGGTGGAGTTTGGTAAACTCTCTCATGTGACCATCCCATCTCTGGTTGCCGCCGCTGTACCTATCCCGATTCCTGCCCGCTCCTCCCCAACATCTTATGTGGCCATTCCCTCGCTGTGGCCGCCTGTCGCGACGCTGACTCGACGACTCCCGACGCTCCAGTCTCAGCATCCCCCAGCGCCATCCTGCTAGGTTGCTACACGCTGGCCACGATGACCTCCACGAGGGTCGAGGTTCACCGTTCTACCTCGCGTGCGGCTGTTATCTTGCGATTGGGCGGCTTGATGTGACTGACCTTAATTTACTGCTTTGTCAGGCGATCGCTTAGTTTAGGCGGTGGCCGCTTAAGGAGTTTATTCTGGATTGGATTGCTTTTCTTTTATGCGTGTTGTCAGGTGGGTTGGTGGATTATATGTTTGCCGGTCGCTTATAAATTATACATTAGTCTTCAGATTTGACCATGTTTTTTCATCCCGCTGCGTTCATGGCGTAGGCGATTCCCTCCACTGCTTCAGCTGTTGATTCTCTCTGTCCTGTGGTTGATGCGGCTGCGGATTCGTCGTCTCTACTTTAGGATGGTCGTGTTGCTGTTTCTGCTTGATCAGTGTTGCCTGCTGGGTTTTGCTACTATGCGTTACCTTTATTGTTTTCTATATATCTTTCTTTTGTTCCACCTGCTTGATGATTTTTTTTCTATGTATTTATTCGTTGGCTGCTATTCCAGATGCTGTTTATCTTCATTACTAATGCTAAAACTCGAAACCTGAATGTAGCTATATATCAGGTAGTTCAAGTTGTTCAGAAAATGATGATTGATCTTGAGATCAATATCGCACCTACATCTTATTGTCCGAAGGAATTCCTTGCTATTGGTTTTTCCTCTTAATTAAACCCTGATGTATTTACATGTCCAAATAGAGGCCAATTGAAATTTATATTACATTACATTGTACTTGTGTCACTGAACTTGTTATAGTCTGGAAAACAGTGCACTGAAATTGTTAGGCTGAAAAACAGTTTACCAAAATTGCAGCTAATAAGTGATTAAGAGAACCAAAACAATTGGTTTTGATACTAACGTGCTTTGATACAGATGATTTGGTTTTTCAGTTTCATAGTGCTATATATACCACTGGAAAACTTTGGAACTTGAAAACTCAAATAAATTCAGTCCGCTTAGCTCAGAGAGAATATAATGATTTCTAATTTTTTTAGCACACTGCTTTATGTAAGATTTACTTTATGAATTCAGTCCGCAGACTCTTTTCATTCAAAAAGCTTTTCTTTATGAAAGATTTCAATTTCACGCCAATAGGATTTGTGTACATATACCATAACATAAAAATAAAATGAACAAGCAAAAGCATAATAATTAATCAAATAATAAACAAATAAAGTTTAATATCACCTTACGCAGAATTTTTCACATGACGTATAAACAGGCGCGGCGTGCCGCCGCGCGGGCATTGCTAGTTGACTCTAATCTTTTCCGTAGGAGCGGTGCCATGCCGTGCCTAGGCCAATCTTCGAGGAATCGGCGCCTCTGCTAAAGTCGGTAGGTGCA
This sequence comes from Aegilops bicornis, assembly GCA_021605145.1. Classification (NCBI taxonomy): domain Eukaryota; kingdom Viridiplantae; phylum Streptophyta; class Magnoliopsida; order Poales; family Poaceae; genus Aegilops; species Aegilops bicornis. Next base: position 3,209,383 of record JAHIAL010000030.1, read on the forward strand.
GATGATCTCCACCCGTTCCCACGAAAAAGCAGATACTGTCCAGGCCGCGCTAGGCGTCATCCGTCACCACGCTAGAAAAGCATTCTGGACCTAGGCGGCTATAAGAGCATGAACTATAAGAACAACTTTAATAGGGCGATCCATTTCGTTTGCCGCCGTTTGGATCGGCACGGACACAAAAGGCGGCCCAACGCGCCGACTCAAATGGACGCTTGTCAGCTTGGCGTCCGCATGGCGACCCATTCCCGGCCCATTTTTGAGCCGGATTTGCGTCCGCGCGGACACGAGACGGACGCGCGCGCGCCTACTTCTCTCCCCAGGCCCGCCGGTCGGTGGTAGCCACCACCATTTCCTCCCGTTTTCCCCAAAAACACTCCCGCCTCGCTCCCGCCCCAACCAGCCATGGACGACGCCATCGACCTCGACGCCGTCGCCGGCCTCGCCTCCCTCGCCTCGTCCGGCGCCGCCGCCCCTGCCGGGAAAGGCAAGCCTCGTGCCCCGCGCAAGACGGCCGCCACGACCAAGTCAAAGAAGGCGTTGACGCCCGAACAGCGGGCACGCGAGTCGGCCAAGAGGAAGGGCCGGAGGCACGCCGCGGACGCGAGGGATGAGGCCGCCACTCAGGCCGCCGTCGTTGCTGCCGCGCAGGAGGAGGTCACCAACGCCCACGTCACGGCGGCAACGAGGGAGGCGCTCTACATGCTAGGGTTAAACCCTAGCCAGCACGGCCTCGTCCAAGCCGCCGTCGCCACGGCCAGCACCGGATCGTCGGCGTTTCCTCGGATGGTGCTGCCCGACTCGCCCCGCGCGTCGGCTTGCAACCCGATCCCCTGCTTCCACGTCTACCCGCAGACCTCCCGCCTCTCCGGGGAGTGCTCGCCTGAAGTGAGCGTGATCGCCCTTCCACGCCCGCGCCCATCGACCTCAACTCCACCCCGGTGGCCAGTGGCTCATCATCCGGCGGCGCGAGGAAACGCGCGCGGCAGACGCCGGCCGGCGTGCTCCCGGACGCCCGCAACCTGTTCGAGGAAATGCCGTCCACCGCCGATGAGGACTACATGCAGAACCTCATCTTTGAGGGCGGTGCGTCGGCCGCTGGCTACAATCCCGACGAGACAGAAAGCCAAGACGGCGGCGGAGCGTTCACGCCGGCCGCTGGTTATGATCCCGACCAGGCGGCCTTCATGCGTGATCAGGTCGGCATCGACCTGGACAGCTTCCCCCCACTAGTAGAAAAAGGGCCTAATGTGAAGCACATTAGTCCCGTTTTATAACAAAACCGGCACTAATGTGATCATTAGTGCTGATCCCAACGGCTAGGGGGGCGAAGATCATTAGTACCGGTTCGTCGTGAACCTATAGTACCGGTTCGCGCCACGAACCGGTACTAAAGAGGCTGTTGCAGGCTGTGGTCAGGCTGGAGCCCGACCAGCACCTTTAGTACCGGTTCATGCCACAAACCGGTACTAGAGGTTTCTAGTTGATTCATTCTTCAGCGGTTTTTAGTCCCACCTCGCTCCGCTAACAGATTTTTTACCACCTTAAAAATGTTACTTCTCAAACTATCACAACCACTTGGTATTCATTGAACTCTATGTGTAGAATTTGTGGCCACAATATGAGTCTTCTCCGGTTTCTAAACCGGTGAGGACTCATATTGACAATTCAAATAGTATACAAAAAGATCATTGATGATCAATGTATTTTTGATGTATTTCTCTGTAGCAGTAGCGTGTTTTGCTGAAAGGCGGTACTGATCAATGTATTTTCTGTATATTTTTACATGTTACACAATTTTAATAACTTAATACAACTTCGGACTTTTTTTGCGTTCAGATGCACAATTCAAATCCAGATCATCAACTTTCAACCCTTTCTGACATAATTTGCTATTTTCGATGCATTTACTGATTTGTTTTGAGAGCTAAATGACCGTGAAATTGAAAAGCACTACAAAATGAACTCTGAGAAGGTTGACACTTGGCAAGGTATCATCATTTCACCCGCATAGCATGTGCAAAAAGTAGAGAGGGTTACGGCAAAAACTGGATGCACTTCGTGTACAAATTGGATAATCTCTTTCGAAGTATCACGGTTTCGGACGAAAACTCATCTGTTACACCGGCTATTCAATATTTTAATAACTTATTAAAACTCCAGACTTTTTTGCGTTCAGATGCACAATTGAAATCCACGTCATCAACTTTCAACCCTTTCCGACATAATTTGCTATTTTCGATGCATTAACTGATTTGTTTTGAGAGCTAAATGACCGTGAAATTAAAAAGCATTACAAAATGAACTTTGAAAAGGTTGACACTTGGCAATGTATTATCATTTCATCCGCATAGCATGTCCAAAAAAGTAGAGAGGGTTACGACAAAAACTAGATGCACTTCGTGTACAAACTGGACAATCTCTTTCGAAGTATCACGGTTTCGGACGAAAACTCATCTGTTACACCGGCTATTCAATATTTTAATAACTTATTACAACTCCGAACTTTTTTTGCGTTCAGATGCACAATTCAAATCCACGTCATCAAATTTCAACCCTTTCTGACATTATTTGCTATTTCCGATGCATTTACTAATTTGTTTTGAGAGCAAAATGACCGTGAAATTGAAAAAGCAGTACAAAATGAACTTTAAAAAGGTTGAAACTTGGCAAGGTATCATCATTTCACCCTTATAGCATGTGCAAAAAAGTAGAGAGGGTTACGGCAAAAACTGGATGCACTTCGTGTACAAACTTGACAGTCTCTTTCGAAGTATCAGGGTTTCGGACGAAAACTCACCTGTTACACCGGCTATTCAATATTTTATTAACTTATTACAACTCCGGACTTTTTTGCGTTCAGATGCACAGTTCAAATCCACGTCATCAACTTTCAACCCTTTCTGACATAATTTGCTATTTTCGATGCATTTACTGATTTGTTTTCAGAGCTAAACCACCGTGAGATTGAAAAGCACTACAAAATGAACTCTGAAAAAGGTTGAAACTTGGCAAGGTATCATCATTTCACACGTATAGCATGTGCAAAAAAGTAGAGAGGGTTACGGCAAAAACTGGATGCACTTCGTGTACAAACTGAACAATCTTTTTCGAGGTATCACGGTTTCGGACGCAAACTCATCTGTTACACCGCTATTCAATATTTTAATAACTTATTACAACTCCGAACTTTTTTGCGTTCAGATGCACAATTCAAATCCACGTCATCAACTTTCACACCAATGCATTGAATATTAAATATAAGAAAAAATAATCACTTCAAATTTGAATATAATGATAAAACACACTAATATTAAACATAAGAAAAAAATAATCACTGAAAAATCTATTTTTAAAGTTAAGTTATTCACGAACTAGTGATTTACACAAATTTCAAATAATTCAAATTTAAACTATTCAATTTTTTTGTAACTAAAGCAAAAATATTCACAAAGAAACTCTAAATACAGCTCAAAACTACTCAGAAATAAATAAAAGAAAATATATAAACCACAAAAGAAAAAACTATATAATAAATTATTTTCGCGCTGCCCATGAGGCCCAGCAGGCTCACAGGGCAGCGCGACAAAGTTAGGCCTAGAGGCCTGCATTACATAGAGTTGAAGGAGCAGCCGCGATCGGGTTTATAAACCAGGCGGCTGCCCTTCGCTTCAGCGAGGTGGGACTAAACATTGTGCACCGCGAACGGAGCGCACCCCTTTAGTACCGGTTCCTGGCTCCAACCGGTACTAAAGGGCGGGTCTTTAGTACCGGTTGTAGTCACGAACCGGTACTAAAGGGGTCGCTTCCCACCGCTTGGCCTGGCCAAATTTGACCTTTACTATCGGTTCCTGGCTCCAACCGGTACTAAAGGCCTCCCCTATATAAGCAGCACTTACGAAATTTCAGTTATCAATCTTCATATGTTCGTCGCGCCCGTCCCCGCGCCGCCCCCGTCACTGCCCTCGTCGCCGCCGCTGCCGCCTCGTCTGCCGCCGCCCGTCGCCGTCGTCGCCGCCAGCCACACTTGCTGTCCTTTCGGGCGCCCGACCCGTCCTTGTCGCCTCGCATCGCCGGTCATTGCCCCGCTGTAAGATCGATCGGCCGCGGGCCCCGGCCGGCCACCTGCCGCTCGCTAGTGGCCTCTGTGCACATGCACACACGCACACACACACACACAAATGTTTAATGTCAAATGTTAGATTATATATGAATTAGATAATGTTGGATGAGTTAGTTTTTTATACTTTTAGTTATAGATGAATTTATATTAATGTTAGATGAATTAGATATATATTAAATTTAGGTATATGAGATTTGATCATCTAATTAAAATTTTAGTATATAGAACTAGCTACTTTATTTTTAGTAAGAAAATTAGTAGAACTAGTTTAGTTGAATTAGTTGAACTAGTTAGTTGAATTAGTTGAGCTACTTTATTTATGTATATTTTTAGTAAATGCTTAGTTGAATTAATTAGTTGAACTAGCTAGTTGAATTAATAGAACTAGTTTAATTAGTTGAATTAATATAACTAATAAATGTTTAATGTTTCACCTATGAACATAGGAAATGTAGTCTGATGACGAAAACGATTTCATTATGTGCGAAAACTGCGAAGACCAACGCGGCCTGTGCGACAAAAATTTCCTAGTTGATAATAGGCACTTCAGCATCAAGCTGGATGAGACCTACGAAGTGGATACAATAAGTCACAACGACAAATCTTTTTTCGTAATTAATTATGACTTATATATGCTTCATTTGCTTCAACTTATTATTTTAAATTTTCACTATTCTACCAGTGTATCCCCTGCCATGCAAGAATTTTTGTCTTGGATAAGATAGGTTTCAGTTCTAACAAAACTATGGAGGTAAAGAGAGTTTACTTGAAGACCAAGCATGGTTATACCTTCAACGTCAAATTATACAATCAAGACACCTACACCCATTTTGAATGCAAAAATTGGCAAGCACTATACAAGGCTTATGCATTTGAGCCTGATATGTTTATCACCTTTGATATTCGTCCAGAAGATGATATTGAAGGTAATAGAGACATTTGGGTCGATGCGCAGACACCTCTAGTTCTACCATCATGTGAGTTTCTCAACCATATTTATGTCTTCGATATTGTTTTTTTCAAAAATAGTTGATAACTAATTTCTATTGACAGCTTATTTCCATTCAAGCAAACATGTCCAGTGCTTGGTAGACAGGACCGTCCACTGTTCCGGGGCTGAACTAAACTGCGAGGAGATAAGTCATTATGTTTCCTGGCTTGAGGATCTTGATGCTATCAAGAGAAATTATTTTCCTGAATTTGAAAATCTTAGTACTCAAAATGTGTGACCAATAGTGATCGTATTGAACTACCGTCACATCTATTTAGGAAAGATGGTAAGATTTTTACTATTTTTTCCTTAGTGCATCTTTTGCATACATTATTTTTAAGCTAAACTTCATTGCTAAGTATGTTACTATACGATGTTCTTCAACAGGGACTCCCGACGAATGTTGTGCCTCAGTGGATCGAGACTAAAGGTCGCATGAGAATGGTTAGCTTACGGCCAAGACATCCTACAATGCACTTTAGTGTATTCAGGATTTCTAATAGCGAGGAATGCTTAATAGTGAAAGACTGGAGCAAAATTGTCCACGATTGCAGAGAAGTACTAGGGGGCAGCAATCAGAAGCGCAACCCACGATTAGGAGATCTGCATGCTCCAATATGATGAATCGGGAGAGCTATACATGTTCTATGCTATTTTACCTGAGAGAGAGCAGCAGGAGTGATTAGCATGCTCTTAGTACTTGTCCTCTCATGTCCGTGTTCTTCGTCCTGAACTTATTAATCTCAAAGAGTGATTTTCTTTTGTGGTCTTATATATGAACGCTTATAATCATGACCACGTTGAACTCGATGATATCTTTCCTTCTGGTACAAGTGAATGTTTCTTCTTTAAGCTAGTATTGGTGGTGATTAGATAGCGGTAATGACTATGATGGTTAAATAGTGGAAATGATGACTATAATAATTTTTAGCTAGCTAGTATACCGTTAACTCGTTGGTGATGATATATGATGCAATAGTTTTTATATTAATATGATGATGATGAGTTATTATATAATTTATGAAAGAAACCGCAGATTAGTTTCAACTGGATGGATCCTAGCTAGCTAAGTGATAAAGTATATGCCATATCCATTTTACTTGCTCACCTAATATAAGTGATCAAGTAATATCGATATGGCATATATACTTTGATCACTTAGCTAGGATCCATGCATGCATCCAGTTGAAACTAATTCATGTACTTTCACGTAATGATTTAACAACTCATTATAATGTAAAAACAATCTCTAAATTAAATTGAAAACACAAAGCTAAAGGAAAAATAAAAATAAAACCAACCCCCCCAAACATTTAGTACCGGCTGGTGTTACCAACCGGTACTAAAGGTCTCCCCGCACCCGGGGCTCGTGCCACGTGGTGGCACTTTAGTGGCGGTTCGTGCCGAACCGGTACTAAAGGGGGTGACCTTTAGTCCCCACCCTTTAGTGCCGGTTGTAGAACCATCACTAAAGGCCCTTACGAACCGGTGCTAAATCCCGGTTCTGCACTAGTGCCCTCGACCACGAGTTCCCGGATGACTACGGGCTAGAGGAAGAGGACGAGTGCGACATCGACGTGGAGCCTTTGTTCGAGGACGAGCTCGCCAACCAAGCAGCCGGTCCTAAGCCGAAGCGCCAGAGCAAGCGTACGACGGCGTACACAGTGGCCGAGGACAAGCTTCTTTGTGAGTGTTGGCGAGACATTGGACAAGACCCCAAGAAGGGCGCCGAGCAAAAGCATTCAACCTTTTGGATTCGTGTCCATTGAGAGTTTCATGAGCGCAAGAAGTTTCCACCTTACCAATTTGTGAGCACGCGCGGGTGGGTCTCCATTTCCAAGTGGTGGAGGGTGATCCAACAAGAGTGCAACAAGTTCTGCGCCACTCTGGAGAGCGTCAAGGCCCGCCCCGTGAGCGGCATCGGAATGCAAGACATGGTATGCTAGCAAGCCGCCCTCTTTTGTGTCATCAAGTTCATCCTTTGCGTGTTCATTTGCATATCACTTGCCCATATGCTTGCATGGAAACATTTTGTAGGCATTTCAAGCTTTGGAGGCATTCAAGGTTGAACACAATGGCAAGTTCTTCAACCTCTCCCATTGCTATCAGGTCATCAAGGACGAGGAGAAGTTCAAGGCGCAATATGCCGCACTCAAGTCGCGTGGTGGGAAGAAAGCCGTGGAGGATGTTGGGGAGGGCGAGCCGGCATGGCCGCGGGGGAAGACCAACTCCAAGAAGGAGGACAAGCGAGATGCAGCCACCAACGCTTTGATCGCAAGCGTGGACAGCATGATGAAAAAGAAAGAATCAAGGGAGGAGGAGCGCCGGTGTTTCAAGGCAGAGCAAATGGACGCTTTCATGGAGATCCAAAGGAGGAGGCTTGACCTGGACGCCGAGAAGCAAGCCAAGATGTTTGAGTTAGAGGCGGATAAGCAAGCCAAGATGCTAGAGATCGAGGCTGCCAATGCCATGACCAAGGCGAAAGAAGTAGCTCGCGCGAAAATGACCGGGGTGGAGATCATGAAGGTGGATCTCAAAACCGTGTTGCCAAGGAAGAGGCCGTGGTTCGAGAAGATGCAGGCCGACATGCTCAAGTTCGACGACGAGTGATCTATGGCGGCGAGCGCCATCTTTTTTGTATGACGGCAGGTGTGCCGGCATGACCACGGGAGCCGCAATGACATGGTCGAACTCAAGTCCCACCCTTTTTTGTGTGCTGGCATGTGTGCCGTGTTAGAAATATGCCCTAGAGGCAATAATAAAAGTATTATTATTATATTTCCTTGTTCATGATAATTGTCTTTTATTCATGCTATAATTGTATTATCCGGAAATTGTAATACACGTGTGAATACATAGACCACAATATGTCCCTAGTGAGCCTCTAGTTGACTAGCTCGTTGATCAACAGATAGTCATGGTTTCTGACTATGGACATTGGATGTCGTTGATAACGGGATCACATCATTAGGAGAATGATGTGATGGACAAGACCCAATCCTAAGCATAGCACAAGATCGTGTAGTTCGTTTTGCTAGAGCTTTTCCAATGTCAAGTATCTCTTCCTTAGACCATGAGATCGTGTAACTCCCGGATACCGTAGGAGTGCTTTGGGTGTACCAAAGCGTCACAAGGAACTGGTGACTATAAAGGTGCATTACAGGTATCTCCGAAAGTGTCTGCTGGGTTGACACGGATCGAGACTGGATTTGTCACTCCGTATGACGGGAGGTATCACTGGGCCCACTTGGTAGTGCATCATCATAATGAGCTCAAAGTGACCAAGTGTTTGGTCACGGATCATGCATTACGGTATTTAGTAAAGTGACTTGCCGGGTAACGAGATTGAACGAGGTATTGGGATACCGACAATCGAATCTCGGGCAAGTAAAATACCGATTGATAAAGGGAATTGTATACGGGTTGTTTGAATCCTCGACATCGTGGTTCATCCGATGAGATCATCGAGGAGCATGTGGGAGCCAACATGGGTATCCAGATCCCGCTGTTGGTTATTGCCCGAGAGCCGTCTCGGTCATGTCTGCATGTCTCCCGAACCCGTAGGGTTCTACACTTAAGGTTCGGTGACGCTAGGGTTGTATGAATATGAGTATGCAGCAAACCGAATATTGTTCGGAGTCCCGGATGAGATCCCGGATGTCACGAGGAGTTCCAGAATGGTCCGGAGGTAAAGATTTATATATGGGAAGTCTTATTTTGGTCGCCGGAAAGGTTTCGCGCGTTATCGGTATTGTACCGGGAGTGCCAAAAGGGGTCCGGGGGTTCCACCAGGGGTCCACCTACCCCGGGGGGCCACATGGGCTGTAGGGGGTGCGCCTTGGCCTATATGGGCCAAGGGCACCAGCCCCAAGAGGCCCATGCGCCAAGAGAGACAAGAGAGGAGAGTCCTAAAGGGAAGGCACCTCCTAGGTGCCTTGGGAGGATGGACTCCTCCCCTTGGCCGCACTCCTTCCTTGGAGGAAGGGGCAAGGCTGCGCCTCCCCTCTCTCTTGCACCTATATAAAGGGAGGGAGGAGGGCAGCCGCACCCATAAGGCTTGGCGCCTCCTCCTCCTGCAACACCTCCTCCTCCTCCCGTAGTTGCTTAGCGAAGCCTCGCCGGAGTTCTGCTGCATCCACCACCACGCCGTCGTGCTGCTGGATCATCATCAACCTCTCCTTCCCCTTGCTGGATCAAGAAGGAGGAGACGTCATCCGCTCCGTCACGTGTGTTGAGCGCGGAGGTGCTGTCCGCTCAGCACTAGGTCATCGGTGATCTGAATCACGGCGAAAGTACGACTCCATCATCCCCGTTCCATTGAACGCTTCCGCACGCGATCTACAAGTGGTATGTAGATGCAATCTCTCTCCCATGACTCGTTGCTAGATGAACTCATAGATGGATCTTGGTGAAACCGTAGGAAAATTTTTAATTTTCTGCAACGTTCCCCAACAATGGTATCAGAGCCAAGTTTATGCGTAGTTCTCTATTGCACGAGTAGAACACAATTTGTTGTGGGCGTAGATGTTGTCGACTTTCTTGCCGCTACTAGTCTTATCTTGCTTCAGCGGTATTGTGGGATGAAGCGGCCCGGACCGACCTTACACGACGCTTACGTGAGACCTGGTTCCACCGAATCGACATGCACTAGTTGCATAAGGTGGCTAGCGGGTGTCTGTCTCTCCCACTTTAGTTGGAGCGGATTCGATGAAAAGGGTCCTTATGAAGGGTAAATAGAAGTTGACAAATCACGTTGTGGCTTTCACGTAGGTAAGAAAACGTTCTTGCTAGAACTCTATTGCAGCCACGTAAAACTTGCAACAACAATTAGAGGACGTCTAACTTGTTTTTGCAGCAAGTGTTTTGTGATATGATATGGCCAAAGTTGTGATGAATGATGAATGATATATGTGATGTATGAGATCATGTTCTTGTAATAGGAATCACGACTTGCATGTCGATGAGTATGACAACCGGCAGGAGCCATAGGAGTTGTCTTTATTTTTTGTAGGACCTGCGTGTCATTGAAGAACGCCATGTAAATTACTTTACTTTATTGCTAAACGCGTTAGCCATAGAAGTAGAAGTAGTCGTTGGCGTGACAACTTCATGAAGACACGATGATGGAGATCATGATGATGGAGATCATGGTGTCATGCCGGTGACAGGATGATCATGGAGCCCGAAGATGGAGATCAAAGGAGCTATATGATATTGGCCATATCATGTCACTACTATATAATTGCATGTGATGTTTATTATGTTTGTGTATCTTGTGTACTTAGAACGACGGTAGTAAATAAGATGATCCCTCATAACAATTTCAAGAAAGTGTTCTCCTAACTGCACCGTTGCTACAGTTAAATCGTTTCAAGCACCACGTGATGATCGGGTGTGATAGATCCTTACGTTCACATACAACGGGTGTAAGACAGTTTTACACATGCAATACACTTAGGTTAACTTGACGAGCCTAGCATGTACAGACATGGCCTCGGAACACAAGAGACGAAAGGTCGAACATGAGTCGATGGAAGATACGATCAACATGGAGATGTTCACCGACGATGACTAGTCCGTCTCACGTGATGATCGGACACGGCCTAGTCGACTCGGATCATGTATCACTTAGATGACTAGAGGGATGTCAAATCTGAGTGGGAGTTCATTAAATAATTTGATTAGATGAACTTTATTATCATGAACAATAGTCTAAAATCTTTGCAAAATGTCTTGTAGATCAAATGGCCAACGCTCATGTCACCATGAACTTCAACGTTCCTAGAGAAAACCAAGCTGAAAGATGATGGCAGCAACTATTCGGATCGGGTCCTAACCCGAGGATCATCCTCATAGCTGCCAAGAAACAATATGTCCTAGAAGCACCGCTAGGTGATGCACCCATCGAGAGAACCAAGACGTTATGAACGCTTGGCAGTCTCGTGCTGATGATTACTCCCTCATTCAGTGCGGCATGCTTTACAGCTGAGAACTGGGGCTCCAAAAGCGTTTTGAGCGACACGGAGCATATGAGATGTTCGAGGAGCTGAAACTAGTTTTCCAAGCTCATGCCCGGGTCGAGAGATATGAAGTCTCCGACAAGTTCTACAGTTGTAAGATGGAGGAAAATAGTTACATCGGTGAGCACATACTCAAAATGTCCGGGTTGTACAACCGCCGTCCCACTGGACATCAACCTCTCCGGACGAGGCGGTCATTGATAGAATCCTTGATCGCTCCCACCAAGCTACAAGAGCTTTGTGATGAACTACAATATGCAGAGGATGGTGAAAACTATTCTGAAGTATTTTCAATGTCAAGTCAGCAGAGGTAGAAATCAAGAAGGAGCATCAAGTGTTGATAGTCAATAAAACCACTAAGTTCAAGAAGGGCAAGGAAAGAAGAACTTCAAGAAGGAAGGCAAGGATGTTGCCGGCGCCCCAAGCCAGTTGCCGGAAGAAGTCAAAGAATGGACCCAAGCACGAGACCAGTGCTTTTATTGCAAAGGGAAGGGCCACTGGAAGCGGAACTGCCCCAAATACTTAGCGGACAAGAAGGCAGGCAACACTAAAGGTATATTTGATATACATGTAATTGATGTGTACCTTACCAGTACTCGTAGTAACTCCTGGGTATTTGATACCGGTGCCGTTGCTCATATATGTAACTCTGGCAGGAGCTGCGGAATAAGCAGGCTGGCGAAGGGCGGGTGAGGATCTTGCGTCAGAATGGTTCCAAGGTCTATGTGATCGCCGTCGGCACGCTACCTCTACATTTACCTACGGGATTAGTTTTAAACCTCAATAATTGTTATTTAGTGCCAAGTTTGAGCATGGACATTGTATCGTGATCTCGTTTAATACTGAGATGGCTACTCATTTAAATCTGAGAATAATGGTTGTTCTATTTATATGATAGAAATGTTTTATGGTCATGCTCCGATGGTCAATGGTTTATTCTTAATGAATCTCGAGCGTAATGTTACACATGTTCATAGTGTGAATACCAAAAGATGTAAAGTTGATAACGATAGTCCCACATACTTGTGGCACTGCCGCCTTGGTCACATTGGTGTCAAGCGCATGAAGAAGCTCCATGCTGATGGACTTTTAGAGTCTCTCGATTATGGATCATTTGACACATGCGAACCATGCCTCATGGGCAAGATGACCAAGACTCCATTCTCCGGAACAATGGAGCGAGCAACCAACTTATTGGAAATCATACATACCGATGTGTGCGGTCCAATGAGTGTTGAGGCTCGTGGAGGATATCGTTATGTTCTCACTCTCACCGATGACTTGAGTAGATATGGGTATGTCTACTTGATGAAACACAAGTCTGAGACCTTTGAAAAGTTCAAGGAATTTCAGAATGAAGTAGAGAATCAACGTGACCGAAAGATAAAATTCTTACGATCAGATCGTGGAGGAGAATATTTAAGTCACGAATTTGGTACACACTTAAGGAAATGTGGAATCGTTTCACAACTCACGCCGCATGGAACACCTCAATAGAACGGTGTGTCCGAACGTCAGTGTCGCACTCTATTGGATATGGTGCGATCTATGATGTCTCTTCTTGATTTACCGCTATCATTTTGGGGATACGCTCTAGAGACAGCTACATTCACTTTAAATAGGGCACCGTCTAAATCCGTTGAGACGACACCGTATGAATTATGGTTTGGGAAGAAACCTAAGCTGTCGTTTCTAAAAGTTTGGGGATGCGATGCTTATGTCAAGAAACTTCAACCTGAAAAGCTTGAACCCAAGTCGGAAAATGCGTCTTCATAGGATACCCTAAGGAAACCATCGGGTATACCTTCTACCTTAGATCCGAAGGCAAGATCTTTGTTGCCAAGAACGGATCCTTTACGGAAAAAGTTTCTCTCGAAAGGAGTAAGTGGGAGGTAAGTAGAACTCGATGAAGTACTACCTCTTGAACCGGAAAGTAGTGCAGCTCAAGAAAATGTTCGTGTGGTGCCTACACCGACTGGAGAGGAAATTAATGATGATGATCAAGGTACTTCGGATCAAGTTGCTACTGAACTTCGTAGGTCCACTAGGATACGCTCCGCACTAAAGGTGGTACGGCACAACCCTGTCCCGAAATCATGTTGTTAGACAACGGTGAACCTTGAACTATGAAGAAGCGATGGCGGCCCAGATTCCAACAAATGGCTTGAAGCCATGCAATCCGAGATAGGATCCATGTATGAAAACAAAGTATGGACTTTGGACAGACTTGCCCGATGATCGGCGAGCAATAGAAAATAAATGGATCTTTAAGAAGAAGACGGACGCGGATGGTAATGTTACCATCTATAAAGCTCGACTTGTCGCTAAGGGTTATCGACAAGTTCAAAGGGATTGACTACGATGAGACTTTCTCTCCCGTGGCGAAGCTTAAGTCCGTCCGAATCATGTTAGCAATTGCCGCATACTATGATTATGAGATATGGCAGATGGACGTCAAAACGGCATTCCTTAACGGTTACCTTAAGGAAGAGTTGTATATGATGCAGCCGAAGGTTTTGTCGATCCTAAGAATGCTAACAAGGTATGCAAGCTCCAGTGATCCATTTATGGGTTGGTGCAAGCATCTCGGAGTTGGAATATTCGCTTTGATGAGATGATCAAAGCGTTTGGTTTTATTTAGACTTATGGAGAAGCCTTCGTTTACAAGAAAGTGAGTGGGAGCTCTGTAGCATTTCTCATATTATATGTAGATGACATACTTTTGATGGGAAATGATATAGAACTTTTGGACAGCATTAAGGCCTACTTGAATAAGAGTTTTTCAATGAAGGACCTTGGAGAAGCTGCTTACATATTAGGCATCAAAATCTATAGGGATAGATCGAGACGCCTCATAGGTCTTTCACAAAGCACATACCTTGATAAGATTTTGAAGAAGTTCAAAATGGATCAGTCCAATAAAGGGTTCTTGCCTGTTTTACAAGGTGTGAAATTGAGCTCAGCTCAATGCCCGACCACGGCAAAAGATAAAGAAGAGATGAGTGTCATCCCCTATGCCTCAGCCATATGATCTATTATGTATGTCATGCTGTGTACTAGACCTGATGTAAACCTTGCCGTAAGTTTGGTAGGAAGGTACCAAAGTAATCCCGGCAAGGAACACTGGACAGCGGTCAAGAATATCCTGAAGTACCTGAAAAGGACAAAGGACATGTTTCTCGTTTATGGAGGTGACGAAGAGCTCGTCAGAAGGGTTACGCCGACGCTAGCTTCGACACCGACGATCTGGATGACTCAAAGTCACAAACCGGATACGTGTATATGTTGAATGGTGGAGCGATGGCTAGTGCAGTATGCAAGCGAAGCGTCGTGGCGGGATCTACATGTGAAGCGGAGTACATGGCAGCCTCGGAGGCAGCACATGAAGCAATTTGGTTGAAGGAGTTCATCACCGACCTAGGAGTCATACCCAATGCGTCGGAGCCGATCAAACTCTTCTGTGACAACACTTGAGCTATTGCACTTGCCAAGGAGCCCAGGTTTCACAAGAAGACCAGGCACATCAAGTGTCGCTTCAACTCCATTCGTGAAAATGTTCAAAATGGGGACATAGAAATTTGCAAAGTGCATACGGATCTAAATATCACAGATCCGTTGACTAAACCTCTTCAGCGAGCAAAACATGATCAACACCGTAACTCTATGGGTGTTCGATTCATCACAATGTAACTAGATTATTGACTCTAGTGCAAGTGGGAGACTGTTGGAAATATGCCCTAGAGGCAATAATAAAAGTATTATTATTATATTTCCTTGTTCATGATAATTGTATTTTATTCATGCTATAATTGTATTATCCGGAAATTGTAATACACGTGTGAATACATAGACCACAATATGTCCCTAGTGAGCCTCTAGTTGACTAGCTCGTTGATCAACAGATAGTCATGGTTTCTGACTATGGACATTGGATGTCGTTGATAACGGGATCACATCATTAGGAGAATGATGTGATGGACAAGACCCAATCCTAAGCATAGCACAAGATCGTGTAGTTCGCTTTGCTAGAGCTTTTCCAATGTCGTATCTCTTCCTTAGACCATGAGATCGTGTAACTCCCGGATACCGTAGGAGTGCTTTGGGTGTACCAAACGTCACAACGTGAATCGGGTGACTATAAAGGTGCACTACAGGTATCTCCGAAAGTGTCTGTTGGGTTGACACGGATCGAGATGGGATTTGTCACTCCGTATGACGGAGAGGTATCACTGGGCCCACTCGGTAGTGCATCATCATAATGAGCTCAAAGTGACCAAGTGTTTGGTCACGGGATCATGCATTACGGCATGCGAGTAAAGTGACTTGCCGATGCGAGATTGAACGAGGTATTGGGATATCGACGATCAGATCTCGGGCAAGTAAAATACCGATTGATAAAGGGAATTGTATACGGGTTGTTTGAATCCTCGACATCGTGGTTCATCCGATGAGATCATCGAGGAGCATGTGGGAGCCAACATGGGTATCCAGATCCGCTGTTGGTTATTGCCCGAGAGCCGCCTCGGTCATGTTCAGATGTCTCCCGAACCCGTAGGGTCTACACACTTAAGGTTCGGTGGCGCTAGGGTTGTATGAATATGAGTATGCAGCAAACCAAATGTTGTTGAGTCCCAGATGAGATCCCGGACGTCACGAGGAGTTCCGAATGGTCCGGAGGTAAAGATTTATATATGGGAAGTCTTATTTTGGTCAGGAAAGGTTTCGCGTTATCGGTATTGTACGGGAGTGCCAAAGGGGTCCGGTGTTCCACCAGGGTCCACCTGCCAGGGGCCACATGGGCTGTAGGGGGTGCGCCTTGGCCTATATGGGCCAAGGGCACCAGCACCAAGAGGCCCATGCGCCAAGAGAGACAAGAGAGGGAGAGTCCTAAAGGGAAGGCACCTCCTAGGTGCCTTGGGGAGGATGGACTCCTCCCCCTTGGCCGCACCCTTCCTTGGAGGAAGGGGCAAGGCTGCCCTCCCTCTCTCTTGCACCTATATAAAGGAGGGGAGGGAGGAGGCAGCCCGCCCATAAGGCTTGGCGCATCCCTCCTCCCCGCAACACCTCCTCCTCCTCCCGTAGTTGCTTAGCGAAGCCCTGCCGGAGTTCTGCTGCATCCACCACCACGCCATCGTGCTGCTGGATCATCATCAACCTCTCCTTCCCCCTTGCTGGATCAATAAGGAGGAGACGCCATCCGCTCCGTGCGTGTGTTGAACGCGGAGGTGCTGCCTGCTCAGCACTAGGTCATCGGTGATCTGAATCACGGCCAGTACGACTCCATCATCCCTGCTCCATTGAACGCTTCCGCCTGCCGATCTACAAGTGGTATGTAGATGCAATCACTCTCCCATGACTCGTTGCTAGATGAACTCATAGATGGATCTTGGTGAAACCGTAGGAAATTTTTTAATTTTCTGCAACGTTCCCCAACATGCCGGCCGGCTGGCGAGTGTGCCAACCTGAACTGTGGTGATATTTTCTTAAGCTGGTATTGTATTGCCGGCGCTGGCATGGTGCCGGCATGAGACATGGCCGCTGGCATGATCGCCCGCGGGCCTTTTTTTTAAAGTTGATTGCGGACATGAAATGGGTCGGCGTGTTGGGCGCACTGCCGACCCAAATGCAAAACTGCGCGGACGCTGGGCGGGCGGCCGACCCAAACGGACAAAAGTCGAACAAATGCGCCGTCCGTTTGGGTCGGCCCGTTGGAGTTGCTCTAATGATATACGGATACAGATGTCCCATGAGAAAAACTATGTTGAGATATCTACATTGATCTTTTCTTCCCAATGCAAGCTACTATCAGTGGGCTCATCAAAGGAATAAAAAGTAAAGACTTTAGGACACATGCATTTCTAGTTTCCACTTCAACTTTTCAGCTTTTTACACTGGATCACATTTTTTCTCCCCAAACTCCCGCCTCATCTCGCTTCCTCATCCGAGTCTATTTTTTCCTAACATCTGATCCTACACGGCATGTGGGCATCAGCTTGAGGCTATGCATTGGCCATGCCCTAAGAGCTATAGGTCCTCGCCACTTGCTAGAAACCATCTCCTCTGCTTCACGAAAGGGCTCTCCCTCAACCAAGAACTCCAGCCGGGATTTGGGCGGGGGAGGTGAAGTGCTCGAGACAACGGACCTGTCCGTGGCGGTTGCTTGGGAAGCCAAATCGGGAGGGATGAGACTTGCTCGGGGACACAGTGGCAGCTGGGCATCAGGAGGGCGGCGAGGTGCGCGCTCTCCTGAACGTCATGTACATCCTCCGGGGCGGCTAGCCCGACAAGGGGGAGGCCGCCTGATAGAGTCGCGGTGGGGAATTTTTCCTGTCCATGGGAGGGATGAAGCGGACGAGCTCGATGGGTAGTAGAATATGAGACGAGGTCACTAAAAAAACTCAAAACGACAAATAAACAGTCAAAGTTAAACTTTGCCAAAAAAAAGGATTTGTTAAACATTTAATGCCACATTTCCATGGATTTTTACCAAAGTTATTTCCTTAGCTTAATTAGTTAGCAATAGCTTTTTTTTAGGGCTATATATGAGCCCATGGAACTGGACAGGGATCATTTGACTTGCCTCCAGGCAGTCACGCTGTAACATGCAGCCACTCATCCAGGGTTCATTACATATCCAACGGGCATCAGCAACCAATGTGAAAAAAGCTTCAAATCAAGTGGAGGAAGGTGTAGCAAGCTCAAATGTCAAATGGAGGAAGGTGCGGCTCAAATGGCCGAAGCTAGTAGCTTAAATGGAGGAAGGTGTAGCAAGCTCAAATGTCAAATGGCGGATGGTGCAGCTGAAATGGCCGAAGCTAGCTAGCCGAATGGCTCCTTTTTTTTTCAATTGTGCATGTTTGGCGAAATGCACTAATCCGGGCTAGCTATTTGGTGGAAAATTCTTGTTGTTTGGCATAGACATTTGAGGTACAGAGTTGGATGGTCGGCTCTTATATTGTGTCCACAACAATGCATAAGGTGTCATCAAATTCTATTAGTTGTGGTAACACGGTAGGGATAAGGTCAACATAATGGGTATAGGGCAAGAAAGCGGCAGATTAAGAAGCCTATTAAGGAAACTCTGAAATTGACACATAGCCGCTCCGTTCAAAACCAAAAGGTCTATTAGTTTTTTAAAGTCAAATTTCTGCATGTTTGACCAAGTTTTCCGAAAAAAATATCTACAATAACGAATTTGTATAACTGGATCCATATATTGTGGATGTTGATATTTTATTTTATAATCCTGGTCAGATATACATATGTTTGACTTTCATAAATGCATCTTATATTCCGGAACGGAAGGGAGTACAATGAAATTATGCATGTCACCCTTTTTTCAATATTAAAGTACAATATCATCCACTCCCTCCGTCCCACAGTATAAGACATTTTTGCAAGCATCTTGCATTATGGAACAGGGAAAGTACTACCTTTCTACGCTAGTGTGTGATGTTTTTGAAAAACTGCAAAAATGTCTTAGAGCATCTCTAGCAGGCCCCGTATAAGTGGCCAAACCCGCAAAATAACCGTTTTTTGCAGTTTCAATCGAAAAAACGAGCCCAAACATAACCCTTAAAATTGTCCGACCCTTAAAACTTTTTAAGGGGCCCTGTAAACGCGAACGCGAAACCCTCATATATATACAGTTTTGAGGGCAACTTTACCAGGGCCCTGCATACCGGTCAATGTTGGCGATTAAGGAATCTTTGCTCCCGCCAACGCCATGAAGCTCGTCCGGCCGCCACGCCCGCCCGCCCCGGCGGGTCTCCAACGGAGCTAGCTAGCTAGCTCAATCCATTCGACCGGAGCTAGCTAGCTAGCTAGCAGCTCAATGGATTCGAAGAGCCAGCTAGCTAGCTCGATGCCGTTCGATCCGGCCGCCGCTCGCGCGGCCCCGGCAGCTCTGGCCTCCGCATGCACCGCGTTCGCTCCGGCCGCCCTGGCCTCCGCCCGCGCCGCGCTCACCTCGCATTTTCCCTCTTCCGTCTGTCCGCCGGATTGACGCGAGGAAGAGGTCGACTAAAAAAAGAGATAGCTCTGGGTCTGTTCGGTATATTCGGAGAATATTCCATTTTACGGGTTGATTATCACGAAGTGCAGATGCATCGCCATGCGCCGTGCATATACCCTTTTCATAACTGCAAAAGATTTATATCTGGTCAGGATTTTCTTGGTCGGTAGAATCTTTCTTGCATTAGTATCCAGGAGTGGAACACTGAAACCCACATTTGCATGCATGCATGTGATCCATGCGCTTGGACAAGGCAACTTTGATTATGTTACGGCCGTCATCCATAGTGTCAAAAGATGTTATATTAAGTTACAGAGGGAGTAATTGTTATGGATCAATCGGTGTTATCGTCTACACATGTGCGCAGAGACGCGGAGACGCGGAGTCACATACACAAGCACGTGAGCACACACTCGGACGCAAGCACATACACACAGCACACGCATGCGATCCACATATATGCCGGCGGGCGCGCAGCACACGCATGCACAACACAGGGACAAACAAAAGAAGAAACAAAATGCACGATAATACTACACACACGCAAAGAATCAACCGAGTCTTACGAACCCGGCTGAGTGCGCTTCTCTAATTGGCCCCCCATTTCAGTGGTGGGCCGCCTCACTTAACCAAAACTTAACAAATCAATTCTAACCACCCTGTTAATCCCCCATTCCCTCTCCCGGTCCACACACATGGCTCACACCGCGAGCAGTCTTGTAAACATCCAAAAAAAAACACAAGAGCAGCTCAAAAAAAAAACCCAAGAGTCCAAGGCTAGATCCTCTATTCTCTCCCGTGTCGCTCCCCGCGTGGGCAGCCCGGGAGCCAACGCTAGCCGCTGACAAAGCTACGTAACCCACCGGCACTCCTCCCCCCACCGATACCGGGAAAAGCCCGCGTGGCGGTAGTGACGGCGAGGCCTTTCTTCTCCTCTCTGAGGTGTGTATCCGACATGGCGCGGCTCAGCCGAGCAGGGGCGCGGGTATGCAGTGTAGGCATGCAGAGCGGCGCGGCTGGCCGCCCTGGTGCACGAGGGCGGGAATGCAACCAGGGTGCTTGCGGTGACCACATGCCGCATAGATCTGGCGCCCTGGTTCGAGGCTCGACGAAGTGCGCGCGTGAGATGCTGCGGCTGGGCACGACCCTAGGTGAACTGGTGCGTGGCGGTGGTGTGCGGGCGTGAAACCTCTGGTCCATTGAGATCGGACGATGGTGGCGTTCTGCGTGATACTTCCCCTTGGGGCATCATTCTTGGAGTGGTCACCGGCTGACGGGACCAGTCAATGCGTAAGGATGTGGGGAGTTGTCGCGGTGGCGGCCGGTGGTTGACGGTGGTGATGGTGGCGAGGCTTCTGTGGCAACGACAGTGGGACGTGAGCTATGTCGGAGTCGCAACAATGGTGGTGATAGTTGGCTCTTCTCTGATGTATTGTCGGGATTGTCTTAGGTTGTTTCTTGTGGTGAAGTTGGAGCTACAATGGCGGGGCCTTGGTGGCAACGATGACAGGCAACATGCGGTCTATTTAGCGATCTTCTGAGACGCCAACCTTGCATAGTTCTCCTTTGAGGCTCTACGTCATAATCAAAGATGCGATGTCCCCGTTTTTGGTGGCCGAGTGTTCGACATTTAGCTTCATATGTCTTTGCACGACCTCTTCAGTCTGGGTTGAGTCGAAGGTTGTCTATGGTGAAGTCGGAGTCGCTTGCTCGAAGAGAAGGATGAAATGATGCTTTTTTAGGGAGGAGTGATGACGGTGATGTCAATATGCTATCTCGACAAGGCTTTCTCTACAGTTTCATGTGTGGGGTATCTCATGTGTGACGCTCAGCAAATTGTGACCGTTTTTGCACGGTTTTTTGTTTATTAACCGAGCAACTCTCACCTTCTTAATTAATAGACGAGGCTTTCTCTACAGTTTCATGTGTGGGGTATCTTATGTGTGATGCTCAGCAGATTGTGACCGTTTTTGCATAGTTTTTTGTTTATTAACCGGGCAACTCTCACCTTCTTAATTAATAGACGAGGCACACTTTTGCCTCCATTTCAGAAAAACAAAATCACAAGCCGACTGGCTTTGAAGAGTACACATGGCATCCCTTTCCACTAAAATAGAGTTGGGGCAAGCAGAGTTATTATCCAGTGCTGTGTGTAAGAAATAGGACACTCATTTTAAAATATAGAAAAAGAAGGGCAAGCGAAGGAAATTTGATCTCCCAAAGAAAACCACGAAAAATATCAGCATATTTTGAAATACAATGAGGTACAAAATTTACAATTACAGAATTCCAAGGGTTTGAAAAAAACAAGAAGATTCGTTGCAATCACCATTGTTTCCAATAAAGTTGGCAGCTATTTGTTTTTTCAAACACACACCAATAATCCTGGAAAATAGAAATATTCAAGAAAACTTGGCACAACCATATAAAGGTTACTAGTATTTCGAATGTGTTTCCCTTGTATCTCTCTATCACCAGATGCCGTGAGGTCGATGCGAGCCATGTGAGGCAACCAATCGCATCGACCTTGTTGCGACGGAATATGAACGGTGGCCATGTATGGGAAGCATCAAGTTGAAGCCATATAGGGTCTTCATTGCTAGGTTAAAATGATATGCGTCGTCGAGCAAAGAGAGGGTTTGCCTAAATATTGCATAAATAAAATGGGGGTCGTCTATTTTCAGTCGAGTGGAGAAAAAACCCAGTTTAGTCCATTCTGTCACTGGCTTATGGCACCCACTACCAGCGTCACTGGCATGCCCCTCCCACGCACCTTGCCAGAGTAACCGCTGGCCCGACTATCCTCTACCCCCCCTCTCTGTGATATAGTTGGCACATCACTGGACCAAACCAACAACCAAAAAGACTACATGAGTACAAAAAGTTCATGAAATTTAAAAAAGATTGCGGCTATAGAAATTATTCACAAATTTGAAGATTGTTTATGGATTTGAAAAATCTGTGCAAATTTTAAATATGTTTACAAATTTACAAATATCTAGAAATTTGAAAAGATTTCATTAAATTTAATAATGGTCACCGGTTTGCAACATTATTCATATAAAAATTAAAATTGAAAAAATAAAAGGAGATGAAAAGGTAAAAAAAGGGATACAAGAAAAAAAATTAAAATAACAAACTGAAAAACGAACAAGAAAAACCTTCTAGAACCTTCCCATATAAGGTTCCAGAAGTTCTACAAAACCAGCTCCTGTACTCGAGCTAGCCCCCAATCGATGGGACGGCCCGCTTGACACCGTGTTGCAGACTATGGGTGCAGCTATATCTCGCTTTATACGAAGCAGTAGCTAGGCTCGCCTACAAGGGGTCAGTAGTGGGTCGGCCTAGTAGCCATGTGGGTTCTTCACATTGTCGTCAAGCACATGTTTTATTTTCTCGTTTTTACTCTTATTTATATTTTGAAAAAAATACTAAATACATATATCACAAAACATAATGTAGTTAACTTTTGAAAAGTAACGATCACTAATTCAAAAACTGCTCATGCAGTGTAAAATAAATATTCGCTCAACCTTTAGAAAAACTTATGCTACTAAAAGATATATGTGTCATTTTAATATGTATGTGACGTTTTTGAAAAATGTTATACAATATAAACAATGTTCATGTAACTTAAAAAAACTTACCATTCTTAAAAAATGTATGTTATATTTAAAAAAAATTTCACGAGTTTAAAAATATGTTTTTGATGTTTTCTAAAAATATTATTAAAAAATATTCGCCAGTTTAAACTATATCTTGTATCATTCAGAAAAAATTTCAATGTGTGTTTCAAAAATGTTGCACCCATATTCGGAAAACAAGGTTAAAAATTATGTATTCGAAACATATTTTTCATGTACTTTAACAACTTTAAATGTGTATAAAAAGTATGTTAGACGTATAAAAAATGTACA
Source organism: Aegilops bicornis (assembly GCA_021605145.1). Taxonomy (NCBI): domain Eukaryota; kingdom Viridiplantae; phylum Streptophyta; class Magnoliopsida; order Poales; family Poaceae; genus Aegilops; species Aegilops bicornis. The sequence goes on from JAHIAL010000030.1 coordinate 3,232,445, forward strand.
GCGTATATGAAAAAAGGACACAATAAATTATGTATTTGAAAAAAAGTTAATTATGTGTTTCAAAATTATAAACATTTACAAAAAAAATCTGTGATGTATATGAAAAAATGTACAATGTGTATGAAATCAAATCCAATACTTAAAGGGAAAAAAAGGGAAAAATTGATACCGGAAAGAAAAATCATGTCAAAAATCATTTAAAATCAAACAAAGAAACAAAGAAAAGCTTACAACTCGATAAAGAATACCATAGGGAAAATAACTTACAATACCTGGCAGGGCCAGTAGCGTTGCTGCATAGGCGAGACCCACTTACAACTCGCCAAGGTGGATTTTTTTTTGTGAAGTAAAGGAGTTTTATCACTCAGTAGTAGTGTTACAATCAAGAGGCCACAAATCCTCGATACAAGGTGGAGCCGAGGTCAACCACATAGCAGTTGTGCTCTGGGTGCGGCTGTAATTGGCCTAACGATCTGCAACATTATTTTGGCTACGAAGAATTTTCTCAGGATAAAACTCCCTACTATACATTAACTCTTTGATCTCTCTAACCAAATGAACATTTGCTGAACGCTCAAGCCCCCGGTGCAATAAGCACGAGAGCGCTTCCGATGAGTCCGACTGCACAATAACTGGGGGAGAGGAATGTTGGATAGCCAACGCCATCCCTACCTTCAGTGTGTTAGACTGACGTGATAACCAACTACACCACGAAACCTTTATGACTATACGATCGGTAAAGTCTATAAGACTATTAAGCGTCCAGCAATCTCCCAAGATATGCATAACACCGTTCATTATCGTTCCACTGTTTTTGCAGGTGACCTTTTTAACTTTTCCATGGGCAATATTTCACTGCATTATATTCTAAGATTCACGGAGACAAACCTGCAGTAAGTTGCAGATCGGTGCCAATGAATGCACATGGAAAAGACACCCAAACACACCTGTCCAACATGAGTACATGATGCTTTAGAAATCCCCTTCTACCATGATGTATTTGGGAGAGTAGTCATTAGTGAAAGAACAATAGTTATACAAACTAGTGAAGTGAACCCATCTCCAATAGTCCAACGATTCTTATCTTTTGACCATTTTGAGCCATTTACGAACATTATAACAAATATGATCACGCCACTTATGGCTCCTACATAAATAAAAAGATGTGCGACATCTACAAAGTAGGAATCAAATAATAAAATGGAATAAGGATATATAAACAAGAACTAATCCAAGCAAAAAGGCAACATTAATGGGGTCGGTAAGTAATACTACTCATAAACACCTAGTAGAAGAATAAATCACCCAAATAGCATAAGAACCTCATCTATTGGTCTAGGTAAATCCATTATAGATAAAAAGAAATTAATAGTATTAAATTTTTCATGAGCTGACTAAAACTAAATGATTCAAGAGGAAAAATGGATTAGGGTACTTTTTTTTTCTGTGTATCAGTTGTATAGTTAGAAATTATATTATATCACAAAAATCTAGTATGATTTAGACTAAGAAATAATTTCCAATAAGCAGTAGTTATTTATTTTTATTTTAGTTTAATAAATAATTATTAGATTTTATAACAAAAATATATAATCAAAATTTAGTAATCAGTAATTGTTCTTGAATTCAAAGATTTTTCTTCGTTTATTTTACTTTCGGAAAATTCCTAATTGTTTGAATTGTGTAATCTCCCACTATGGAGAGGCGAGACTAGGAACCTACTTTGTGTTTTTCTACACACGCATATGAGTTTGCTTCGGAATCTCACATTCAAGAGCTGTATCAATTCTAGCATAGAAATATGAATATGAATTACAATCGTGAAAATAAATAATAACATTTATTATTGTCTCTAGGGAATCTTTCCAACACTATTCATTATGGAGACGATGCCTCAAGGAGCACTGAGATCCCGGACTGGTGGGGATGAATTGCAAGGGTTACATAGGGAGGGGCGCACCAGCTCGGTAATAGGTGATCACCGTGCGACCGGTGATGACGCCTACCATGGCTTATATCCCCCAATGGCTTCTCGGAGAAGACGAGGAGAAGCAGCAGAGGCAGGGGAAGTGGAGCGGGGGCGGCATCGGCGATGAAGAGGAGCAGTTGTACGTGGCCTATGAAAACGAACAGATTGGAGAGATAAAAGAGAGAGAGAGGGGGGAGAAATTTTGTTGTGCTAATCTATCATGTGATGCCACCTCATCAATCCACACCCACCTCATTCCAACCAATCAGGACAAAGCGCCCGAATTTTGTGTTTCTTCATTGGGTGGCTTTGCCGAGTGTTAACACTCTACATACATTATTTTCCTTAAATTTTCTTCATTTACTTGTTTATTTTATTTTATTTAGTCTCTTCTCTTTCCAATCCAATTTTTCCAACTTTTTCACGCGCACTCGGTTCAAACTTGAGTTATATCATTTAAAAGCCCATAAATGCATTTAATGGCCTAAATATAGCAACCAAATTCGTAAAGGTACCAAAGTTTGGCATGGAATATGTGATAGTGCATGTTGTGTGTATAAAAAAATTCAGGTGCACCGACGAAGCAACGGACTCTTCATCTTAAAACCTGACCCGTTCCATCTCGAAAAAATGACTCTTTCGGTTTATGAGCAGTGTACGTTGCAACTTTTGTGAAATCTTCTCAAATTTTAGCACACCCCATAGAGATGACATAATGACACCAGGCTAGGTTTCATATTTTCTAACTTCATTTTCATTTTTTATAATTTTTTAAAAAAAGGAGGATGACCCCCGGCCTCTGCATCTGGGCGATGCATACGGCCACTTGATACGTCTCAACGTATCTATAATTTTTGATTGTTCCATGCTATTATATTACCCGTTTTGGATGTTTATGGGCTTTACTTTACACATTTATATCATTTTTGGGACTAACCTACTAACCGGAGGCCCAACCCATATTGCTGTTTTCTTATGCATTTGATTATTTTGAAGAAAAGGAATATCAAGCGAGTCCAAACGGAATGAAACCTTCGGGAGCGTGATTTTTAGGAAGAATATGATCCGAGAGACTTGCAGTTCACGTTAGAAGATCCTCGAGGAGGCCACGAGATAGGGGGGCGCGCCCACCCCCCTGGGCACGCCCTACCCTCTCGTGGCTCCCCTGACCGACTTCTTACACCTATATAAGCCTACGTACCCTAAAAACATCGAATATCAAGATAGATCGGGAGTTCACTTGCCGCCAAGCCTCTGTAGCCACCAAAAACCTCTCGAGCCCGTTCAAGGCACCTGAGGGAGGATCCTCACCGATGGCCATCTTCATCATCCCGGCGCTATCCATGACGAGGAGGAGTAGTTCACCCTCGGGGCTGAGGGTATGTACCGGTAGCTATGTGTTTGATCTCTCTCTCTCGTGTTCTCTCTCGTGTTCCCTCTATGGCACGATCTTGATGTATCGCGAGCTTTGCTATTATAGTTGGATCTTATGATGTTTCTCCCCCTCTACTCTCTTGTGATGAATTGAGTTTTCCTCTTGAAGTTATCTTATCGGATTGCGTCTTTAATGATTTGAGAACACTTGATGTATGTCTTGCTGTGATTATCTGTGGTGACAATGGGATATCATGTGCCACTTGATGTATGTTTTGGTGACCAACTTGCGGGTTCCGCCCATGAACCTATGCATAGGGGTTGGCACACGTTTTCGTCTTGACTCTCCAGTAGAAACTTTGGGGCACTCTTTGAAGTACTTTTGTGTTGGTTGAATAGATGAATCTGAGATTGTGTGATGCATATCGTATAATCATGCCCACGGATACTTGAGGTGACAATGGAGTATGTAGGTGACATTAGGGTTTTGGTTGATTTGTGACTTAAGGTGTTATTATAGTATGAACTCTATGATAGATTGAGCGGAAAGAATAGCTTCATGTTATTTTACTACGAACTCTTGAATAGATAGAACAGAAAGGATAACTTTGAGGTGGTTTCGTACCCTGCCATAATCTCTTCGTTCGTTCTCCGCTATTAGTGTCTTTGGAGTGACTCTTTGTTGCATGTTGAGGGATTGTTATATGATCTATCTATGTTATTATTGTTGAAGGAACTTGCACTAGTGAAAGTATGAACCTTAGGCCTTGTTTCCTACCATTGCAATACCGTTTACGCTCACTTTTATCATTAGTTACCTTGCTGTTTTTATAATTTCAGATTACAAATACCTTTATCTACTATCCATATTGCACTTGTATCACCATCTCTTCGCCGAACTAGTGCACCTATACAATTTACCATTGTATTGGGTGTGTTGGGGACACAAGAGACTCTTTGTTATTAGGTTGCAGGGTTGTTTGAGAGAGACCATCTTCATCCTATGCCTCCCACGGATTGATAAACCTTAGGTCATCCACTTGAGGGAAATTTTCTACTGTCCTACAAACCTGTGCACTTGCAGGCCCAACAACGTCTACAAGAAGAAGGTTGTGTAGTAGACATCAAGCTCTTTTCTGGCACCGTTGCCGGGGAGGTGAGTGCTTGAAGGTATATCTTTAGATCTTGCAATCGAATCTTTTTGTTTCTTGTTTTATCACTACTTTAGTTTATAAAAGAAAACTACAAAAAAATGGAATTGAGTTTGTCTCATACGCTTCATCTTTTTAATATCTTTCGTAAGAATGATGGTAAGGAAAATTGTGCTCAAGTGCTAGAAGAAGAAATCTATAGAATGCTTGGTACTAAATCTTTGAATGATGAGCATGATTGCAATGTTGTTAGTATGAATTACTTGAATATCCATGATGCTAATGATATGCAAAGCCACAAGCTTGGGGAAGCTATGTTTGATGAAGATGATATTTTTTGTTCCCCAAGTTTTGATGAGAATATTTATTATGATGAAAGCATGCCTCCTATTTATGATGATTATATTGATGAAAGTGGGTTTGGAAGAGTGTCAACTTTAGGAAGTAGTGATCCCACTATTTTGGAGGATGTTAAATCTTATTGTGATGAACATGAAAGTGGATTTGGAAGAGTGTCAACTTTATTTAGTGATGATTCCACTATTTTGGAAGAGGTTCCAATTGATTATGAGAACAAAGTTGCTATATATGATGATTATTGTGATGAATTGTATGCTATTAGGAATAATGATAACCATGAAATTTTTCATCACGATTTTAGTTTTCAATTGGATTATGCCTCACATGATAATTATTTTGTTGAGTTTGCTCCCACTACTATTCATGAGAAGAAATTTGCTTATGTGGAGAGTAGTAAATTTTCTATGCTTGTGGATCATGAAAAGAATGCTTTAGGTGCTGGTTATATTGTTGAATTCATTCATGATGCTACTGGAAATTATTATGAGGGAGGAACATATGCTTGTAGGAATTGCAATAATATCAAGTTTCCATTCTATGTGTTGAAATTTTTGAAGCTATGCTTGTTTTACCTTCCTATGCTAGATGATTATTGTTCCCATAAGTTGTTAGCTCACAAAATCCCTATGCATAGGAAGTGGGTTAGACTTAAATTTTCTATTCATATTCTCCATGATGCTCTCTTTATGTTTCAATTCTTATCTTTTATGTGAGCATCATTTCATCATGCCTAGCTAGGGGCGTTAAACGATAGCGCTTGTTGGGGGCAACCCAACTTTACTTTTGTTCATGTTTAGTAATAAATAATTTATCTAGCCTCTGGTTAGATGTGGTTTCATGTTTTAATTAGTGTTTGTGCCAAGTAGAACCTTTGGGAAGACTTGGGTGAAGTTTATGTGATCTTGCTGTGAAAAACAGAAACTTTAGCGCTCACGAGAATAGCTGCCATTTTTTACTGAAGAGTGATTTTAGGTTGATTCTTTTTGCAGATGATTAATAGACAAATTACTCAGGTCCAGAAATTTATTTCAGAATTTTTTGAGTTCCATAAGTATACGTTTGATACAGATTACTACAGACTATTCTGTTTTTGACAGATTCTGTTTTCATTGTGTTTTTTGCTTATTTTGATGAATCTATGAGTAGTATCGGAGGGTATGAACCATAGAGAAGTTAGAATACAGTAGATATTACACCAATATGAATAAATAATTAGTTCATTACAGTACCTTAAAGTGGTGGTTTGTTTTCTTTTACTAACGGAGCTTACGAGTTTTGTTTTGAGTTTTGTGTGGTTGAAGTTTTCAAGTTTTGGGTAAAGATTCGATGGACTATGGAATAAGGAGTGGCAAGATCCTAAGCTTGGGGATGCCCAAGGCACCCCAAGGTAATATTCAAGGACAACCAAGATCCTAAGCTTGGGGATGCCCCGGAAGGCATCCCTCTTTAAATCTTCGTTAAATCGGTAACCTTACTTGGAGCTATATTTTTATTCGCCACATGATATGTGTTTTGCTTGGAGCGTCATTTTATTTTGTTAGTATTTTCTTGCTGTTATTTAGAATAATGTTTTGCATCTTTAGTTTCAATAAAAATGTCAAGGATAGCCTTTACCATGCTTATTTTGCAAGTATACATGTTGTTGTTTGAAAACAGAAAGTTTACCGCTGTTGCAAAAATTCCTTAGGAAAGTCATAGAATGGTATAATGTTGAATCTTTTGAATAATGAGCTCTGATAAATCTTCTACAGCGTAGTATTTTCCTTATAATTTTTGGAGTTAGGGAAGTATGATGAATCTTGCATTCTTTACAGGCTGTACTGTTTTGGCAGATTGCTGTTATGTTTGCATTGTTTGCATATGTTTGCTTGTTTAATTATTCTATTTGAGGATAGGAGTGTTAAATATGCAGAGGCATTTAGTATGCAATGTTGAATAATAATTTTTTTTAATTTGCTACAGTAGAAAATGATAAGGTTTTGCATTGGTTTATACTAACCTATCTCACGAGTTCTTGTTGAGTTTGGTGTGGATGAAGCTTTTGATAAAAAGAGAAACCATGATATGAGAGGAATTAAGGAGACATAAAAACTCAAGCTTGGGGATACCCAAGGCACCCTAAGATAATATTTCAAGAAGTCTCAAGCATCTAAGCTTGGGGATGCCCCGGTAGGCATCCCACCTTTCTTCTTAAACAACTATCGGTTAGTATCGGTTGAGCCTAAGTTTTTGCTTCTTCACATGAGTTGTGCTATCCTTGCAATGTCATTTTATTTTGTTTTGCTTGCTGTTTGAATACAATACCAAGATCTGAAATTCCTCAATGTTAGAGATTCTTCACATAGTCGCACAATTATTTGACTACTCATTGATCTTCACTTATATCTTTCGGAGTAGTTTGTCGTTTGCTCTAGTGCTTCACTTATATCTTTTAGAGCACAGCGGTGGTTATATTTTGAAGAAATTGCTAGTCTCTCATGATTCACTTATATTATTTTGAGAGTCTTTTAGAACAGCATGGTATTTGCTATGGTTACAAATTTGGTCCTGGAATGATGAGCATCCAAGTTGGGTATAATAAAAACTATCATAGGAAGTGAATTGGATGCTATGATCAATTTGATGCTTGATAATTGTTTTGAGATATAAAGGTAGTAATGTTAGAGTCATGCTAGTGGGTAATTATGAAATTGAGAAATACTTTTGTTGAAGTTGGCAAGTCCTGTAGCATGCACGTATGGTAAAAAGTTGTGTGATAAATTTGTTGCATGAGGTGCTCTTTTGATTGTCTTCCTTATGAGTGGCAGTCGGGGACGGCGATGGTCTTTTTCCTACCAATCTATCCCTCTAGGGGCATGCGAGTAGTACTTTGCTTCGAGGGCTAAGTAGACTTTTGCAATAAGTATATGAGTTCTTTATGACTACCGTGAGTCCATGGATATCGCACACTCATCCTTCCACTTTGCTAGCCTCTATTATACCGCCGCAACTTTCGCCGGTATCATGAACCCATTATTTACCTTCCTCAAAATAGCCACCATACCTACCTATTATGACATTTCCATAGCCATTCCGAAATATATTGCCATGCAACTTTCCACCGTTCCATTTATTATGACACGTTCCATACTTGTCATATTGCTCTTTGCATGATCATGTAGTGGACATCGTATTTGTGGCAAGGCCACCTTCATAATTTTCATACATGCCGCTCTTGATTCATTGCATATCCCGGTGCACCGCTGGAGGCATTCATATAGAGTCATATCTTGTCCTGGCTTTGAGTTGTAAATCAATAAAAGTGTGATGATTTTCATTATTAGAGCATTGTCTCAGTGAGGAAAGGATGATGAAGACTATGATTCCCCCACAAGTCAGGATGAGACTTCAGACTTTAAAAAGAAAAAAAAAGAAAAAAAGAGAGAAAGGCAAAAAAAAGGCCAAGGAAAAAAAGAAAAAAAAGAAAAAAGAAAGAAAAAAAGAAAAAATTATAAAATGAGAGAAAAAGAGAGAAGGGACAATGCTACTATCTCTTTTTCCACACTTGTGCTTCAAAGTAGCACCATGATCTTCATGATAGAGAGTCTCCTATGTTGTCACTTTCATATACTAAGTGGGAATTTTTCATTATAGAACTTGTCTTGTATATTCCAATGATGGGCTTCCTCAAAATGCCCTAGGTCTTCATGAGCAAGCAAGTTGGATGCACACCCACTTAGTTTCTTTTGTTGAGCTTTCATATATTTATAGCTCTAGTGCATCCATTGCATGGCAATCCCTACTCACTCACATTGATATCTATTGATGGGCATCTCCATAGCCCGTTAATACGCCTAGTTGATGTGAGCCTATCTTCTCTCTTTTTGTCCTTACAACCACCACCATATACCACCATAGTGTTATGTCCATGGCTTGCGCTCATGTATTGCGTAAGAGTTGAGAAAAGCTGAAGCGCGTTAAAAAGTATGAACCAATTGCTCGGCTCGTCATCGGGGTTGTACATGATGGGAGTATTTTGTGTAATGAAAATGAAGCATGGCCTAACTATATGATTTTGTAGGGATAAGCTTTCTTTGGCTATGCTATTTTGATAGGACATGATTATTTGCTAGTATGCTTTGAAGCATTATTTTTTTTATGTTTTATAAGCTTTTATCTTGAATCACTTGGATCTGAACAATCATGCCACAATAAAGAAAATTACATTGAGAATAATGCTAGGTAGCATTCCACATCAAAAATTCTGTTTTTATCATTTACCTACTCGTGGACGAGCAGGAATTAAGCTTGGGGATGCTTGATACGTCTCCAACGTATCTATAATTTTTGATTGTTCCATGCTATTATATTACCCGTTTTGGATGTTTACACTACAAGAATACCCCTTATAAAGCAACGCATATTCTACAACATTTTGGCTATACGTTGTAAAATTCACAATAGATACACAAATTAAAGGTTGCAGATATCCGTTGCAGATTTGCAGCTCGACATATAGAAAAAAAATAGAAAGGAGAGAGGGACGTGCAAGAAACAGAGCCCCCGATGCCCATGGTCTCTCCCAAATCGCCGCCACCAACCGCCTCGTCACCCTCCTCCTCCCACCTCGCCGCCGGCCCTCCCCTCCTCCCACCTCGCCGCTAGCCCTCCCCTCCCCTCCTCCGACATCGCAGCTCCGGAGACCCTGAAAGAAATATGCCCTAGAGGCAATAATAAAGTTATTATTTATTTCCTTATTTCATGATACATGTTTATTATTCATGCTAGAAATGTATTAACCGGAAACATGATACATGTGTGAATACATAGACGAACATATAGTCACTAGTATGCCTCTACTTGACTAGCTCATTAATCAAAGATGGTTATGTTTCCTAACCATAGACATGTGTTGTTATTTGATTAATGGGATCACATCATTAGGAGAATGATGTGATTGACATGACCCATTCCGTTAGCCTAGCACTTGATCGCTTAGTATATTGCTATTGCTTTCTTCATGACTTATACATGTTCCTGTAACTATGAGATTATGCAACTCCTGCTTAATCGGAGGAACACTTTGGTGCTACCAAACGTCACAACGTAATCGGGTGATTATAAAGGAGTACTACAGGTGTCTCCAAAGGTACATGTTGGGTTGGCGATTTCGAGATTAGGTTTTGTCACTCCGATTGCCTGGAGAGGTGTCTCTCGCCCTCTCGGTAATGCACATCACATAAGCCTTGCAAGCATTGCAACTAATAAGTTAGTTGCGAGATGATGTATTACGGAACGAGTAAAGAGACTTGCCAAGAACGAGATTGCACTAGGTATTGGATACCGACGATCGAATCTCGGGCAAGTAACATACCGATGACAAAGGGAACAACGTATGTCGTTATGCGGTTTGACCGATAAAGATCTTCGTAGAATATGTAGGAACCAATATGGGCATCCTGGTTCCGCTATTGGTTATTGATCGAGAATAGTTCTAGGTCATGTCTACATAGTTCTCGAACCCGTAGGGTCCACACGCTTAACGTTACGATGACAGTTTTATTATGAGTTTATAAGTTTTGATGTACCGAAGTTTGTTCGGAGTCCCGGATGTGATCACGGACATGACGAGGAGTCTCGAAATGTTCGAGACATAAAGATTGATATATTGGAACCCTATGTTTGGACTTCGGAATAGTTCCGGGTGAAATCGGGATTTTTCCGGAACACCGGGGGGTTACCGAAACCCTCCCGGGGGTTAATGGGCCTTAGTGGACCATGAGGGAGAAGAGGACGGCCGGCCAGGGCAGGCCGCGCGCCTCCCCTAGTCCGAATAGGACAAGGAAGGGCGCCTCTTCTTCCCTCCCCAAGTCCTAATCCAACTAGGAAAGGGGGAGTCCTACTCCCGATGGGAGTAGGACTCCTCGGCCGCCTCCTCCTAGGGCCGGCCGCACTTCTTGCTCCTTTATATACGGGGCAGGGGGGCACCCTAGAACACACAAGTTGATCTACGGATCGCTCCTTAGCCGTGTCTGCGGTGCCCCTCCACCATATTCCACCTCGGTCATATCGCCGCAGAAGTTTAGGCGAAGCCTGCGCCGTAGAGCATCATCATCGCCACCATGCCGCCGTCAGGTCGACGGAACTCATCCCCGACGCTTTGCTGGATCGGAGCCGGGATCGCCATCGAAGCTAAACGTGCTGAACTCGGAGGTGCCGTGACGCTCGGTACTTGGATCGGTCGGATCGTGAAGACGTATGACTACATCAACCGCGTTGTCATAACGCTTCGCCACGGTCTCACGAGGGTGCGTGGACAATACTCTCCTCTCGTTGCTATGCCATCACCATGATCTTGCGCAGCGTGGGAAATTTTTGAAATTACTACGTTTCCCAACAGTGGCATCCGAGCCAGGTTTTATGCGTTGATGTTATATGCACGAGTAGAACACAAGTGAGTTGTGGGCGATATAAGTCATACTGCTTACCAGCATGTCATACTTTGGTTCAGCGGTATTGTGAGATGAAGCGGCCCGGACCGACATTACGCCAGACGCTTACGCCGAGACTGGTTTCACCGCTGCAAGCACTCGCTGCTTAAAGGTGACCGGCGGGTGTCTGTCTCTCTCACTTTAGTTGAACCGGTGTGGCTACGCCCGTCCTTGCGAAGGTTAAAACAGCACCAACTTGACAAACTATCGCCAGGTTTTGATGCGTAGGTAAGAACGGTTCTTGCTCAGCCCATAGCAGCCACGTAAAACTTGCAACAACAAAGTAGAGGACGCCTAACTTGTTTTTGCAGGCATGTTGTGATGTGATATGGTCAAGACGTGATGCTATATTTTATTGTATGAGATGATCATGTTTTGTAACCGAAGTTATCGGCAATCGCAGGAGCCATATGGTTGTCGCTTTATTGTATGAAATGCAAACGCCTATGTAATTGCTTTACTTTATCACTAAGCGGTAGCGATAGTCGTAGAAGCAATAGTTGGCGCAGACGACAACGATGCTACGATGGAGATCAAGGTGTCGCCGGTGACGATTTATGGTGATCACGACGGTGCCGGAGATGGAGATCACAAGCACAAGATGATGATGGCCATATCATATCACTTATATTGATTGCATGTGATGTTTATCCTTTATGCATCTTATCTTGCTTTGATTGACGGTAGAATTATAAGATGATCTCTCATTAAATATCAAGAAGTGTTCTCCCTGAGTATGCACCGTTGCGAAAGTTCTTCGTGCTGAGACACCACGTGATGATCGGGTGTGATAGGCTCTACGTTCAAATACAACAGGTGCAAAACAGTTGCACACGCGGAATACTCAGGTCAAAGTTGACGAGCCTAGCATATACAGATATGGCCTCGGAACACGGAGACCGAAAGGTCGAACGTGAATCATATAGTAGATATGATCAACATTGTGATGTTCTCCATTGAAACTACTCCACCTCACGTGATGATCGGACATGGTTTAGTTGATTTGGATCACGTAATCACTTAGATGACTAGAGAGATGTCTATCTAAGTGGGAGTTCTTAAGTAATATGATTAATTGAACTTTAATTTATCATGAACTTAGTCCTGGTAGTATTTTGCAAATTATGTTGTAGATCAATAGCTCGCGTTGTTGCTTCCCTATGTTTGTTGCTTTCATATGTTTATTTTAATATGTTCCTAGATAAAAATTATGTTGAAAAATGTTAGTAGCAATGATGCGGATTGGATCCGTGATCCGAGGTTTATCCTCATTGCTGCATGTAAGAATTATGTCCTTGATGCACCGCTAGGTGACAGACCTATTGCGGGGAAGCGGAATCACGACGTTATGAACGCGTTTGGCTAGCTCAATATGATGACTACTTGATAGTTTAGTGCACCATGCTTAACGGCTTAGAGTCGGGACTTCAAAGACGTTTTGAACGTCACGGACCATATGAGATGTTCCAGGAATTGAAGTTAATATTTCAAGAAAATACCCGAGTTGAGAGATATGAAGTCTCCAACAAGTTCTATAGCTAAAAGATGGAGGAGAATCGCTCAACTAGTGAGCATGTGCTCAGATTGTCTGGGTACTTCAATCGCTTGAATCAAGTGGGAGTTAATCTTCCAGATAAGATATTGATTGACAGAATTTCCTAGTCACCATCACCAAGTTAGTAGAACTTCGTGATGAACTATAATATGCAAGGGATAACAAAAGTAATTCCCAAGCTCTTCGTGATGCTGAAATCGACGAAGGTAGAAATCAAGAAAAGAGCATCAAGTGTTGATGATTGACAAGACCACTAGTTTCAAGAAAAGGGCAAAGGGAAAGAAAGGAACTTCAAGTAGAATGACAAGCAAGTTGTCGCTCCCGTGAAGAAGACCAAAGCTGGACCAAAGCCTGAAACTGAGTGCTTACACTGCAAAGGAAATGGTCACTGGAAGCGGAAATGCCCTGAATATTTGGTGGATAAGAAGGATGGCAAAGTGAACAAGAGTATATTTGATATACAGGTTATTGATGTGTGCCTTACTAGTGTTTATAGTAGACCCTGAGTATTTGATACTTGTTCGGTTGCTGAGATTAGTAACCTCAAACAGGAGTTACGTAATAAACAGAGACTAGTTGAAGGGGAAGTGACGATGAGTGTTGGAAGTAGTTCCAAGATTGATATGATCATCATCGCACACTCCCTATACTTTCGGGATTAGTGTTAAACCTAAATAAATGTTATTTGGCGCTTATGCGTTGAGCATGAATATGATTTGATCATGTTTATTGCAATACGCTTATTCATGTAAGTTCGAGAATATTTATTGTTCTGTTTACATGAATAAAACCTTCTATGGTCATACACCCAATGAAAATGGTTTGTTGGATCTCGATCGTGTGATACACATATTCATAATATTGAAACCAAAAGATGTAAAGTTAATAATGATAGTGCAACATATTTGTGGCACTGCCGTTTAGGTCATATTGGTGTAAAGCGCATGAAGAAACTCCATAAAAATGGATCTTCGGAATCACTTGGTTATGAATCATTTGATGCTTAAGTAACCGTGCCTTTTGGGCAAGATGACTAAAACTCCGCTTCTCGGAACAATGGAACGAGCTAACGATTTGTTGGAAATAATACATACCGATGTATGTGATCCAATGAGTGTTGATGCTCGTGGCAAGTATCATTATTTTCTGACCTTCACAGATGATTTGAGCAGATATGCGTATATCTTCTTGATGAAACATAAGTCTGAAATAGTTGAAAAGTTCAAGGAATTTCAGAGTGAAGTGGAAAATCATAGTAACAAGAAAATAAAGTTTCTACGATCTGATCGTGGAGATGAATGTTTGAGTTACGAGTTTGGTCTTCATTTGAAACAATGTGAAATAGTTCCGCAACTCACGCCATATGGAACACCACAGCTTAATGGTGTGTCCGAAAGTCGAATCAGCACTTTATTGGATATGGTGCGATCTATGATGTCTCTTATCGGTTTACCACTATCGCTTTTGGGGTTATGCATTAGACACAGCTGCATTCACGCTTAATAGGGCACCATCTAAATCCGTTGAGACGACACCGTATGAACTATGGTTTAACAAAGAAACCTAAGCTGTCGTTTCTTAAAGCTTGAGTTGCGATGCTTATATGAAAAGGTTTCAACCTCGATAAGCTCGAACCCAAATCGGAAAAGTGTGTCTTCATAGAATACCCAAAGGTAACTATTGGGTACACCTTCTATCACAGATCCGAAGGCAAGTTATTCGTTGCTAAGATGGATCCTTTCTAGAGAAGAAGTCTCTCTCGAAAGAAGTAAGTGGGAGGAAAGTAGAGCTTAATAAGGTAATTGTACCTTCTCCCGAATTGGAAAGTAGTTCATCACGTAAATCAGTTCCTGTGATTCCTACACCAATCAGTGAGGAAGCTAATGATGATGATCATGAAGCTTCAGATCAAGTTACTACCGAACCTCGTAGGTCTTCCAAAAATAAGGTCCGCACCAATGTGGTACGGTAATCCTATTCTAGCAGTCATGTTACTAGACCATGATGAACCTACGAACTATGAGGAAGCGATGATGAGCCCAGATTCCGCGAAATGGCTTGAGGCCACAAAATCTGAGATAGGATCCATATATAAGAACAAAGTGGGGACTTTGGTTGACCTGCTCGATGATCAGCAAGTCAAGTTAAATAAATGGATCTTCAAGAGGAAGACGGACACTGATAGTAGTGTTACTATCTACAAAGCTCGACTTGTTGCAAAAGGTTTTCGACAAGTTCAAGATGTTGACTACAATGAGATTTTCTCAACTCTAGCGTTGCTTAAGTCTGTCCGAATCATGTTAGCAATTGCCACATTTTATGAAATCTGGCAAATGGATGTCAAAACAACATTCTTTAATGGATTTATTAAAGAAGAGTTGTATATGATGCAACCAGAAGGTTTTGTCAACCTTAAAGGAGCTAACAAAATGTGCAAGCTCCAAATGATCCATCTATGGACTGGTGCAAGCATCTCAGAGTTGGAATACACGCTTTGATAAGTTGATCAAAGCATATAGTTTTATACAGACTTACGGTGAAGCCTGTATTTACAATAAAGTGAGTGGGAGCACTACCATTTTTTTTTGATAAATATATGTGAATAACATATTGTTGATCAGAAATGATGTATAAATTTTTCTGGAAAGCATAAAGGAGTATTTGAAAGGAGTTCTTTAAAAGAAAGACCTCAGTAAAGCTACTTACATATTGAGCATCAAGATATATTAAGATAGATCAAGACGCTTGATAAGTTTTTCAATAAGTACATACCTTGTCAACATTTTGAAGTAGTTCAAAATGGAATACCAAAGAAAAGTTCTTGCCTGTTGCAAACATGTGAAATTGAGTAAGACTCAAATCCCGACCACGGCAGAAAATAGAAAAGAGAATGAAAGTCATTCCCTATGCCTCACTATAGGTTCTATAAAGTATGCTATGCTATGTACCGCACCTATTGTATACCTTGCTCTGAATTTGGCAAAGG
This sequence comes from Aegilops bicornis, assembly GCA_021605145.1. Classification (NCBI taxonomy): domain Eukaryota; kingdom Viridiplantae; phylum Streptophyta; class Magnoliopsida; order Poales; family Poaceae; genus Aegilops; species Aegilops bicornis. The sequence continues at coordinate 3,248,310 of JAHIAL010000030.1, forward strand.
AGTACAATAGTGATCTAGGAGTAGATCATCGGACATTGGTCAAGAACATCCTTAGTGAGGACTAAGGAAATATTTCTCGATTATGGAGGTGATAAAAGAGCCCGTCAGAAAGAGTTACATCGATGCAAGCTTTTTACACCGATCCAGATGACTCTAAGTCTCAATCTGGATACATATTGAAAGTGGGAGCAATTAGCTAGAGTAGCTCCATGCGAGCATTGTAGACATAGAATATTTGCAAAATACATACGGCTCACGAATGTGATGCACCCATTGACTAAGCTTCTCTCACGAGAAAAACATGATCATGCCTTAGTACTCTTTGGGTGTTAATCACATAGCGATGTGAACTAGATTATTGACTCTAGTAAACCCTTTGGGTGTTGGTCACATGACGATGTGAACTATGGGTGTTAATCACATACAGATGTGAATATTAGTGTTGAATCACATGATGATGTGAACTAGATTATTGACTCTAGTGCAAGTGGGAGACTGAAGGAAATATGCCCTAGAGGCAATAATAAAGTTATTATTTATTTCCTTATTTCATGATAAATGTTTATTATTCATGCTAGAATTGTATTAACCGGAAACATGATACATGTGTGAATACATAGACAAACATATAGTCACTAGTATGCCTCTACTTGACTAGCTCATTAATCAAAGATGGTTATGTTTCCTAACCATAGACATGTGTTGTTATTTGATTAATGGGATCACATCATTAGGAGAATGATGTGATTGACATGACCCATTCCGTTAGCCTAGCACTTGATCGCTTAGTATATTGCTATTGCTTTCTTCATGACTTATACATGTTCCCGTAACTATGAGATTATGCAACTCCTGCTTACCGGAGGAACACTTGGGTGCTACCAAACGTCACAACGTAACTGGGTGATTATAAAGGAGTACTACAGGTGTCTCCAAAGGTACATGTTGGGTTGGCGTATTTCGAGATTAGGTTTTGTCACTCCGATTGTCGGAGAGGTGTCTCTGGGCCCTCTCGGTAATGCACATCACATAAGCCTTGCAAGCATTGCAACTAATAAGTTAGTTGCGAGATGATGTATTACGGAACGAGTAAAGAGACTTGCCAGTAACGAGATTGAACTAGGTATTGGATACCGACGATCGAATCTCGGGCAAGTAACATACCGATGAAAAGGGAACAACGTATGTCGTTATGCGGTTTGACCGATAAAGATCTTCAGAGAATATGTAGGAACCAATATGGGCATCCTGGTTCCGCTTATTGGTTATTGACCGAGAATAGTTCTAGGTCATGTCTACATAGTTCTCGAACCCGTAGGGTCCGCACGCTTAACGTTACGATGATGCTTTTATTATGAGTTTATAAGTTTTGATGTACCGAAGTTTGTTCGGAGTCCCGGATGTGATCACGGACATGACGAGGAGTCTCGAAATGTTCGAGACATAAAGATTGATATATTGGAAGCCTATGTTTGGACTTCGGAATAGTTCCGGGTGAAATCGGGATTTTACCGGAACACCGGGGGGTTACCGAAACCCTCCCGGGGGTTAATGGGCCTTAGTGGGCCATGAGGGAGAAGAGGAGGGCCGGCCAGGGCAGGCGCCGCCTCCCCCCCTAGTCCCAATAGGACAAGGAGGGGGCGCCTTCTTTCTTTCCCTCCCCAAGTCCTAATCCAACTAGGAAAGGGGGAGTCCTACTCCCGGTGGGAGTAGGACTCCTCCGGCCGCCTCCTCCTAGGGCCGGCCGCACTTCTTGCTCCTTTATATACGGGGCAGGGGGCACCCTAGAACACACAAGTTGATCTACGGATCGCTCCTTAGCCGTGCAGCGGTGCCCCTCCACCATATTCCACCTCGGTCATATCGTCAGCAGAAGTTTAGGCGAAGCCCTCATACCGTAGAGCATCATCATCGCTACCACGCCGTCAGGCGGATGTAACTCATCCCCGACGCTTTGCTGGATCGGAGCCCGGGGATCGTCATCGAGCTGAACGTGTGCTGAACTCGGAGGTGCCGTACGTTCGGTACTTGGATCGGTCGGATCGTGAAGACGTACGACTACATAAACCGCGTTGTCATAACGCTTCCGCTTACGGTCTATGAGGGTACGTGGACAATACTCTCCCCTCTCGTTGCTATGCCATCACCATGATCTTGCGTGTGCGTAGGAATTTTTTTGAAATTACTACGTTTCCCAACAGACCCACCCATACCTCTCAGCCCATCTCTCTCTTGACGCAGCTTCTCGTTGCGCCACCTGTGGCGGCTGATTCAAGCGACATCCGGCGAATCCAGCCACCACGCGAAGCACAGACCGAGGTCCCACCTCACCGCGGTGCCCTCCCATGCGGCTAGATCCGGCGCTCGCGACCACCGAAGCCCACCCGCGATCTTCCCCCGATGGCTAGGGTTTCGGGAGTCGGCTCCAGCGCCTGTGGCCATGTCGTCCTCTTCCCGCCGGTGAGTGAATCCCCTTCCCTGGCTTCGTCCTGTCTCTCTTCCCCTTTCTCTAACCTAGGTATGCACCCCCGATTCTGTTGCATCTAATCCCTGTTAAAAAAGTTTACAATTCATTTACGAACACTGATAGGCCTGCAGACTGACTTCCGATCTCTGTTGATTTACATTCATGCACTAATTGCTATTCTATTAAAATAGTAATTATTAGATATCAATGGAGCATCGGAAACAATGGAAGAATATTGAGCACACATATTGTGATACTTGTCCGTTGAAGAAAATGTGGATCACATCATATTGAGATGCGCTCTAGCTCACTTTCTGTGGAGTAAGTTGAGGTCTTGCAGCAGGCAACAGAATCCCAGTTCTTGCTGGACTTTGTACGGACACTAAGATCTGTTAGTCCACATGGGTTCGTGCTTTTTGCTGCGTGTGCGGTTCAGCTGTGGAAACTGCGTAATGCTTGTGTCTTTGACCGTCTGTCAATGCCACATTTTGCTTCTCGCCTTGCCATCACAGAGATGATTCAGCTATGGTGCTGTAGATAGAAGGATTGCTCTCTCAAGGCTTCGACTGTTCCATATGAGCAGTGTCTATTGTGCTTTTAACCAGTCAACTAAGTAGGTACTATGTTATTAGTGGCTTGCTTTTAGGCCACAATGGCATCTGTTTATTTTTCTCCGAGTCTGTTTATGTTTGTTTTGTGACCTGAAGTCGTATATTGACTTCTAAGGGAATACTTTCAGATCACAACTTTTCTTTGTAATAGTCGTAATCTGGCCGGCCAACCAAAATTTTGGAAGTAATGACCCTTTGTAAGAAGTAATATTTCTTATTTGCTGGTCAACCCGGCACTATTTGCATCATGTCAATGCATTGTGTATTAACAGTTCATTTTGTTATTTTCTTTGTAGATTCAAAAGATATATGGATGCTTATATGGGTGTGTGGCAAGTATACTGCAATGATGATGATGACGTTCCAGTTCACGATGATGACGATGATGGCTGTTTTCAGTTGTAGTTGTGATGGGTGTTTTCAGTTTTAGTTAAGCTGTAGGGATGAAGATCCTGTTAGATGATGTTCCTCGTTAAGTTTTAATTAAGTTGTAGGGATGTCGATGGATGCTTTCAGTTTAATTTTCTCTGTCAAGAGAATATTTGGATTATGCATCGCATTTGGATGTTATTCCTCCTGTAATATCAACAATTGTAACCTCTCTGTTTTTTCCAATATATGATTTCTTCCTCTCGTGCGTTTATTTTTTCTTCTGACTTGATATACATTCCTATCACCATTATTTGGAGCATTAATTTAATTGCTGGCAATATATAAAATATTATTCACATTTTATATGTAAAGCATCAGAAGCGTTGCAAATTCTTTGTTGCCAAGAAATCAGATTTGACTTCCTGTACATTAACCACCAACGTATATGAGTGTTGTAAAAGTTGGTTTTATGTGTTGTAGCCTTACAACAGTTCCTTTTACCAATGGAATATAACCGTTGTAGTATGCGCTAGCAACACTGGATAAGGCTACGCATCCCAAACCGTTGGTAAAGACCCTAACAACGCATATATGGACTTTTAGATACGGAAAAATGCGTTGCTATAGGTGGGGTCTTGTTGTAGTGTTATGGGCTTTACTTTACACATTTATATCATTTTTGGGACTAACCTACTAACCAGAGGCCCAACCCATATTGTTGTTTTCTTGCCTGTTTCAGTATTTCGAAGAAAAAGAATATCAAACGGAGTCCAAACGGAATGAAACCTTCGGGAGCGTGATTTTTAAGAAGAATATGATCCGGGAGACTTGGAGTTCACGTCAGAAGATCCTCGAGGAGGCCACGAGATAGGGGGGGCGCGCCCACCCCTGGCGCCGCTTCTACCCTCTCGTGGGCCCCTCGAGGCTCCCCTCGACTTATTTCACCTATATAAGCTTCACGACTTCTAAAAACATCGAATATCAAGATAGTTCTGGAGTTCCGCCGCTGCAAGCCTCTGTAGCCACCAAAAACCTCTCACTAGTAGAAAACAGGGCTGTCGTTCAGGACAGATAAGTCCATTAGTCCTGGTTCAGTCATGAACCGGGACTAATGTGAGATTGGTCCCGGTTCATGCGGCAAAGGCATTAGTCCCGGTTCAAATGGGACCTTTAGTCCCGGATGGTGCCACGAACCCGGTACTAATGGAGGCGATGCCCATTAGATCGGGTTCGTGGCACGAACCGTACTAAAGGTTCTAACCTTTAGTACCGGTTCGTTCCACGAACCGGTACTAATGGGGTTTGAGGCATTAGTACCGGTTCGTGCCACGAACCGGTACTAAAGGTCCCATTTTCAAACTCTACCCACACCCTTGGATCGCCTTTTTAGTTTTGTAAAAAGCAAAATAAAATGATAAAAACTTCAAAAATTAAAATCCTTCGAGATGTAGTTATGTTACTACATATATTAGTTAGGAAAATTTAAAAACTTAAATTTGGACATGTTTTGCAAAAAGTGTAGGGAAAATGTAAAACGGCTATAACTTTTGAATACTATGTCAGAAAAAACGTATAATATATCAAAATGTTCAAAGACGAAAATCCGCATCCGATTTTGACAGCCTACGGCCTGTTTGCAAATTTTTAGAATCCTCAAATTCTAAAAGGAAAAAACTTATGCTCAAATTTCAGTTTTTTTGATTTTTTTATATTTTGTTAAATCTGGTCAAACTATGGTCAAACTACTTATTCAAGAAGTATTCGTGTTACTAAATTATTATTCAAGAATATTAGTGTTACTAAATAATTATTTTAGATTTTTTGAATTTTGGTCAAATCTGGTCAAACTGTGGTCAAACAATGGTCAAACAACTTATTCAAGAAACATTAGTGTTACTAAATAATTATTTCAGTTTTTTTGAATTTTGGTCAAATCTGGTGAATTTTGGTCAAATCTGGTCAAACTATGGTCAAACTATGGTCAAACTACTTATTCAAGAAATATTAGTTTTACTAAATAATTATTGTTTTTAGAACAATAATTTCAAACTCAAACAAAGGAAATGTGTGACTTCATGCTCAAGCTAAATTCACGAGGGTTAATAGGATTGACATCTTACTATTATCGTGAAAACAACAAGTGCAGACTTGGAAACGAGGGAGAATAGAACCCGGAAGTTAAGCGTGCTCAGCCGGAGTAGTGATAGGATGGGTGATCGTCCGGGAAGTTAGATGATTTGGAATGATGAGGGGTGATTAGAGATTAGAGGTTAAATTGAGCAGTGATGAGGGGTGATTAGAGATTAGAGGTTAAAATAATTCAGAAATTTGAAAATAAAAAAATTCAAAACAATTTAAAAAAAAATCATAAAATTTCCTTTAGTACCGGTTGGTGCTACCAACCCGGACTAAAGGTGGACCTCTAGGCAGCGGTCACGTGGACGGCCTTTAGTCCCGGTTCGGGTAAGAACTGGGACTAAAGGGGGAGGCTTTAGTAACGACCCTTTAGTCCCGATTCCAGAACCGGGACTAAAGGCCCTTATGAACCGGACAATAGGCCCTTTTTCTACTAGTGTCTCGGGAGCCCGTTCCGGCACCCTGCCGGAGGGGGGATCCCTCACCGGTGGCCATCTTCATCATCCCGGCGCTATCCATGACGAGGGAGGGAGTAGTTCACCCTCGTGGCTGAGGGTATGTACCAAGAGCTATGTGTTTGATCTCTCTCTCTCGTGTTCCCTCTATGGCACGATCTTGATGTATCGCGAGCTTTGCTATTATAGTTGGATCTTATGATGTTTCTCCCCTTCTACTCTCTTGTGATGAATTGTGTTTTCCTCTTGAAGTTATCTTATCGGATTGAGTCTTTAATGACTTGAGAACACTTGATGTATGTCTTGCGGTGATTATCTGTGGTGACAATGGGATATCATGTGCCACTTGATGTATGTTTCGGTGACCAACTTGCGGGTTCCGGCCATGAACCTATGCATAGGGGTTGGCACACATTTTCGTCTTGACTCTCCGGTAGAAACTTTGGGGCACTCTTTGAAGTACTTTTGTGTTGGTTGAATAGATGAATCTGAGATTGTGTGATGCATATCGTATAATCATGCCCACGGATACTTGAGGTGACAATGGAGTATCTAGGTGACATTAGGGTTTTGGTTGATTTGTGTCTTAAGGTATTATTCTAGTATGAACTCTATGATAGATTGAGCGGAAAGAATAGCTTCATGTTATTTTACTACGAACTCTTGAATAGATAGAATAGAAAGGATAACTTTGAGGTGGTTTCGTGCCTACCATAATCTCTTCTGCTCGTTCTCCGCTATTAGTGTCTTTGGAGGACTCTTTGTTGCATGTTGAGGGATTGTTATATGATCTATCTATGTTATTATAGTTGAGAGAACTTGCACTAGTGAAAGTATGAACCTTAGGCCTTGTTTCCTACCATTGCAATAATTGCCACGCTCACTTTTATCTTTAGTTACCTTGCTGTTTTATAATTTCAGATTACAAATACCTTTATCTACTATCCATATTGCACTTGTATCACCATCTCTTCATTAACTAGTGCACCTATACAATTTACCATTGTATTGGGTGTGTTGGGGACACAAGAGACTCTTTGTTATTAGGTTGCAGGGTTGTTTGAGAGAGACCATCTTCATCCTATGCCTCCCACGGATTGATAAACCTTAGGTCATCCACTTGAGGGAAATTTGCTACTGTCCTACAAACCTGTGCACTTGCAGGCCCAACAACGTCTACAAGAAGAAGGTTGTGTAGTAGACATCGCCACTTTATTAATTATTCTCACAAGACCTTACAAAGCCATACAACAGCAAGACTAAAGCCACCGTCTAAGCAGCAATTGTCGCTACACCTATCTAATTGATGAAGGGGCGCAGATAGTCTGGGCCTAATACCAAAATGCACATCGCAGCCAAACCTAAACATCTAAGACCTGAGGTCCCAACCAGGACGCCTCACGGGTATGAGGCACCTACCAAGACGGCGCACTCCTCAACCAGACGCTCATTGGTACGAGGTCAAGAAAGCCACCCGCCAAAGAATCCATCTTCAGAGCTGTACTTGTTGGGGAATGTAGCAGAAATTCAAAATTTTCCTACGTGTCACCAAGATCTATCTATGGAGAAACCAGCAACGGGGGGAAGGAGAGTGCATCTTCATACCCTTGTAGATCGCTAAGCGGAAGCGTTCATGAGAACGGGGTTGAAGGAGTCGTACTCGTCGTGATCCAAATCACCGGAGATCCTAGTGCCGAACGGACGGCACCTCCGCGTTCAACACACGTACAGCCCGGTGACGCCTCCCACGCCTTGATCCAGCAAGGAGAGAGGGAGAGGTTGAGGAAGAATCCATCCAGCAGAAGCACAACGGCGTGGTGGTGGTGGAGGAGCGTGGCAATCCAGCAGGGCTTCGCCAAGCACCACGGGAGAGGAGGAGGAGGGAGAGGTAGGGCTGCACCAAGAGGAGAAGTTCTCATGTCTCCGCAGCCCCAAAACCTCAAGTATATATAGGGGAAGGGGCTGCGCCCTTTAGGGTTTCCCACCCCAAGGGTGCGGCCAGCCCTAGATCCCATCTAGGGGCGGCTAAGGGGGAGGAGTGCCTCCCAAGTCAAGTGGAGGCCTCCCTTTAGGGTTTTCCCCTTCCCATGCGCATGGGCCTTGGGGGCTGGTGCCCCTGGCCCATTAAGGCTAGGGCGCCCCCTAAAGCCCATGCTACTGTATTGGACGTGGTGGAACAATTTCCGACCTCCGGACCCCTCCGAATCCTCCGAACCTTCCGAAGCTTCCCGTACAATACCGAAAAACCCGAACTTTTTCCAAACCCGAACAACAACTTTCCATATATAAATCTTTACCTCCGAACCATTCCTAACTCCTCGTGACGTTCGGGATCTCATCCGGACTCGAACAACACTTTCGGTAACCACATACAAACATCCTTTATAACCCTAGCGCCATCGAACCTTATGTGTAGACCCTACGGGTTCGGTAGACATGCGCATACGACCGAGACGTTCTCCGGTCAATAACCAACAGCGGGATCTGGATACCCATGTTGGTCTCTACATGTTCCACGATGATCTCATCGGATGAACCACGATGTCAAGGACTCAATCGATCCCGTATACAATTCCCTTTGTCTAACGGTATTGTACTTGCCCGAGATTCGATCGTCGGTATACCGATACCTTGTTCAATCTCAAGTACGGCAAGTCTCTTTACTCATTCCGTAACACATCATCCCGTGATCAACCCCTTGGTCACATTGTGCACATTATGATGATGTCCCACCGAGTGGGCCCAGAGATACCTCTCCGCTTACACGGAGTGACAAATCCCAGCCTCGATTCGTACAACCCAACAGACACTTTCGGAGATACCGTAGTGCACCTTTATAGTCACCCAGCCACGCCAGGACGCTTTGGTACACCCAAAGCATTCCTACGGTATCCGGGAGTTGCACAATCTCATGGTCTAAGGAAATGATACTTGACATTAGAAAAGCTTTAGCATACGAACCACGCATCTTTGTGCTAGGCTTAGGATTGTCTTGTCCATCACATCATTCTCCTAATGATGTGATCCTGCTATCAACGACATCCAATGTCCATGGTCGAAACTGTAACCATCTATTGATCAACGAGCTAGTCAACTAGAGGCTTACTAGGGACATGGAGTTGTCTATGTACCCACACATGTATCTGAGTTTCCTATCAATACAATTATAGCATGGATAATAAACGATTATCATGAACAAGGAAATATAATAATAACTAATTTATTATTGCCTCTAGGGCATATTTCCAACAGTCTCCCACTTGCACTAGAGTCAATAATCTAGTTCACATCGCCTTGTGATTAACACTGATAGGTCACATCATCATGTGACCAACATCCAAAGAGTTTACTAGTGTCTAAACTAGTTCACATCACCATGTGATTAAGACTCAATGAGTTCTGGGGTTTGATCATGTTTTGCTTGTGAGAGAGGTTTTAGTCAACGGATCTGAACCTTTCAGATCCGTGTGTGCTTTGCAAATTTTTAGGTTAAATTGTAAACGCTACTTCCACGCTCCACTTGGAGCTATTCCAAATGGATCCTCCACTATAAGTATCCGGATTGATACTCAGAGTCACTCGGATAGGTGTTAAAGCTTGCATCGACGTAACCCTTTACGCCGAACTCTTTATCACCTCCATAATCGAGAAACATTTCCTTATTCCTCTAAGGACAATTTTGACCGCTGTCCAATGATCTATACCTGGATCATTCTTGTACCCCTTGACTGACTCATGGCAAGGCACACTACCGTGAGGTACACAAGATAGCATACTATAGAGCCTACGCTCCTGAAGCATAGGGGACGACCTTCGTCCTTTCTCTTTCTCCTGCCGTGGTCGAGCTTTAACTCTTAACTTCATACCTTACAACTCAGGCAAGAACTCCTTCTTTGTTCCGATCCATCTTGAACACCTTCAAGATCATGTCAAGGTATGTGCTCATTTGAAAGTACCATTAAGCGTTTTTGATCTATCCTCATAGATCTTGATGCTCAATGTTCAAGTAGCTTAATCTAGGTTTTCTATTGAAAAACACTTTTCAAATAACCCCATATGATTTCCAGAATTTACATCATTTCGATCAATAATATGTCAACAACATATACTCATCGAAATTCTATAGTGCTCCCACTCACTTCCTTGGAAATACAAGTTTCTCATAAACTTTGTATAGACCCAAAATCTTTGATCATCTCATCAAAGTGTACATTCCAACTCCGAGATGCTTACTCCAAATTCTTAGAAGGATTGCTGGAGCTTTGCATACCTTTTAGCATCCTTAGGATCGATAAAAACTTTCTCGATTGTATCACATACAACCTTTCCTTACGAAGACCGGTAAGGAAACTCGCTTTGACATCCATCCGCCAGATTTCATAAATGCAGCTAATGCTAACATGATTCCGACGGATTTAAGCATCGCTACGGATGAGAAAATCTCATCGTAGTCAACTCCTTGAACTTGTGAAAACTCTTCGCCACAAGTCGAGCTTCATAGACGGTGACATTACCGTCCACGTCCTGCCTTTTCCTTAAAGATCCATTTATCTCAATGGCTTTCCTATCGGGCAAGTCCATCAAAGTCCATGCTTTGTTCTGATACATGGATCCTATCTCGGATTTCATGGCTTCTAACCATTTGTCGGAATCCGGGCCCACCATCGCTTCTCCATAGCTCGTAGGTTCATTGTTGTCTAGCAACATGACCTTCAAGACATGATTACCGTACCACTCAAGTAGCACGCATCCTTGTCATCCCACGAGGCACGGTAGTGACTTGATCCAAACTTCATGATCACTATCATAAGCTTCTACTTCAATTGGTGTAGGTGCCACGGAACAACTTCATGTGCCCTGCTACACACTAGTTGAAGTGATGGTTCAATAACCTCATCAAGTCTCCACCATCCTCCCACTCAACTTTTCGAGACGAACTTTTCCTCGAGAAAGGACCCGATTCAAGAAACAATCCCTATTGCTTCCGGATCTGAATTAGGAGGTATACCCAACTGTTTTGGGTGTCCTATGAAGATGCATTTTGTCCGCTTTGGGTTCGAGCTTATCAACTCGAAACTTTTCCACATAAGTGTCGCAGCCCCAAACTTTTAAGAAACGACAACTTAGGTTTCTCCAAACGGTGTCGTCTCAACAGAATTACGTGGTGCCCCATTAAAGTGAGTGCGGTTGTCTCTAATTCCTAACCCATGAACGATAGTGGTAATTCGATAAGAGATATCATGGTACGCACCATATCCAATAGAGTGCAACTATGATGTTCGGACACACCATCACACTATGGTGTTCCAAAAGGCGGTATTAATTGTGAAACAATTTGCACAATGTCTTAATTGTGTGCCAAAACTCAGAATCTCAGATATTCATCTCTATGATCATATCATAGACATTCTATCCTCTTGTCACGAAGATCTTAAACTTCACTCTGAAATTACTTGAACCATTCAATAATTCAGACTTGTGTTTCATCAAGTAAATATACTCAACATCTACTCGAATCATCTCGTGAAGTAAGAACATAACGATATTCATCACATGCCTCAAAGCACTCATTGGACTGCACATATCAAAATGTGTTACTTCCAACAAGTTGCTATCTTGTTCCATCTTATCAAAACCGAGGCTTTTCACCATCTTGCCCATGTGGTATGTTTTGCATATCTCAAGTGATTCAAAATCAAGTGAGTCCAAACGATCCATCTGCATGGAGTTTCTTCATGCGATTTCACCAATAGACATGGTTCGTGCATGTCTCAAATTTTTCAAAACGAGTGAGTCCAAAGATCCATCAACATGGAGCTTCTTCATGCTTTTACACCAATATGACTTACATGGCAGTGCCACAAGTAAGTGGTACTATCATTACTATCTTATACTTTTGGCATGAAAATGTGTATCACTACGATCGAGATTCAATAAACCATTTATTTAGGTGCAAGACCATCGAAGGTATTATTCAAATAAATAGAGTAACCATTATTCTCCTTAAATGAATAACCGTATTAAGTATAGACATAATCCAATCATGTCTATGCTCAACGCAAACACCAAATGATAATTATTCTGGTTTAATACTAATCTTGATGGTAGGGGAGCGTATGATGTTTGATCACATCAAAATTGGAAACACTTCCAACACATATCGTCAGCCTCTCCTTTAGCTAGTCTCCGCTTATTCCGTAGCCTTTTATTTCGAAGTTACTAACACTTAGCAAACCGAACCGGTATCTAATACCTGGTGCTACTAGGAGTACTAGTAAAATACACAATAACTTAATGTATATCCAATATACTTCTATCGACCTTGCCAGCCTTCTTATCTACCAAGTATCTAGGGTAATTCTGCTCCAAAGTGCTGTTCCCTTATTGCGTACACTTAGTCTCGGGTTTGGGTTCAACCTTGGGTTTCTTCAATCGAGCAAAGAATCGATTTGCCGTTTCATGAAGTGTCCCTTCTTGCCCTTGCCCTTCTTGAAACTAGTGGTTTCACCAACCATCAACAATTGATGCTCCTTCTTGATTTTTACTTTCGCGATGTCAAACAACGGGAATACCTCAAAGGATCATCATCTCTATCCTTGATATGTTATAGTTCATCACGAAGCTCTAGCAGCTTGGTGGCAATGACTTTGGAGAAACATCACTATCTCATCTGGAAGATCAACTCCCACTCGATTCAAGTGATTGTTGTACTCAGACAATCTGAGCACAAGCTCAACGATTGAGCTTTTTTCCCTTTGTTTGTAGGCTAAGAAAATCGTCGGAGGTCTCATACCTCTTGACGTGGGCACGATCCTGAAGTCCTAATTTCAGCCCTCGAAACATCTCATATGTTCCGCGACATTTCGAAAACGTCTTTCGTGCCTCAACTCTAAACCGCTTAACCGAACTATCACGTAGTTATCAAAACGTGTATGTCCGATGTTCGCAACATCCACAAACGACGCTTGGGGTTCAAAGACACCGAGCGTGCATTAAGGACATAAGCTTTCTACCGTCCGCATAATCGCTACTTTCAACTTTCAACTATATTTTCTCTAGGAACATATCTAAACAGTGGAACTAAAGCGAAGCCATTTACATAATTTGCAAAAGGTCTTTTGACTATGTTCAAGATAATTGAGTTCATCTTATGAACTCCCACTCAGATAGACATCCCTCCGTCATCTAAGTGATTACATGATCCGAAGTCAACTAGGCCGTGTCCGATCATCACGTGAGACGGACTAGTCATCATCGGTGAACATCTTCATGTTGATCGTATCTACTATACGACTCATGCTCGACCTTTCGGTCTCTGTGTTCCGAGGCCATGTCTGTACATGCTAGGCTCGCCAAGTTAACCCTAAGTGTTTCGCGTGTGTAAATCTGTCTTACACCCGTTGTATGTGAACGTAAGAATCCATCACACCCGATCATCACGTGGTGCTTAGAAGCGACGAACTTTAGCAACGGTGCACGCTTAGGGAGAACACTTCTTGAAATTGTTGTAAGGATCATCTTATTTACTACCGTCGTTCTAAGTAAACAAGATGCATAAACATAATAAACATCACATGCAATTATATAGTAGTGACATGATATGGCCAATATCATATAGCTCCATTGATCTCCATCTTCGGGCTCCATGATTATCATCGTCACCGCATGACACCATGATCTCCATCATCATGATCTCCATCATCGTGTCTTCATGAAGTTGTCTCGCCAACTATTACTTCTACTACTATGGCTACCGTTAGCAATAAAGTAAAGTAATTACATGGCGTTGTTTAATGACACGCAGGTCATACAATAAATAAAGACAACTCCTATATTCCCGCCGTTGTCATACTCATCGACATGCAAGTCGTGAATCCTATTACAAGAACATGATCAATCTCATACATCACATATCATTCATCACATTCTTCTTGGCCATATCACATCACATAGCATACCCTGCAAAAACAAGTTAGACGTCCTCTAATTGTTGTTTGCATGTTTTACGTGGCTGCTATGGGTTTCTAGCAAGAACGCTTACCTACGCAAAACCACAACGTGATATGCCAATTGCTATTTACCCTTCATAAGGACCCTTTTCATCGAATCCGTTCGACTAAAGTGGGAGAGATCGGCACCCAAGAAGCCACCTTATGCACCAAGTGCATGTCGACCGGTGGAACACATCTCACGTAAGAGTACGTGTAAGGTCGGTCCGGGCCGCTTCATCCCAAAATACCGTCGAAACAAGATTCGACTAGTAACGGTAAGCATATTGAACAACATCAACGCCCACAACTACTTTGTGTTCTACTCGTGCAAAGAATCAACGCAATAGACCTGGCTCATGATGCCACTGTTGGGGAACGAGCGTAAATTCAAAATTTTCCCACGTGTCACCAAGATCTATCTATGGAGAAACCAGCAACGAGGGGAAGGAGAGTGCATCTACATACCCTTGTAGATCGCTAAGCGGGAAGCGTTCATGAGAACGGGGTTGAAGGAGTCAGACTGCCGTGATCCAAATCACCGGAGATCCTAGTGCCGAATCGGACGGCACCTCCGCTGCTCAACACATGTACAGCCCGGTGACGCCTCCCACACCTTGATCCAGCAAGGAGAGAGGGAGAGGTTGAGGAAGACTCCATCCAGCAGCAGCACAACGGCGTGGTGGTGGTGGAGGAGCGTGGCAATCCAAAGCAGGCTTCGCCAAGCACCACGGGAGAGGAGGAGGAGGAGAGGTAGGGCTGCACCAAGAGGAGAAGTTCTCATGTCTCGGCAGCCCCAAAACCTCAAGTATATATAGGGGGAAGGGGCTGCCTTTAGGGTTTCCCACCCCAAGGGGTGTGGCCAGCCCTAGATCCCATCTAGGGGCGGCCAAGGGGGAGGAGTGCCTCCCAAGTCAAGTGGAGGCCTCCCTTTAGGGTTTTCCCTTCCCATACATGGGCCTTGGGGGGCTGGTGCCCCGGCCCATTAAGGCTAGGGCGCCCCCAAAGCCCATGCTACTGTATTCGACATGGTGGAACAATTTCCGGACCTCCGGACCCCTCCGGAATCCTCCGAACCTTCTCGAAGCTTCCTCGGTACAATACCGAAAAACCCGAACTTTTTCCTAACCAACAACAACTTTCCATATATAAATCTTTACCTCCGGACCATTCCGGAACTCCTCGTGACGCTCGATCTCATCCGGACTCCGAACAACATTCGGTAACCACATACAAACTTCCTTTATAACCCTAGCGCCATCGAACCTTATGTGTAGACCCTACGGGTTCGGTAGACATGCGCATACGACCGAGACGTTCTCCGTCAATAACCAACAGCGGATCTGGATACCCATGTTGGCTCCCACATGTTCCACGATGATCTCATCGGATGAACCACGATGTCAAGGACTCAATCGATCCCGTATACAATTCCCTTTGTCTAACGGTATTGTACTTGCCCGAGATTCGATCGTCAGTATACCGATACCTTGTTCAATCTCATTACCGGCAAGTCTCTTTACTCGTTCGTAACACATCATCCCGTGATCAACCCCTTGGTCACATTGTGCACATTATGATGATGTCCTACCGAGTGGGCCCAGAGATACCTCTCCGCTTACACGGAGTGACAAATCCCGCCTCGATTCGTACAACCCAATAGACACTTTCGGAGATACCTGTAGTGCACCTTTATAGTCACCCGATTCGTTGTGACGCTTGGTACACCCAAAGCATTCCTACGGTATCCGGGAGTTGCACAATCTCATGGTCTAAGGAAATGATACTTGACATTAGAAAAGCTTTAGCATACGAACTACGATCTTTGTGCTAGGCTTAGGATTGGGTCTTGTCCATCACATCATTCTCCTAATGATGTGATCCCGTTATCAACGACATCCAATGTCCATGGTCAAGAAACTGTAACCATCTATTGATCAACGAGCTAGTCAACTAGAGGCTTACTAGGGACATGGTGTTGTCTATGTACCCACACATGTATCTGAGTTTCCTATCAATACAATTATAGCATGGATAATAAACGATTATCATGAACAAGGAAATATAATAATAACTAATTTACTATTGCCTCTAGGGCATATTTCCAACAGTACTGTTGCATGTACCGTGTCAGATCTCTCTACCATCGATGCCACCACAACGCCGAACAGCGTCGTCCTCCTGCGCGAGTCGATCCTCCCACAATAACTCCGTGATTCAGATCGCGCCATCACGCCAAGATCCGTCGCCATCAATGTGTAGGATGAAGCACCGCTCCATCAAAGAATCCGTCCTCTGGTCCCTCGATCACGTGTGTACCTCCAAGAATGATGCCCCCAAGGGAGGAACGGCACCAGAGCGCCGCCGTCATCCGATCATCTGATCTAGGGTTTTCCCCAGAGGGAGAAGAGAGTGGCCTTGAATTTCTCCACGGCGATGCCTTCAAGAAGGGAACGACGCAGATAGCGCCGCCACCGCCGGCCTTAGCAGACGCCGAAGGCAAGTTTTCAGCCAGATCAGTTCGAAGGGATCCAACTCTCATGCACGGGCCGCCGTCACCACCAAAGACCACCGGACGTAACCACAGAGCATCGGCGATTCGGCGAGCCGTCGACACCACCCCATCTAGATCGCCAACACGCCGGCCGCCGCCATCCCCGCCGTCCCGTAGACGGAGTCCGATCGCGCACAGGACCATCGCCGCCTGCACACGCCGGAGTGCCACCGAGAGCCCAGCGCCTGCCACCGCTTGCCGAGGGCCGCCGCTGCGTGCCCCGAGCGGACTCCCACGCACACAAGGGGAAATCGCTGTCGCCCCAAGCCCGCTTGGCACGCCCGCCCCAAGCGCCGCCAACCACCGCCGCGATCTGCCACGCCAGATCCAATGAGCCGTGAGAAGAGATCCCGCCATTGCCGACGCCCGGCGATGGCTTTGCCCATGGCGTGCCCGGCGAAGCAGCGTGGAGGAGAGACCGTAGGACGAGGACGCGGCGTCGCTAGGGTTTCCCCCGGTCGCCGCGCAGAGGCAACACGGGAGGAGTCGGGCTCATTGACTCCGTGACTCTCAGGTTCCATTTTTTATAATTAAATCCAGTAAACTTCTTGTTTGGGAATCTGGGTACCCTAAGGTTTGGAATTCCTTTTTTCTTTCCTTGGATAAGGCCTAAATATAGACTGCAAAGAGGATTACTAGTTACTCTATGCATGGTGTAGTTTCTAAAATCTGCCCTATACTCAAATCATCTTAGCTAAGTATATAAAAGAATCTCATTGAATGTTAGCAACTTGTTTTTCCATGTTCTTTTTTGCTTCAAGGTGAACATTCTAATGATCATGTTTCATGCTTACCTTGATGATGCGAGTTATGATGAGAATATCGATACGTACATCCACATATGGATTCTTATAACAACCTGTCATTATCTGTTTTTATATCTGATAGATTGATTTGCTGGCAGATGAACCTACATAAAAGAAGTGCAAGGGCTAGATCACATGGTGGTCCATTTGTGCCCCCAAAGTACACTTTGATGGAATATGGACCCCTGAGAAGTAGTAGGCTCCATATTTTGTCTTTTTTCTTTTCTCCTCTCGAGAACCGTGGGGCCGTTGGAATCTTGAACTGATTGGTTGATAGTTCTTATCAGTGTGTCGGCCATGAAATGAACAATATGAGCCTGCTGTTGTTGCATCAGTTATTTTTTAGGGATGTTACTGCATCAGCTTCGAAGAAATGTACACACATCATTCGGAATCGCTGGAAGTTGCATACATAAAACTGAGGCTGTGAATGAAGATGGGTAGAATTATTTATAGATCGCTAATGTATGCCTCGCAGTTGGAGTCTGGACCATGTGACTTTACTGGCTTGAAGGAGGAGAATAGTCTTATATGCTTGATGAGATGCAAAAGAATAAAGGGGCGGTGGCGCAGTTGGCTAGCGCGTAGGTCTCATAGCTAAAGCGAGTGATCCTGAGGTCGAGAGTTCGAGCCTCTCTCGCCCCAATTTTTTTGCTGCCATGGACTTAATTTATTTCACTTTTGGCTCCTGTTTAATTGAAATAGGTCTCAACTTGTTTCCACTTTCCTGTTGCTTAGCGACCAGGAAACTTCATGCCAACTTTTTTTTTCCATACGATGGAGTAGGCCGGCGGTACTGCAATTCAAGAGATAAAGGAACAACAAAACAAAAGAGCAAGAAAGAAGATAACGGACAACACCTAGAGCAGAAAAAGCTTCAGGCCATCCTCCCACTGTTTCAAATGCCTCCACTCACTATGTGTTCATCCCTCAGGTGCCGATCAAGTCCAAACCTCGGACAAAGACATCATTAGAGGGGACAAAGGGATGACGGAAAGGGTTAGAGCAGCCAATCTTGTTACATATGGTGTACCCTTTTCTTAAGAACCAAACCAAGTGCAACAACAACAACAGCATAGAGTACACAAATCTTCAGAATGCATACGTGCATGGTAAGACTTTGAACGCCACCCCTCGCAAAAAAAGGGCTTTGAACGCCAGATGACACATCCGTACATATATGCTCAAATATCAATTGTAAGAAAGGGGAGAACTTTGTAACAACTCTCAGTTGTGCATGGCATGCTAGCGAGCTCGTCACCAGCATCCATCTTTTGCCGAATAAGCAAAAAAAAAAATGAAAAGGGTGATTCCAACAGGGAAGAATACTTACAAGCATAGTCTCATGATGCAGTAGTGTGTTAAACTGGAGTGTATAGCAAAAAACAACCACAGTACAGGCTATGGCTACAAAAAACTACAATTTTAATTAATCTTTCAAAAAGCTACCACAAAGTTGGTGGGCTGTTCCAAAAAACCCAAATTGCTGTGTGATTAAACTTTAAATCGTTTTATGATAGCTTGGGTCCACTCGTCGGGTTGACCGTCAGCTTTGACCGTTAGGTTGGCCATTGACAAGTTATGACAGATGGGTCCCTACAAAAAAAACAATCAAGTCCCTGTAATTTTCTAAAAAAGCAATCAAGTCCCTGCCAAAAACTATAAAAAGCAATCGGGTCCCTGTCGAGCTCGTCGCCGGAGCCGACGGAAGGACCCGTGCTCAGCCGGCCTTGCTCTAGCGATGGAGCTCGAGGGTGTGCCGGCTGCTGCACGCGCTGCTGCACGCGGCGGAGGCGACTGCTCATGCTGAACGCCGGCCGCGGCGGTGGAGCTGCTGCTCCCGCTGTTCATGGGCACGGCGGCCATGAGCTCCTACCCAGCTGCTGCATGCGCATAGCTGCTGCTCCTGCTGCTGTACGTGACAGAGGCGGCTGCTCGTGGCCTCGTGCTGAACGCCGCGGCAGCGGCGCTACTGCTCCCGTTGTTCATGGGCACGGTGGCCCCGAGCTCCCGCGGGCTGCTGCTCCTGCCGCTGCACGCGACGAAGGCAGCTGCTCCTGCCGAACGCCGCGGCAGTGGAGCTGCTGCTCCCTCTGTTTCTGAGCACGGCGGCCCCAGGCTCCTGGGCATAACCGGCGTCAGCTGCAGCTGCTGGCAGGGCCGGTCCTGAGATTTCAGGGGCCCGGGGCGAAACTAAATTCGAGGGCCCTTAAAAGGTGAATGTGTATATATGTGTAATTTTATCAATAAGCACTTGTGAATCCAAAATACATTCACAACAGATATTATACTTATAAATATCAACTTAATTTTATAGGTTCTCGTATTACCTTATACAATGTGACCGTCTAGGGGTCGAACATGTGAAACCTTGGAGTCAAATGGCACCGCACATAGCATAGTAATCCCGGAGCTTGGAGTCAAATGGCGTCACACATAGGCCTGATCGCGGTCATAGGGGGTGAATCAAGCGATCTGCTTTTGGAAAAGCAAACGTAAAGATTTGTCACAAAAATATACAAAGATTTGATATTCATATCAATAATGATTGTGTTGCAAGTGTACCTGCATTTCTGTACCAGAAAAAAGTCCAACAATACAAACTTTCTTCAGACCTGCATAATGGTAACAAGATTCACTAAACTGTTCAACCAGCACTCACCAGTTGTGATACTTCTAAAGCAAATTAAGTTCAATTAAGATATAACTGCCTCTTGCCTCGCTCCTTTTTCAGGTTTTACTATTACTCTGCCTAATTCTTCCCTGAAATTTCATATATATAACATCAGGTTCACGACAGCAAACAAGACGTTGAGATTTTTCATCACATACCGATTATGTACTACATGGGCAACACATAACTGATTAGATTAAGATGTAGGTATGCGAAACTGGGGATGTGACGATGAGACGAGAATTGGGAAGGAAGGATAGGATCGAAGCATACAGGGGCTGAAGCAGAAGGGCTTGCACGAACCGGTTGACGAACTCGTCCAAAGTACACCATCGCTACGGCGACGCTCGTCGGAAGCTAGGGCTTCGCCACGGTGCGTTGTGGTCTCATCTGATCTGGGGGTTTGTGTGGAGGAGTCGGCTACAACTGTTCGCTAGAATCACACCATCTGGAGGGCGTACGCGTCGCCTGTCGCTGCGGCAAGGCCCGGTACGGTAGGATGGGGCCCCTTGGAATTGGGGGCCCGGGGCGGCCGCCCCGTTCGCCCCCCTCCAGGACCGGGCCTGGCTGCTGGGCGTGGTGGTCCGAGAGCTCCCGGGCATGGCCGGTGCGTGGCGGCTCGAGAGGAGAATGAACGGGCACGGGGAGCGGCCGGAGACGGCCGAAGGAAGCACAGGAGAGGGTCCGGCCAGGCGGCGGCGCTGGCTGGAGTGAGAGAGATAAGGGATGGATAGGGAGAGAAGATAAAGAAGGAGGAAGAAAGAGCTGACATGTGGGTCATGTATGTCAATTAACAATCAAAGCTAATGATCAACAAACGGTTTAGTTAGGAGTGGACATGTGCTGTCATAATCTGGATTAATTTTAATCAACACGGTCATTTGGGTTTTTTGGAACAGCCCACCAATTCTGTGGTAGCTTTTTGAAAGATTAAAAAAATGATAGTTTTTGTAGCCATAGCCTGTAATGTGGTAGTTTTTTGCTATACACTTGTTAAACTGACATGATAACCTACTGCACCACGAGACCTTAATGCATTTTTGTAATATAAGACGCATAAGATAGACAGATCAATAAATCCTGCAAGAATTATACCGTCGCATAATATACCGTCGTGTCTTGTTGTGATCCGTGTTTTGCAAATAAATTCCTGCGCTATATTTCAAGATGAATATGGATAATAAACCACAAAACAAGGTACAGTCTGATACAGAACTCAGCAACAGAAGAAAAAAAAAAACTGCCGCAAATGAAACCATAGAGAAGAGGAAAACGGCAGCTTGAGGAGAAGACCAACAACAAAAGACCGGCCTCTGATCCTGCTAATGCATCACGAAACCTCGCAACATGCTCAATATAGTGATGTAAGAACCCGAAAGCATCACTAGCAGGAAGAGGATCTAACAACACGATGTAAGCACTACCAGTGACCATCCTTCTGGTGAAGGTATATAATATTCAGTTCGTTCCAATATAGCATGCGCAATAACTTAGAAGAATCAAGCGGCCTATTAGCTCAGCTGGTTAGAGCGTCATGCTAATAACGCGAAGGTCAGATGTTCGAGACCTGTATGGGCCACCACCCCTTCTTTCCAAAAAAAAAAGATGGCTTTGAACCGGAGACCTTCAATGTGTTAGACTGACGTGATAACCAACTACACCACGAAACCTTGTTGCAATTTTGATCCGCACAATTTTGGTCCACTATCTTCACAAGACTGTGTGCCCTTCACATTTTCCATGGCAAGAAGTCACAACATTATATACCAAGATGTATGGACATAAACCCACAATAAATTATAGATGGGTACCGATCAAAGCATATGGAAAATACACATGTCCAACATGAATACATGATGTTTTACGAATCCCTGTATCTGCTTCGCCACTGAAAATAGTTGATCAACATTATAGCCCACTGCCTACTCCCACCAAATCGGCGGTGAGCACACCACCGTGAGCAAATCTTCCATTCTTTTTGTAAAGCACTCTACTCCGCTAACATCACCAGATGATAATATATGTAGAACACGCACTCCCACTGCTGCTTCTTTCTCGTGGAAAGATTCACATGTTTTTCAACCGCAAAGACATCATTGGAGGGGACAAGAGGGATGACGGAAAGGGCTAGATCATTCAATCTTGTTCACATATGGGGTATTGATACGTCTCCGTCGTATCTATAATTTTTGATTGTTCCATGCCAATATTCTACAACTTTCATATACTTTTGGCAACTTTTTATACTATTTTTTGGGACTAACATATTGATCCATTGCCCAGTGCCAGTTCCTGTCTGTTGCATGTTTTTTGTTTCGCAAAACCCAATATCAAACGGAGTCCAAACGGGATAAAAACGGACGGAGAATTATTTTGGAATATTTGTGATTTTTGGGAAGTAAAATCAACGCGAGACGGTGCCCAAGGGGGCCAGGAGATAGGGGGCGCGCCCCAGGGAGGCAGGCGCGCCCTGGACTCTCCTTGGCCCCCCGTAAGGCGGTTGACGCTCTTCTTTTGCCGCAAGAAAGCTAATTTTATGAGAAAGATCTGGGCAAAAGATTCACCCCAATCGGAGTTACGGATCTTCGGATATAAAAGATACGGTGAAGGGGAAGAATCTGAGAACGCAGAAACAAAGAGATAGATCCAATCTCGGAGGGGCTCTCGCCCCTCCCAAGCCATGGGAGCCAAGGACCAGAGGAAAACCCTTCTCCCATCTAGGAGGAGGTCAAGGAAGAAGAAGAAGAAGGGGCCCTCTCCCCTTGCTTCCGGTTGCGCCGAGCGCTGCCGGGGCCATCATCATCACCATGATCTTCACCAACAACTTCACCGCCTTCATCACCAACTCTTCCTCTCTATGCAGCGTGTAACCTCTCTCTTACCCGCTGTAATCTCTACTTAAACATGGTGCTCAACGCTATATATTATTTCCCAATGATGTATGGCTATCTTATGATGTTTGAGTAGATCCGCTTTGTCCTATGGGTTAATTGATGATCGTGGTTTGGTTTGAGTTGCATGTTTTATTATTGGTGCTGTCCTATGGTGCTCTCCGTGTCGCGCAAGCGTGAGGGATTCCCGCTGTAGGGTGTTGCAATACGTTCATGATTCTCTTATAGTGGGTTGCTAGAGTGACAGAAGCTTAAATCCGAGTAAGGGGATTGTTGCGTATGGGATAAAGGGACTTGATGCTTTAATGCTATGGTCGGGTTTTACCTTAATGAATCTTTAGTAGTTGCGGACTGCTTGCTAGAGTTCCAATCATAAGTGCATATGATCCAAGTAGAGAAAGTATGTAAGCTTTTGCCTCTCCCTCAAATAGAATTGCAACAGTGATTACCGGTCTAGTTATCGATTGCCTTGGACAAATAACTTTCTCGTAACAAAAAGCTCTCTACTAATACTTACTTTATTGCATCTTTATCTAAACAGCCCCTAGTTTATATTTACATGCTCTTTATCATCTTGCAAACCTATCCTATCACACCTACAAAGTACTTCTAGTTTCATAGTTGTTCTAGGTAAAGCGAACGTCAAGCGTGTGTAGAGTTGTATCGGTGGTCGATAGAACTTGAGAGAATATTTATTCTACCTTTAGCTCCTCGTTGGGTTGACAGTCTTACTTATCGAAAAACTGCTATGCGATCCCCTGCACTTGTGGGTTATCAAGACCTTTTTCTCAAGCGCCGCTGTCGGGAGTCATAGCGTGGGGTGAATATTCTCGTGTGTGCTTGTTTGCTTTATCACTAAGTGATTTTTATTTGCTGTTCTTAGTTGTTTTCTCTCTTTAGTTATGGATATGGAACACGAAATACCAAAAAAAATTAGGTGTACTTGCTACTCATAGAGATGGGGTAACTCCTAAAACCCTCGATTCTCATTATGTGAAAGATATTATGTACTACATTGATAATCCTGAGAAAACCCCATTCAACTTTATAATGGGAGACACGTTGGATCAACGTGAATACTTTAGGGATTATCGCTCGACACAAAAAGGGAAACTATTATGGGATCAATTTATTATGTTGCGTTGGTATGCTCGCCAACTATGCTTGAGATATGATATTACTTGTTGCTCTAGGATGAAGGCTCCACACCTTCCCTTTTCATGCAAATTTAATGATAATGAAACCTTAGTTTCTTATGCTAATGGTATATATGATTACTATGATGTTGAACAAATAGAAGAATTTGTTGCTTTTAAGGCTGCTTATGAAATTGAATCTTTGTTTGAAAAGTATGAAGCTTTTTGATGATGATGGTGTTTATAGGCCGGAAAATCTTGCTATACTTAGATATTGCTATGAAAATTATGAATACAATTACTATATTAATGCTTTTATGAAGAAAGTCTCCGCTGTCCAAGAAGAGACTAATATTTTGGCAGGAAGCTATGGAAGAAGAAATTGATGAAACTGTGAGCTCATTGGATGAAAAGATGATGAGGAGAGCGAAGAACAAAAGGAGGAAGAGCGGATTGATCACCCGTGCCCACCTTCTAATGAGAGTAACTCTTCAACTCATACATTGTTTAATCCCCTTCGCTTACCGAAGGATGATTGCTATGATGATTGTTATGATCCCGCTGATTCTCTTGAAATATCCCTTTGATGATGCTTGCTATGCTTGTGGCCAAGATGCCAATATGAATTATGCTTATGGAGATGAACTTGCTATAGTTCCTTATGTAAACATGAAATTGTTGCTATTGCACCCCACGCATGATAGTCCTATTATCTTTTTCAATTCTCCAAACTACACTATACCGGAGAAGTTTGTGCTTATTAAGGATTACATTGATGGGTTGCCTTTTACTATTGCACATGATGATTTTGGTGAATATAATATGCATGTGCTTGCTGCTCCTACTTGCAATTATTATGAGATAGGAACTACATCTCCGCCTCTTTATGTTTCCAACACGATATAATTGCAAGAATCTGCTTATACTATGCATTGGCCTTTACTATGTGTGCATGAATTGTTCCCTTATGACATGCCAATGCATAGGAAGAGAGTTAGACTTCGTCATTGCTTGATGTATGTTAATTTGTGCTCACTACTAAATTACAAATCATTGTTAATTAAAATTGGCTTTGATATACCTTGGGATCCGGGTGGATTCATTACTTGAGCACTAAATGCCTAGCTTAATGGCTTTAAAGAAAGCGCTGCCAGGAAGACAACCCTGAAGTTTAGGAGAGTCATTTATTTCTGTTGAGTGCTTTTATATAGTTTAAAAACAAAAAAAACAAAAAAATAAAGAGGGGACCTAAAAACTTTTCAAAAAGGAAAGTCAAAGTGAGAGAGACAAGCATTGTTGAAGTGGGAGAGCTCCTTGAACTTTGTTCATGCTCACAGAACTTTGTGAATCTTAATTACAGAAACTTTTCATCAAAAATAATTATCCCCTTGTAAAATTCCATTGTATTATAAAAATAATGTGCCAAGGTTTGCCTTTAGGATGTTTACAATGCTTGTTGGTTTGTACGGTGCAGGACAGAAACTTTGGCTGTAGTCCGCGATTTTACGTTTTTAACTGGAACATCAATTGGTTCTGATTCCTTTTGCAGTGTCTTGCTATACAACTTTTTTATTTTTCCTAATTTTGGTAGAAATTTTGGGGTACCAGAAGTATGGTGGATGTTCAGATTGCTACAGACTGTTCTGTTCTTGACAGATTCTGTTTTTTATGCATAGTTTGCTTGTTTTGATGAATCTATCAATTTATATCAGTTGATTAAGCCATGGAAAATTTATATTACAGTAGACACAATGCAAAAACAAAATATGAATTGGTTTGCAACAGTACTTAGAGTGGTGATTTGCTTTATTATACCAACGGATCTTACCGAGTTTTCTGTTGAAGTTTTGTGTGGATGAAGTGTCTAAACGAGGAGGTCTCGATATGAGGAAAAGGAAGAGAGGCAAGAGCTCAAGCTTGGGGATGCCCGAGGCACCCCAAGTAAATATTCAACGAGACTCAAGCATCTAAGCTTGGGGATGCTCCAGAAGGCATCCCCTCTTTCTTCAACAAGTATCGGTATGTTTTCGTATTCGTTTCGTTCGTGCGATATGTGCAAGTCTTGGAGCGTCTTTTGCATTTAGTTTTCATTTTTCTTTTATGCACCATGCTGGTATGAGATAGTCCTTGGTTGATTTATAGAATGCTCATTGCACTTCACTTATATCTTTTGAGTATGGCTTTATAGAATGCTTCATGTGCTACACGTATGGTGAACCGTTATGTAAGAAAGTTGGAGCATCAAGTGTTTTTTGATTGTCTTCCTTATGAGTGGCAGTCGGGGACGAGCGATGGTCTTTTCCTACCAATCTATCCCCCTAGGGGCATGCGTAGTAGTACTTTGCTTCGAGGGCTAAGTAGACTTTTGCAATAAGTATATGAGTTCTTTACGACTAATGTGAGTCCATGGATATACGCACACTCACCCTTCCACTTTGCTAGCCTCTATTATGCCGCGCAACTTTCGCCGATATCATGAACCCATTATTTACCTTCCTCAAAACAGTCACCATACCTACCTACTATGGCATTTCCATAGTCATTCCGAGATATATTGCCATGCAACTTCCATCATCATCATATACATGACTTGAGCATTCATGTCATATTGCTTTGCATGATCGTAAGATAGCTAGCATGATGTTTTCATGGCTTGTCCGTTTTTTGATGTCATTGCTATCCTAGATCATTGCACATCCCGGTACACCGCCGGAGGCATTCATATAGTCATATCTTTGTTCAAGAGTTGTAATATTGAGTTGTAGGTAAATAAAAGTGTGATGATCATCATTATTAGAGCATTGCCCCAGTGAGGAAAGGATGAAGGAGACTATGATTCCCCCACAAGTCGGGATGAGACTCCGGACTTTATGAAAAATAAAAGAGGCCAAAGAAGCCCACCAAAAAGAAAGAAAAAAATGAAAAAAAATGAAAAAAAGAAAAAAAATGAGAGAAAAAGAGAGAAGGGGCAATGTTACTATCCTTTTACCACACTTGTTCTTCAGAGTAGCACCATGTTCTTCATAGAGAGAGCCTCCTATGCTTTCACTTTCATATACTAGTGGGAATTTTCATTATAGAACTTGGCTTGTGTATTCCGATGATGGGCTTCCTCAAACGCCCGAGGTCTTCATGAGCAAGCAAGTTGGATGCACACCCACTTAGTTTCCAGTTTGAGCTTTCATACACTTATAGCTCTTAGTGCGTCCGTTGCATGGCAATCCCTACTCACTCACATTGATATGTATCGATGGGCATCTCCATAGCCCGTTGATACGCCTAGTTGATGTGAGACTATCTTCTCCCTTTTTGTCCTCACAACCACCACCATATACCACCATAGTGCTATGTCCATGGCTTGCGCTCATGTGCTACGTCTTGAGCTTGCGTTGGTTTTCCTTGAAGAGGAAAGGGTGATGCAGCAATAGTAGCGTAAGTATTTCCCTCAGTTTTTGACAACCAAGATATCAATCCAGTAGGAGGCTCCTCAAAAGTCCCACGCACCTACACAAACAAACAAAGAACTCTCAACCAACGCAATAAAGGGGTCGTCAATCCCTTCACGGCCACTTGCGAGAGTGAGATCTGATAGAGATAGTATGATAAGATAAATATATTTTTGGTATTTTATAATATAGATGCAAAAAGTAAAGATGCAAATAAAAGTAGATTGAAATCAAATATGGTAAAGGATAGACCCGGCACTACAAGAAATATGTCAACTTGTGACCTTGACTATTGGTCACTGAAAGGTCATTGTTTTTCATTTGCGACCTTTTTTGACCAAAAACAGAAGGTCAAAAGTCGAGGGTCGTAAATCGACTATAGCGACCTTCTCTCTCGTGAGAAGGTCGTGGACGCCATTTACCAAAATATTCCCATCGTATGCGTTTTGGTCACTAGCAACCTCCCCAGGCCACGTAGGCATCCAGCGTGGCAAGGTGATGTGGCACAAGATTCAGCCCGGTCCAATTCAGTTTTCTACATGGGCCTAGCCCATTAATTCGGCCTTTTTACTGTATTTTTTTCATGTGATTTTAGTAGCTACATGGGTCCGGCCCAACAATTCAGCCTTTGATTTCTTTGCATGGCCCTTTTAACAGTAGGTTTTCATTTGATCTTTATTTGGGCCATTATATTTTATAGCTTGTCCCACCAATCAAATGGGTGCCACTTGTCATCATCTCACACATTGGGCCCACTTGACAGAAATTTCAAAATTGCTCAAATTATTTTCATAAATGGGTCCCACAAGTCAGCTACCATTCCACAAACCAGAATCAATGCCAATATATTTTCCAGTACAGAAATGCATTTCAGGTAAACAATATTATTCTAAGAATATGTACATAACTCCCAAAGCATTTGAATAACAATTAGCAAGGACATATACATCAAATTCTCAGCAAAATCAGCAGTACATCCAAATTCCAAGGGCAATATTACAACAAAGTCCTGCATCTCCCTAGGAGCAGGAGGGATAAGAGAGCATGCATGAAGGCCTGCATGCCTTGCTTCTTCCAACTTCGTCCTAGAGCTCACGTCAAAACATGAATGAAGGCAATCATCTGCATGTTATAAAACAAAATGGTTATGAACAAAATGTATGAACTAAAAGGAGCAAGCTATTTTGTACTCCCTCCGTCCGAAAATACTTGTCGGAGGAGTGGATGTATCTAGACGTAATTTAGTTCTAGATACATCCATTTTCATCCATTTCTCCGACAAGTATTTCTGGACGGAGGGAGTATTTGAGAAACTGAAAAATGCACGAACAATTTTTTAGAAGATAACTAAACTTTTGTGCATGCATTTAGACAGGAAAACAAGGGCTTGTAGTATACACATTAATTAGAACAGGATCGCAAGACACAAATATAAGCTAGAATTGACAAGTACACATTAATTTTAACATAGCATCACTAGCTCTCTTGTTGTCTGCATATTAAAACATATGGAAAAAATGCTCAGAGTGGGATTTTTGTTGGAAGGGACTTACGGTGGCCACCGACTTGTTCTTGGGGTTCTTCTACTTGAACTCCACGCGAACTCGCCTGACAATAACCAACCAACAAACAGCAAGTTCAGTAACAACGGCCGCCTGGAAACCACGGGGAAACAGGAAGGTGGTAAACATAAGGGCAGGTGAAACTAATAATTAACATCATAGGAGAGAAAACATAGATTGACTATATAATAACAGTATATTCCTTAGCAAAAGATGCCGCTAGGACCTATACAGATTGACTGAACAGTATATTCCAACACAAACACAAGACAACAAAATCCTCTTCAATTTAACATGAGATATATAATACTCAAGTCACATCTAGCAACCTGTCTAGACTCTGGACATTATTACATAGAGCATCCTCTTCAAATTCCAATCTTTCTCTTCTTCACATATACTCTGTACAACATAATAGACAAGCCAAGCAAAATCTTCTAACTTGGTGGTAACAAGTGTACATATTTCAACTTTGAATGCCTTCAGATTCATTAGCAACTACCCAGACGCAAGGAGAGGAGGAGAGCATACCTCGTTGCTGCCAACAGCCCACTGGTCCTCTGTTTCTACAAATCTGCAGCTTGTCGCCGAGCTCCACTAGTCAGCCATGGCACTCGAGGAACCAGCTTCAAGCTTCAGCCCAGCAAATAAACGCACACATGACGATTTTGTGAATGCCATGTGAATGTTATGGAATCCAAACAAAGTCTAAGAATGTACCCCTAAAATACATCTGAACTTCAATATTTCCGATTTCGTGGTACAATGAAAGAGCAGTTCAGTTGAAGAATTTAGCTTGCCATTCTCAATTTTACTACTTAAAGACATAATGTAACAAATGCTGGATACTTCACAGCAAGCAAATAGTGCAATAAATTCACTGGTCTATGGATACGATCATGTACAACATGAGAGCACACTACAGCCAGAACTTGCAGCCAGACCTTCCTAGAATTTTATGCACAACAGAAGCAAATTAGCTATATGAACATGTATTAATTCAAGCTAACAACCGTTGCATAAAAGGAACTGCTGGTGCTGGCAAACCACACCTCATTCTAATAATGTTCACAAGTGTATAATAAGGTTGATGCCGAGCGGATCATGCACCTCCTGGATGAATGCCTTGGCCTCTATCTTTGCTGCTGCTGCTGCACAAGAAGAAGAAGATGAGACATGTGCTAGGAAGGAAGGAATGGATCCAGAAACAACAAAGGAGCAGCAGGTAGCTGACCTTTGTGCCCTTGACGTTGGAGCTCCATGGACCTGAGCTTGGTGGTGACCAATCAATAGCCGCTGCATAAGGAGAGAGAGAGGAAAACAGAGGTTAATCACGGGTACCTTGGCAAATGGGCAATCTTACAATTTCTTTTAACATTAGTGTCGTTGCCATCATAAGTTCAGGTATGAATAAATTCTGAACATTACATATGGTACAATTCAGTTGAAATGTTGTCTGAACATTCCATATAATATCTTGGCCATTGTAAAGAAAGGCATGCATATATAGCTGACCAACAGATATCATTTAGTAGACATGGAAAAACAGCAAAGAATCTTGTCTTCTTTCATGAATGAAAGTATGATCTCTCCATGGCCAATTTGATGTTTGTTTAATATTTTACCCTCTGCATTTATCATTTATTTTTCTAGTGTCATTTAATATATGCAGAAAGCAAAAGAGAATAGTAGTGGCTTCTCTGCTGTTGGTGATGCCTTTGCCTCCTAATAACGTTGTATGGCAATCAAGAAATTTGTCCTGGTCTAATACTACATGATACTCACAACGAAACAACTATGATTGATGTCCAGAACACCAAACAGCTCAAAAAGCTATCCTGGATTCAGCCTAATCTGGGCGAGGTCGAGGCAGCAGCCCTGTGCTGAGCTAAAATATAGCAACACACTGCTTGCACACACAAAAATACAGGCTCGCCAACTCTTAATCAATCCATATAATATATATTCCTGCACATGGTTACAAATTACAAAATATACAGAAAATGCAGAACGAGTTCAGCAATTGTTCATGTAAAGGAAGGACACCTTGTGGAGCAGCTAATTTGTCAACCGTCAACTAGCCAAATATTTGGAACTTAAACTTTGAATAAATTGCAGATGACATCAAAGTAAACAGCAGACTGCATTCAGCAAATGAGGATTTACAGAAGGTGAATTTTCAGTGTGTGCAATCACAGATCATCCTGCCATTGAATGGACAACTAGACCACCCACGCATTATTGTGCAATTGGCATCGAGAGGAACTATTCAGTACCATATCAAGATCACCACATGTTATGTTAAGAAGATAAATGCTAAGTGGAGGAGCACTACAACCGTACACAGGCGTCGAGGAAGGAGGCAGCGGCCTCGAGGGCGAGCTCGAGGGTGCGGAACTCGAAGAGGAGCTTCGCCGCCTCGGCTGGAGGAGGCGGCTGCAGCTCATGGCGGGCGCATCGGAAGACGTAGGCTGTCGAGGGAGTTGAGGAGGAGCACCTCGTCGGCGGTGATGACGCAGCGGATCTGCACGAGTTTGACGACGATGGCGCGCTCACGGCCGAGGACGGTGGAGGGGTAGACGAAGAGCGGGTCGAGGAGGCGGAGGTCGCGGGTGGGGAGCTCGCAGCGGCGCATCATGGTGGCCTTGTCGACCTCGAGCGTCTGCACGGCGCATCATGGCGGATCCAGCTGCGCGTGCCGCTGCCGCGCTTCTTGACGTTGGGCACTTCGAGGCCGGCCGGGAAATCCCGTCATCGTGGTCGTTGCCGTAGGCGCCAGATGCAGTTCGCCCAGTCGCAGCTCCGAGCCGCGGAACAGAGTAGTAGAGGACGGGGCTCGCGGGATCCGCGGCGGCGAACGGTTGCGGCGTGCTAGGGCTAGGCCGTAGATCTGGTCGAGGCCGTCTGGGTGGAGAGGCAGGGGGCGAGGTGCGGGCGGTAGAACCTAGGACGACGACCACGACGGGTGGGGGCGGCGAGGTCTGGGCGGTGTGTGCCTTGGGTGGTGGACGGGCGGGGCTGGGGGGGAGGATTGGGGAGTGGGGGACGTGGGAGGCAGGGTGCGATGGCGGCGAGATCGGGTGGGGGGCGGCTGCGGCGAGGAGATGGGGACAGGGGAGGAAGGGTCGATCTGAGCTAGGGTTTGGGCTGCGGGTGGGGCTATCTTTTTTTCTTTTTTTCTGTAGATAGATGGATGGATGGATGGATGGGCCATGTCATCGATCCGTGGGAAGAGTCCCGATTGGTTCGAAAACCAGTAATTTAAAAAAGTGTCTAAGTACTAAAAATAGAGGATTTTGTGAAGTAGCTATCAAAATATTTTGCAAAATGGCACCACATAAATTTTCACTAGAGTTAGACCACATTTTATGGATAAGGACCAATTTCTATGCATTTCTGATCTTTCTAGCTATTTTTAATCATTTTTTGAGTGCCCAAAATAATTTTTTTGTGAAGGACCTACCATATATTAGTTGCAAAATTGTATCAAATCAATTTTCTAAAATACTATGACATATTTAATGCACAATTGACCAAATGGTTGGGTGTAAAAAGTTTTGATCCACCTCTCATGAAAAGACAAATTTCACCGATTTAGTTGGAAGCGGGTCAAATTTGAATCAGTAGCTGCCTTTGTACTTTTGCTGTTTATTTTTCCAAAAATCATTTCTAGGTACATAAGTATCTATTTAATCAGAGAAACACCAAAAAAATTCCAAGATTCAACCACTAGCTAGGAACGGTCATTCCCGCCGTTTTGACCGCATTTTGAAACGGGCATAAAAAATTAAAAAAATTAAAAATTGGGAAACCTTCGCATTGTGTCATTATATGTGGCCAAGTTCCCAGGAAAAATAACAAACTTGTAATACGGCTATTATTTTAAAAAAGTGTTCTCGTAAACGAGCTCACGTGTGGAGATTAATGGCTTTCAAGCCAAATGATCAATCTTATGGCCACATTCATGGCATAGTTTGTTCAAATGATCTCATATTGTGCACAAGGGTGCATATTGGAATGGCAAACAATGTTGCCTAAGGAAGTTTTCATTTTCTTGGACGAAAAAACCATTTTCCATTTTTCGAGTGCCCAAAAGGAGGTTTTTTTGTGAAGGACGTCCAAAATAATTGTTGCAAAATTGGACCAAATCATTTTTCTAAAATACTATGACATATTTAATGCACAATTGACCAAATGGTTGGGTGTAAAAAGTTTTGATCCACCTCTCATGAAAAAGACAAATTTCCGCCGATTCAGCTGGAAGCGGATCAAATTTGAACTGTAGCTGCCTTGTACTTTGCTCTTTATTTTTTTCCAAAAATCATTTCTAGGTACATAAGTATCTATTTAATCATAGAAACACCCAAAAAAAATCCAAGATTCAACCACTAGCTAGGAACGGCCAAGCCCGCCGTTTTGACAACATTTTGAAACGGGCATAAAAAATTTAAAAAAATCAAAAAATTGGAAAACCTTCACATTGTGTCATTATATGTGACCAAGTTTCCAGGAAAAATAATAAACTTGTAATACGGTAATTATTTTAAAAAAGTGTTCTCATAAATGAGCTATCATGCGTGAAGATTCATGACTTTCAAGCCAAATGATCAATCTTATGGCCATATTCGTGGCATAGTTTGTTCAAATGATCTCATATTATGCACAAGGGTACATCTTGGAATTCCAAACAATGTTGCCTAAGGAAGTTTTCGTTTTCTTTGCACGGAAAATTCATTTTTCATTTTCCGAGTGCCCAAAAGGAGGTTTTTTTGTGAAGGAACTACCAAATAATTGTTGCAAAAATGGACCAAATCAATTTTATAAAATACTAGGCCATATTTAATGCACAATTTACAAAATGGTTGGGTGAAAAAGTTTTGATCCACCTCTGGTGAAAAGACAAATTGCCGTCGATTCGGATGGAAAGCGGGTCAAATTTGAACTGTAGCTGCCTTTGTAGTTTGCTCTTTATTTTTTCCAAAAATCATTCCTAGGTAAATAAGTATCTATTTAATCATAGAAACACCAAAAAAATTCCAAGATTCAACAACTAGCTAGGAACGGTCAAGCCCGCCGTTTTGACTGCATTTTGAAACGGGCATAAAAAATTCAAAAAAAAATCAAAAAATTGGGAAACCTTCGCATTGTGTCATTATATGTGGCCAAGTTCCCAGGAAAAATAACAAACTTGTAATAATGCACAATTATTTAAAAAAGTGTTCTTTAAATGAGCTATCATCTCTGAAGATTCATGGCTTTCAAGCCAAATGATCAATCTTATGGCCACATTCGTGGAATAGTTTGTTCAAATGATCTTATATTGTGCACAAGGGTGCATATTGGAATGGAAAACAATGTTGCCTAAGGAAGTTTTCATTTTCTTTGGACGAAAAAACCATTTTTCATTTTCTGAGTGCCCAAAAGGAGGTTTTTTTGTGAAGGAACGTTGCAAAATTGGACCAAATCAATTTTCTAAAATACTAGGACATATTTAATGCACAATTGACAAAATGGTTGGGTGCAAAAAGTTTTGATCCACCTCTCCTGAAAAAGACAAATTTCCGCCGATTCAAATTGGAAGCGGGTCAAATTTGAAATGCAAATTTCATAGTTTGCTATTTATTTTTCCAAAAATCATTTCTAGTTACATAAGTACCTATTTAATCATAAATACATGGTTTGGTGGCGGCACGTCGAGGTATGGGCGGTGGCCGAGGGCCCCAACTCTAGAGCGCCAGAACTCATGCCCGGCCAAGTGGTCACCAAGGACTGCGTATGCGTTGCCATGTGTTCTGGGCGGCCTAGGTATGTCTAGTGGGTTGGGAACTCTCCAGGTAGGTGCTAGGAAGAAAATCACAACATAAGATTCTCACGAGGAGACCGATCGATGCTCAAACATGAATAAGCAGCCAAGTGTTTGATTTGCAGACGGAAATGCACATGGCTAATGGGCGTGAGTTTTGGCTGAGGATGATCAGTTACTAAGAAGACCGTCTTCACAAATTTTCAGCTCAAAAGGAGGAGCCTATGTGGTACTTGCTTTGCAAACTACCACACTGGACATAAATACGAATGTTGAAGCTCGGCTAAAAATAATGAATGGATTGAGCTAGCATTTGGAGGAGGATGGTTATTTGGGCATAGAAAAGCACTGTAGAAAATGGATACTATTTGGACATGCCAAAGTGGTACTTCCTTCACAAACTGTTGTTCTGAACAGAATAGGAAAATGAATATTTTTGAATTATTTTTGAACTAGGCAAGGAAGGTTTTTACATATTTGACGAAGATATGACCCAAAGAATTTATGAGATTTTTTTGGGAATTTTGGGAATGATAAAATATAGGTTGCTTCACAACCTAGGGCAAAAACTGCCACATGGACATGACACATAGGCAAAACTGATGAGGTGGCGCCTAGTCATAGCAACCCACCACAATTTACAAGGCTATGACCATCTATATTGGTCGTTAACAACTAGAAATAAGGCAGAGGACTAGCGATGTTTGCGTTATGACCTTTTAGGTAAGGAAATTACGACCTTTTCCGACCAAAATGGTCGCAATGGTTTAGGGTTTGGAGCCCCTCG
This sequence comes from Aegilops bicornis, assembly GCA_021605145.1. Classification (NCBI taxonomy): domain Eukaryota; kingdom Viridiplantae; phylum Streptophyta; class Magnoliopsida; order Poales; family Poaceae; genus Aegilops; species Aegilops bicornis. The sequence continues at coordinate 3,283,998 of JAHIAL010000030.1, forward strand.
AACAGCTTTTGACCAATTGGTCTGAAATGGTCATATATCTATGACCAATTCTTCCAGGGTCACTGACAGAAGGTCACTAGTTGACATATTTCTTGTAGTGCGGGGCCATAGGTTTCACTAGAGGCTTCTCTCAAGATAGCATAAGTATTACGGTGGGTGAACAAATTACTGTCGAGCAACTGATAGAAAAGCAAATAATTATGAGATTATCTAGGCATGATCATGTATATAGGCATCACGTCCGCAACAAGTAGACCGACTCGCCTGCATCTACTACTATTACTCCACACATCGACCGACTCACCTCTTGCATCTAGAGTATTAAGTTCATAAGAACAGAGTAACGCCTTAAGCAAGATGACATGATGTAGAGGGATAAACTCATGCAATATGATATAAACCCCATCTTTTTATCCTTAATGGCAACAATACAATACGTGCCTTGCAACCCTTTCTGTCATTGGGTAAGGACACCGCAAGATTGAACCCAAAGCTAAGCACTTCTCCCATGGCAAGAAAGATCAATCTAGTAGGCCAAACCAAACTGATAATTCGAAGAGACTTGCAAAGATAACTCAATAATACATAAAAGAATTCAGAGGAGATTCAAATACTTCTCATAGATAAACTTGATCATAAACCCACAATTCATCGGATCTCGACAAACACACCGCAAAAAGAGATTACATCGAATAGATCTTAACAAGAAACGGGGAGAACATTGTATTGAGATCCAAAAAGAGAGAAGAAGCCATCTAGCTAATAACTATGGACCCAAAGGTCTGTGGTAAACTACTCACAACTCATTGAAAGGGCTATGGTGTTGATGTAGAAGCCCTACGTGGTGGATTCCCCCTCCGGCAGAACGCCGACGATGGCTCCAAGATGGGATCTCATGGATACAGAAGGTTATGACGGTGGAAATTGTGTTTCGGGTGCTCCCTGGATGTTTTCGGGGTACGTAGGCTTATATAGGAGGAAGAAGTACGTCGGTGGCCGCCTGAGGGGCCCACGAGACAGGGGGCGCGCCCTATAGGGTGGGGGGCACCCTCCTATCTCGTGGAGGCCTCGGCTGCTTCTTGACTTGCACTCCAAGTCCTCTGGATCACGTTCGTTCCAAAAATCACGCTCCCGAAGGTTTCATTCCGTTTGGACTCCGTTTGATATTCCTTTTCTTCGAAATACTGAAATAGGCAAAAAAAAGAATACTACGGCTGGGCCTCCTGTTAGTAGGTTAGTCCCAAAATGATAATAATGTGTAAAATAAAGCCCATAAACATCCAAAAGGGGTAATATAATAGCATGGAACAATCAAAATTATAGATACATTGGAGACGATCAAGCATCCCCAAGCTTAATTCCTGCTTGTCCTCGAGTAGGTAAATGATAAAAAGAAATTTTTGATGTGGAATGCTACCTAGCATAATTCTCAATGTAATTTTCTTTATTGTGGCATGAATGTTCAGATCCAAATGATTCTAAAAGCTTATAAAACATAAAATAATAATACTTCGAAGCATACTAACAAATAATCATGTCCTATCAAAATAGCATAGCCAAAGAAAGCTTATCCCTACAAAATCATATAGTTCGGCCATGCTTCATTTCCATTACACAAAATACTCCCATCATGTAGAACCCCGATGACGAGCCGAGCTATTGGTTCATACTTTTTAACGCACTTCAGCTTTTTTTCATTTCTTACGCAATACATGCGCGCAAGCCATTGACATAGCACTATGGTGGTCTATTGTGGTGGTTGTAAAGACAAAAGGAGGGAGAAGATAGTCTCACATCAACTAGGCGTATCAACGGGCTATGGAGATGCCCATTAATAGATATCAATGTGAGTGAGTAGGGATTTCCATGCAACGGATGCACTAGAGCTATAAATATATGAAAGCTCAACAAAAAGAAACTAAGTGGGTGTGCATCCAACTTGCTTGCTCACGAAGACCTAGGGCATTTTGAGGAAGCCCATCATTGGAATATACAAGCCAAGTTCAATAATGAAAAATTCCCACTAGTATATGAAGTGACAATATATGAGGATCTCTATCATGAAGATCATGGTGCTACTTTGAAGCACAAGTGTAGAAAAAGAGATAGTAGCATTGTCCTTTCTCTCTTTTTCTCTCATTTTTTTCTTTTCTTCTTTTTTTTTCTTTTTCTCTTTTTTTCTTTTTTTTCTTTGGCCTTCTCTTTTTTTTATTTTTTATTTTTTTTATTTTTGTAAAGTCCGAAGTCTCATCCCGACTTTTGGGGGAATCATAGTCTTCATCATCCTTTCCTCACTAGGACAATGCTCTAATAATGAAGATCATCACACTTTTATGGATTTACAACTCAAGAATTACAACTCAAAGCTACAACAAGATATGACTCTATATGAATGCCTCCGGCGGTGTACCGGGATATGCAATGAATCAAGAGCGACATGTATGAAAATTATGAAGGTGGCCTTGCCACAAATACGATGTCAACTACATGATCATGCAAAGAGCAATATGACAATAATGAAACGTGTCATAATAAACGGAACGATGGAAAGTTGCATGGCAATATATCTCGGAATGGCTATGAAAATGCCATAATATGTAGGTATGGTGGCTGTTTTGAGGAAGGTAAATAATGGGTTCAATACCGGCGAGAGTTGCGCGGTAATAAGAAAAGCTAGCAAAGTGGAAGGATGAGTGTGCGTATATCCATGGACTCACATTAGTCATAAAGAACTCATATACTTATTGCAAAAGTCTACTTAGCCCTCGAAGCAAAGTACTAATACGCATGCCCCAAGAGGGATAGATTGGTAGGAAAAGACCATCGCTCGTCCCCGACTGCCACTCATAAGGAAGACAATCAAAAGAGCACCTCATGCAACAAATTTGTCACACAACTTTTACTATACCTGCATGCTACGGGACTTGCCAACTTCAACAAAAGTATTTCTCAATTTCATAATTATCCACTAGCATGACCCTAACATTACTACCTTTATATCTCAAAACAATTATCAAGCAACAAATTGATCATAGCACCCAACTCTCTTCTATGTTGGTTTTTATTATACCCAACTTGGATGCTCATCATTCTAGGACCAAATTTGTAATCAAAGCAAATACCATGCTGTTCTAAAAGACTCTCAAAATAATATAAGTGAAGCATGAGAGACTAGCAATTTATTCAAAATTAAGTTACCACCGTGCTCTAAAAAATATAAGTGAAGCACTAGAGCAAAAACTATCAATCTCAAAAGATATAAGTGAAGCACATAGAGTATTCTAGCAAATTCTAATCAAGTAGGCTTCTCCCAAAAGGTGTGTACAGCAAGGATAATTGTGGTAAACTAAAAAGCACATACTAATATAATACACGACGCTCCAAGCAAAACACATATCATGTGGCGAATAAAAATATAGCTCCAAGTAAAGTTACCAATGAACGAAGACGAAAGAGGGGATGCCTTCCCGGGGCATCCCCAAGCTTAGGATTTAGGCTATCCTTGAATATCTTGGGGGGCCATGGGCATCCCCAAGCTTAGGCTCTTGCCACTCCTTATTCCATAGTCCATAAAAGCTTTACCCAAAACTTGAAAACTTCACAACACAAAACTCAACAGGAAATCTTCTAAGCTCCGTTAGTGAAAGAAAACAAAACCACCACATAAGGTACTGTAATGAAATAATTATTTATTTATTTTGGTGTTAAACCTACTGTATTACAACTTCTCTATGGTTTATAAACTATTTTACTAGCCATACATGCATCAAAATAAGCAAACAACACACGAAAAACATAATCTGTCAAAAACAGAACAGTCTGTAGAAATCTGTAACTAACGCAAACTTCTGTAACTCTAAAACTCCTACCAAAATAGGAAGTACTGGAAAATTTGTTTATTGATCAGCAGCAAAAATAATCAATGCAAAAGCACGTGTCTGTGATTTATTGAAATTTTTCTCGTGAGCACAAAGTTTCTGTTTTTCAGCAGAATCAAATTAACTATCATCATAGTTTATCCTGTAGGTTCTACTTGGCACAAACACTAATTAAAAGATAAAAACACATCTAAACAGAAAGTAGATGCAAAATTTATTACTAAACAGGAACAAAAACAAAAAACACAAAGAAAATTGGGTTGCCTCCCAACTAGCGCTATCGTTTAACGCCCCTAGCTAGGCATAAAAGCAAAGATAGATCTAAGTACTGCCATCTTTGGCACTTGATTCATAAGTAGCTCACATGATAGATTCATAAGGTAATTTGACTTTCTTTCTTGGAAAGTGCTCCATGCCTTTCTTTAATGGAAATTGGAATCTAATATTCCCTTCCTTCATATCAACAATCGCACCAATCGTTCTAAGGAAAGGTCTGGCAAGAATAATAGGGCGTGAAAGATTGCAATCTATATCAAGAACGATAAAATCTACGGGCACCAAATTTCTATTTGCAACAATGAGAACATCACTGATCCTTCCCATTGGCTTTTTAATGGTGGAATCCGCAAGGTGCAAATTTAAAGAGCAATCATCAAGATCATGGAAACCTAGAATATCACATAAAGTTTTCAGAATCGTGGAAACAATAGCACCCAAATCACACAAAGCAAAACACTCATGATCTTTAATTCTAATCTTTATAGTAGTTCCCACTCATCATTTAGTTTTCTAGGTATAGAAACTTCCAAATTAAGTTTTTCATCATAAGATTGCAACAAGGCATCAACGATATGTTTGGTAAAAGCTTTATTTTGACTATAAGCATGAGGAGAATTAACAACGGATTGCAACAAGGAAATGCAACCTTCTAAAGAACAATTATCATAATCAAATTCCTTGAAATCCAAGATAGTGGGTTCAATGCTATTTAAAGTCATGACCTCTCCAATCCCACTTTTACCAAATTTAGCATCAAGATCTAAAAACTCTGAATTTTTGGGACGCCTTCTAGGTAAAGTTGACTCTTCTTAAGTCCCATTATTATCAAGATTCATATTGCAAAACAAAGATCTAATAGGAGACGCATCAATAACTTTAAGATCTTCATCATTATTTTCATGAAAACTAGAAGAACACGCTTTTATAAAGCAATCTTTCTTAGCACGCAATCTAGCGGTTCTTTCCTTGCACTCATCAATTGAAATTCTCACTGCTTTGAGATACTCATTGATATCATGCTTAGGAGAAGAAGATCTAAGTTTAAGAGAATCAACACCAAGCGAAAGTCTATCAACGTTCCTAGCCAAATCATCAACTTTGAGCAATTTTTCTTCAAGCAAAGCATTAAAATTCTTTTGAGAAATCATAAATTCTTTTACACTATTCTCAAAATCAGAGGGCATCTTATTAAAATTACCATAAGAATTATTGTAGGAATTTCCAAAATTATTAAAGGAATTACTAGGGAATGCTCTAGCATTAAAGTTTCCTCTATAAGCATTGTTTCCAAAACTATTCCTACCAACAAAATTCACATCCATAGATTCATTATTATTCTCAATCAAAGTAGACAAAGGCATATCATTGGGATCAAGAGGAGTATTCTTAATAGCAAACAATTTCATAAGTGCATCCATCTTTCCACTCAAAACATTGATTTCTACTATAGCATGCACTTTTTTACTAGAAGATTTTTCGGTGTGCCATTGAGAATAATTTGCCATAATATTATCAAGAAGTTTTGTAGCATCTCCTAACGTGATTTCCATAAACGTGCCTCCCGCGGCCGAATCTAAGAGATTTCTAGAAGCAAAGTTCAAACCGGCATAAATTTTTTGTATGATCATCCATAAATTCAAACCATGAGTAGGGCAATTGCGAATCATCAATTTCATTCTTTCCCAAGATTGGACAACATGCTCATGATCAAGTTGTTTAAAATTCATGATACCGTTCCTAAGAGTGATAATCTTACCGGGAGGAAAATACTTAGAGATAAAAGCATCTTTGCACTTGTTTCAAGAATCAATACTATTTTAAGGCAAAGACGAAAACCAAACTTTAGCACGATCTCTAAGTGAAAACGGAAATAACTTCAATTTAACAATATTGTTTTCCGTATCTTTCTTCTTTTGCATATCACACAAATCAACAAAGTTGTTTAGATGAGTAGCGGCATCTTCACTAGGAAGGCCGTGAATTGATCTTTCATAACAAGATTCAGCAAAGCAGTATTGATTTCACAAGACTCAACATCATTAAGAGGAGCAATCGGAGTACTAAGGAAATCATTATTATTGGTACTGGAGAAATCACACAATTTGGTATTATCTTGCGCCATGGCAAAAAGTAATCCAACACACAAGCAAACAGAAAAAGGCAAGCGAAAAGAGAGGAGGAGATTGGAAAGAAAGGGCGAATAAAATGGCAAGGGTGAAGTGGGGGAGAGGAAAACGAGAGGCAAATGGAAAATAATGTAAATGCGAGGGAGATGAGTTTGTGATGGGTACTTGGTATGTCTTGACTTGAGCGAAGACCTCCCGACAACGGGCGCCGTAAATCCTTCTTGCTACATCTTGAGCTTATGCTGGTTTTTATTGAAGAGGAAAGGGTGATGCAGCAATAGTAGCGTAAGTATTTCCCTTAGTTTTGAGAACCAAGGTATCAATCCAAAGAGGAGGCTCCTCAAAAGTCCCACGCACCTACACAAACAAACAAAGAACTGCAACCAACGCAATAAAGGGGTTGTCAATCCCTTCACGGCCACTTGCGAAAGCGAGATCTGATAGAGATAGTATGATAAGATAAATATATTTTTGGTATTTTATAATATAGATGCTAAAAGTAAAGATGCAAATAAAAGTAGATTGAAAGCAAATATGGTAAAGGATAGACCCGGGGGCCATAGGTTTCACTAGAGGCTTCTCTCAAGATAGCATCAGTATTATATGGTGGGTGATCAAATTACTGTCGAGCAATTGATAGAAAAGCGAATAATTATGAGATTATCTAGGCATGATCATGTATATAGGCATCACGTCCGCAACAAGTAGACCGACTCCTGCCTGCATCTACTACTATTACTCCACACATCGACCGACTCCTGCCTGCATCTAGAGTATTAAGTTCATAAGAACAGAGTAACGCCTAAGCAAGATGACATGATGTAGAGGGATAAACTCATGCAATATGATATAAACCCCATCTTTTATCCTCGATGGAAACAATACAATACGTGACTTGCAACCCTTTACATCCTTTGGGTAAGGACACCGCAAGATTGAACGCAAAGCTAAGCACTTCTCCCATGGCAAGAAAGATCAATCTAGTAGGCCAAACCAAACTGATAATTCGAAGAGACTTGCAAATATAACTCAATCATACATAAAAGAATTCAGAGGAGATTCAAATATTTCTCATAGATAAACTTGATCATAAACCCACAATTCATCGGATCTCGACAAACACACCGCAAAAAGAGATTACATTGAATAGATCTCCACAAGAGAGGGGGAGAACATTGTATTGAGATCCAAAAAGAGAGAAGAACCTATCTAGCTAATAACTATGGACCCGAAGGTCTGTGTTAAACTACTCACAACTCATCAGAAGGGCTATGGTGTTGATGTAGAAGCCCTCCGTGGTGGATTCCTCCCAAGAAGACCGCGACGGCTCCAAGATGGGATCTCGCGGATCTGAAGGTTACGGCGGTGGAAATTGTGTTTCGGTGCTCCTGGATGTTTTCGGGCAATGAGGCTTATATAGGAGGCGAAATCGTCGGTGGCTGCCCAAGGGGCCCACAAGACAGGGGAGCGCGCCCTATAGGGGGGGGGGGCGCCCTCCTATCTCGTGGAGGCCTCGGCTGCTTCTTGACTTGCACTCCAAGTCCTCTGGATCACGTTCGTTCCAAAAATCACGCTCCCGAAGGTTTCATTCCGTTTGGACTCCGTTTGATATTCCTTTTCTTCGAAATACTGAAATAGGCAAAAAAAAGTAATACGGGCTGGGCCTCCGGTTAGTAGGTTAGTCCCAAAAATGATAATAATGTGTAAAATAAAGCCCATAAACATCCAAAAGGGGTAATATAATAGCATGGAACAATAAAAAATTATAGATACGTTGGAGACGTATCATCATGTATTGCGTAGCTGAAGCACGTTAAAAAGTATGAACTAATTGCTCGGCTCGTCATCGGGGTTGTGCATGATTTGAATGCTTTGTGTGATGAAGATGGAGCATAGCCAGACTATATGAGTTTGTAGGGATGAGTTTTCTTTGGCTATGTTATTTCGATAAGACGTAATTGCTTGGTTGGTATGCTTGAAGTATTATTGTTTTTATGTCAAATGATAGACTATTGCTTTGAATCACTCGTGTCTTAATATTCATGCCATGATTAGACATATGATCAAGATTATGCTAGGTAGCATTCCACATAAAAAATTATCTTTTTTATCATTTACCTACTCGAGGACGAGCAGGAATTAAGCTTGGGGATGCTGATACGTCTCCGTCGTATCTATAATTTTTATTGTTCCATGCCAATATTCTACAACTTTCATATACTTTTGGCAACTTTTTATACTATTTTTGGGACTAACATATTGATCCAGTGCCCAGTGCCAGATCCTGTCTGTTGCATGTTTTTTGTTTCGCAGAAACCCAATATCAAACGGAGTCCAAACGGGATAAAACCGGACGGAGAATTATTTTGGAATATTTGTGATTTTTGGGAAGTAAAATCAACGCGAGACGGTGCCCGAGGGGGACAGGAGATAGGGGGGCATGCCCTGGACTCTCCTGGGCCCCCCGTAAGGCGGTTAACGCTCTTCTTTTGCCGCCAGAAAGTTAATTTTATGAGAAAGATCCGGGCGAAAGATTCACCCCAATCGGAGTTACGGATCTCCGGATATAAAAGAAACGATGAAGGTGAAGAATCTGAGAACGCAGAAGCAGAGAGATAGATCCAATCTCGGAGGGGCTCTCGCCCCTCCCAAGCCATGGGAGCCAAGGACCAGAGGGAAAACCCTTCTCCCATCTAGGGAGGAGGTCAAGGAAGAAGAAGAAGAAGGGGGGCCCTCTCCCCCTTGCTTCCGGTGGCGCCGGAGCGCTGCCGGGGCCATCATCATCACCGCCATCTTCACCAACAACTTCACCGCCATCATCACCAACTCTTCCCCCCTCTATGCAGCGGTGTAACCTCTCTCTTACCCGCTGTAATCTCTACTTAAACATGGTGCTCAACGCTATATATTATTTCCCAATGATGTATGGCTATCTTATGATGTTTGAGTAGATCCGTTTTGTCCTATGGGTTAATTGATGATCGTGATTGGTTTGAGTTGCATGTTTTATTATTGGTGCTGTCCTATGGTGCTCTCCGTGTCGCGCAAGCGTGAGGGATTCCCGCTGTAGGGTGTTTCAATATGTTCATGATTCGCTTATAGTGGGTTGCTAGAGTGACAGAAGCTTAAACCCGAGTAAGGGGATTGTTGCGTATGGGATAAAGGGGACTTGATGCTTTAATGCTATGGTTGGGTTTTACCTTCATGAATCTTTAGTAGTTGCGGACTGCTTGCTAGAGTTCCAATCATAAGTGCATATGATGCAAGTAGAGAAAGTATGTTAGCTTATGCCTCTCCCTCAAATAGAATTGCAACAGTGATTACCGGTCTAGTAATCGATTGCCTTGGACAAATAACTTTCTCGTAACAAAAGGCTCTCTACTAATACTTACTTTATTGCATCTTTATCTAAACAGCCCCTAGTTTATATTTACGTGCTCTTTATTATCTTGCAAACCTATCCTATCACACCTACAAAGTACTTCTAGTTTCATAGTTGTTCTAGGTAAAGCGAACGTCAAGCGTGCGTAGAGTTGTATCGGTGGTCGATAGAACTTGAGGGAATATTTATTCTACCTTTAACTCCTCGTTGGGTTCGACACTCTTACTTATCGAAAACTGTTGCGATCCCCTACACTTGTGGGTTATCAGGTATCCATTTTCTTAAGAACCAAACCAAGCACAATAACATTTTTTTGCAGGACAAGCACAAAACAACGTACAATACAACATTCTTCAAAACACACACAAACATGGTAACAGCATAAGGGAGAAAATTTGTAACAACTAACTCTTGGTTGTACATGGCATGCTAGCGGGTTCATCACAAACATCCATCTTTCGCCGGAGAAATAAAAATGGAAGTGAAAAAGAATTCCATTTATTATTTCATTTATATAGTAATATACGTTTATTATATGTAACTGTTGCATGATGATTTGTGCACACATCACATCACACAGCAAAGACAAATATTTACAAAAATGGACAGTTGTATTTTGTAGATGGCTCCTACGAGCAAAGTGATTTTCCTACTTGCTACTTATGATGATTTTTCTCCCGATTAATCCTCTTCGTAATCTTTTCTTCTCATCATAAGATGGATATTCAACTTTTGTCTCTGTGGATACTGCCACGGCTTTTAAGTTTAAAAATCCATGGCTTTTTTAATTAGTGTTGCAAAGTTCTTGCTAGCTACCTGAAGCTCGCCAGCAATGAGAATCTCGTCAAGTACTTCCTAGACATGCATGCAAATTTTGCCATTGGTACTCATGTGAATTAGTCATTGATAAAAAAAAAAGACGACAACTCTGGCAAGAAACTATAACTACAGTCCTAGGTCATTCGTGTCAAAATTATTGCCTGTATGTGAAAAAGTTAAACTGAAAATTGAAGACTAAATCAAGCTCGCGTGCCTAGAGAAATTAAGGTAAACACTCATCAGCTCCGGCGTACTGGCCAGTTTCAGCGTGCCTATCATGTCCTCGGTGGCTGCCCTTGCGTCCTCAGGAGAGGCGGCGGCGCTCGTGTGTGCTTGCATGCTTTCTCTGGGCAAAACAATGACGATTGATGGTGGCTTCGTCGGTTGACATTGATTTTTTTTGTATACACCCAACATAGACCATCACATATTCCATGCCAAAATTTGGCATCTTTCCAGATTTGTTTGCTATATTTAGCTCACTAAGTGTATTTCTAGGATTTTAACAAATATAATTCAAATTTAAAATACGAGTCTATGAAAAAGTTAGCAAAAGTGGGTTGAAAAGAGAAGAGAAGAAAGAAAATAAGAGAAAGGAAATAAAATGAAGGAAAGGAAAAGAAAGAAAGGGAAAGAGAGAAAAGAAACTAAAGGAAAAAAGAAAATAATGTTTGTCGAGTGTTACACCCAACAGAGCCACCTAATGGAGAAACACACAATCTGTGCGCTTCGTCCCGATTGGTTGGAAGGGGAGAATGTGGACAAATGAGGTGGCATCAGATGATAGATATAGCACACCAAAAAAATCTCTTCTCTCTCTCTCCTTACCTCTTATATCTCTCCAATTTCTTCATCCTCATAGGCGACATATGGTTGCTTGTCTTCTTCACTGATGCCACTTCTCTTCCCCAGTCCTTGATGCTCCTCTTCTTCTTCTCTAAGCAAGCCATCAGGGAAATATTCCATGGTAGACGCCGCCATTGGACGCGCGATGGCCTCCTATTCCCGAGCTCGTGTTCACATCCCTCTATCTCCCTTGTAGGTCGTCACTACCATCCTAGGTTCTTGCTGGCCTATGAGGCGTAATTTCCATCATGGCCAACATGTCACCCCTCTAGGGTCGTGCCTGAGAGGAAGAGGAGGCCTCTTGCCGTGAGCACTGCCGTGGCCACCACCCCTAGCTGCTACTAGTCATGGTTATGGAAGTAATCTTCCGCCGTGGATCCGTTAGTTCACCACTCGGTCCAGGATAAAGGGATGAGCCGCGACACGGCTCTTTTTTTTTTTGTTTGTGTGCACAATGTTTGCCTCGACATAACTTTTCCACCTTTGCCAAGTGAATGCATTCGAAAAAGCACATATGCCATTTGGCATCTATTACCACTATAAAAGCACCATGGGTGGAGATCCAAAACATTCGCACCCGTACTCGAATCCAACGTTTCATATTGCTCCAATGTTTAGCAGCAAACAAATTTTAGCACACTGCACCGCACGCCCCTAGAAAAAACATGCCCCCCCTCTCTGGAACAACCCCACACGATTGTTCCCCCGTTTCCTCCATCACATCCATTGCCGCACACCATCAACTCCCTCCTTGCCCCTGTTAGAGTTGTGTCGAATATTATTGTATAAGGTAGGTTACAGTTGGACTTGGTTTTAGTCTTTGTGTAGACAGGGTAGGAGTTGTGTCCTAATAGGACACTTGTATCCTAGGCCTCTCATATATATCGAGGGTAGACACACGATGTAACCTATGCTAACATAATAGAACGGGCACGCGGGGAAGCCGGCGGCGTGTGCGGGCGCCCGGGCGGCCGGGGTGCGGTATTGTGACGGTGTCACGTGGAGGAGCGCCCATAGTCAGGCTCCGGGGATGTAGCCATATCAGTGAACCTCGTTAACAAATTCGGTATCGTGCTTGTGTGATTGCTTGGTCCTCGGTAGATCGACGGTGGCCTCAGATTTATTCTAACAAGTGGTATCATAAGCAAGGTTTAAAGACACGGTGAAATTGATCTAGAGGTGATGTCGCTGAAAGATCAGATCGGTTTGTTCCGCTGGTATATCCTGCATGGTGAGATTTCACGGAGATCGAAGGCCAGAAGCTAGCAGAAGGGACGGTGGGATCGTAATCAGCTCGGCGAGATTGGAAGCAATCGGAAACAGGCAGAGGTAGCGCTCGGCGAGATCGAATCCGTTTCGTGGTGGGGGTGTAACGTGGACAGCCAGGAGAGCAGGGCCAAAGGGCAGCGGGCTACAGCGGCCTGTGCGTGCAGCGTGCCCAGGCAGGGCTGGAGCAGGACACCAATAAGGCCCAGCGTATGCGCGTGCGTGTCCAGGACCAGCCGCAGGGTGATCCATGGCGCAGGAGACAAGCTACGTGAGATTTGTTGGATGAAAAAAAGGAAGCTACGTAACAAGCTAAGGCTAGTCATCGGGAGGAAGAAATGGGAAGCCTAATGGACCTACAGCCTAAAGGAGCACATGGTGGAGTTGGAGATTTTGGATCTTTTGATCTTAAGTGCGCACATGAAGGCTTATGTGGTGGGTTTTGGCTTTATTTCTTTATACACATGATGTGTGTTGGGATGATAGCGTGAGGGTTTGTAGTGCGCGTGGCGAGGTTGGCGACGTGTGTATAAGGATAGGAGGAGTCTGGAGCATGCCGTGACAGGATCATGCAGACACAGGGCGTCAAGGGAATGCACGGTTGTGCAAGGCGGAAACGACGCAGGGTGAAGCATGGTTGCAGTCAGATAATTCGCTGGGTCGCACTGGACAGTCTGATGGATCGACATGGATGTTGGTCAAAAGCAGAAGACGGTGGTGATTTCAACGACGACATAGGAGCGTGATGCTGATGGTGGCCGACATCTGGGCGTGGAAGCACGTGGTGCAGGCCTTAGGGCTTGTACGACTTTGACAGACTATGGCGCAGGGTCGATTCAAGACGGTGCACATGAGGGCTTGGAGTCGGCAGGGCGCAGGAGGGTGGCATGTACAACCACCATGGAGTCATGTTGCAGGTGGAGTAGCAGTCTGATGGATGACTTCACTCTAAGCTGATGGAGGGGCTACGGCGTAAGTTAACGGAGAGTCGAAGCCTATTTCAGCGGGAAAGCAAGAGACACGTGGATTGGACTGGGTACCAGTGGTCTGATGAGACGTGATACTCGGCATCGGTCGGTGATGATCGGTGGTTCTCTGCAGTAGGGGTTTGAGTGGTGTGGGTTCACGACCTTGGGAGACTCGACCAGGACAGCAGAAGCTCGACGCGGTGATAGCGGCGAGGCGTGCGGTAAGCACGGGACACAGCGACAGGCCAAGGCACTGGCGATCAGACATGTGGTTAGATAAAGTGTGCAGGGATGCTGAAGCAGTGTTGGCGAGTACCAGGTTCAAGTTGGTGACTAGATCTATCGAGTTTGACATGTCAGATGGATGAGAGTGGACCATAGGGAATCTGAGAAAGTGGCGGAAAGTCTGAAATTGTCAAAAGCTGAGAGAGTACATGGTCGTATATTCTGTTGTGTTCAGTGCACATGGAAAAGTGCGGATGACAAGTACAGAAGGAGACGGAGTGCTATAGTGGTGGGACATGTCAGAGACTATCCAAGAAGAAGGGTGAGACAACTGCGAATTTGACTCAGGGTGACACAGGGTGATGGTGAAATTCCTTCATGTTTCAGACAAGCAGTCAAGAAAGAGCGGTGATGTTGAGTTCATGTAACTCTAATATGTGGCGTCTAATATGTGAGTTGTTCATTTTCATGCAGACAGTGATCGGTGTGTGATGGCATCGAATGGACTCTCCGGAAGTTGGAAGCACAAAGTAGAGTAATGAGGAACTTAATTTTGCTCGAGTGTTGACTTGGAAGAAGACGAGAAGGAGCTACAGTTGCAGGTGGAGTCACATGGAGTCTGGAAGTAGCAGCGGTGCTCATGGCGTATCTCAAGTCCAATGTACATGGAGGTTCGACGCATGGATGAATCCAAGGTGGTGAAGAATATTCGTCAAGGTGGAGTTTGTTAGAGTTGTGTCGAATATTATTGTATAAGGTAGGTTACAATTGGACTTGGTTTTGGTCTTTGTTTAGACAGGGTAGGAGTTGTGTCCTAATAGGTGTTGGAGAACGCGGTAATTTCAAAAAAATTCCTACGATCACGCAAGATCTATCTAGGTGATGCATAGCAACGAGAGGGGAGAGTGTGTCCACGTACCCTCGTAGACCGAAAGCGGAAGTGTTTCAGTAATGCGGTTGATGTAGTCGAACTTCTTCGCGATCCAACCGATCAAGTACCGAACGTACGGCACCTCCGCGTTCAGCACACGTTCAGCTCGATGACGTCCCCATGTACTCTTGATCCAGTTGAGGCCGAGGGAGAGTTCCGTCAGCACGATGGCATGACGACGGTGATGATGAAGTTACCGGCGCAGGGCTTCGCCTAAGCACTACGACGATATGACCGAGGTGTGTAACTGTGGAGGGGGGCACCGCACATGGCTAAGACAAATCTTGGAGTGCCTTTGGGGTGCCCCCTGCCCACGTATATAAAGGAGGGAGGAAGAGGAGGCCGGCCCTAGAGGGGGCGCGCCAAGGGGGGAGTCCTACTTGGACTCCCGGTCCAAGTAGGATTCGGCCCCCTTCTAGTCCAATTCGGACCAGCCCATGGGGGGGGGCACCCCTTTGAGCCCTTCTCTCCTTTCCCGTATGGCCCATTAAGGCCCACTACTTCCCCCGGCGAATTCTCGTAACTCTCAGGTACTCCGAAAATACCCGAATCACTCGGAACCTTTCCGATGTCCGAATATAGCCTTCCAATATATCGATCTTTACATCTCGACCATTTCAAGAATCCTCGTCACGTCCGTGATCTCATCCGGGACTCCGAACAAACTTCGGTCATCAAATCACATAACTCATAATACAAATCGTCATCGAACGTTAAGCGTTCGGACCCTACGGGTTCGAGAACTATGTAGACATGACCGAGACTTATCTCCGGTCAATAACCAATAGAGGAACCTGGATGCTCATATTGGCTCCCACATATTCTACGAAGATCTTTATCGGTCAAACCGTATAACAACATACGTTGTTCCCTTTGTCATCGGTATGTTACTTGCCCGAGATTCGGTCGTCGGTATCATCATACCTAGTTCAATCTCTTTACCGGCAAGTCTCTTTACTCGTTCCATAATACTTCATCCCGCAACTAACTCATTAGTCACATTGATTGCAAGGATTATAGTGATGAGCATTACCGAGAGGGCCCAGAGATACCTCTCCGAAACACGGAGTGATAAATCCTAATCTTGATCTATGCCAACCCAACAAACACCTTCGGAGACACCTATAGAGCACCTTTATAATCACCCTTTTACGTTGTGAAGTTTGGTAGCACACAAAGTGTTCCTCCGGTATTCGGGAGTTGCAAAATCTCATAGTCTGAGGAACATGTATAAGTCATGAAGAAAGCAGTAGCAATGAAACTGTAATGATCATGATGCTAAGCTAACGGATGGGTCTTGTCCATCACATCATTCTCTTAATGATGTGATCCCGTTCATCAAATGACAACACATGTCTATGGTTAGGAAACATAACCATCTTTGATAAACGAGCTAGTCAAGTAGAGGCATACTATGGACACTTTGTTTTGTCTATGTATTCACACATGTACTAAGTTTTCGGTTAATACAATTCTAGCATGAATAATAAAAATTTATCATGAAATAAGGAAATAAATAATAACTTTATTATTGCCTCTAGGGCATATTTCCTTCAGTCTCCCACTTGCACTAGAGTCAATAATCTAGTTCACATCGTCATGTGATTTAACACCAATAGTTCACAACTTTATATGATTAGTTCACATAGCCATGTGACTAACACCCAAAGGGTTTACTAGAGTCAATAATCTAGTTCACATCGCAATGTGATTAACACCCAAAGAGTACTAAGGTGTGATCATGTTTTGCTTATGAGAGAAGTTTAGTCAATAGGTCTGTCACATTCAGAGCCGTATGTATTTTACAAATATTTTATGCCTACAATGCTCTGCATGGAGATACTCCAGCTAATTGCTCCCTCTTTCAATATGTATCCAAATTGAGACTTAGAGTCATCTGGATCGATGTAAAAGCTTGCATCGACGTAACTCTTTACAACGAACTCTTTATCACCCCCATAACCGAGAAACATTTCCTTAGTCCTCACTAAGGATAATTTTGACCGTTGTCCAGTGATCTACTCTTAGGTCACTATTGTACCCCCTTGCCAAACTCATGGCAAGGTTCACAATAGGTCTGGTACGCAGCACAACATACTTTGTAGAACCTATGACTGTGGCATAGGGAATGACTTTCATTCTCTTTCTATCTTTTGTCGTGGTCGGGCTTTGAGTCTTACTCAACTTTACACCTTGTAATACAGACAAGAACTCCTTCTTTGACTGATCCATTTCGAACTCTTTCAAAAACTTGTAAAGGTATTTCCTCATTGAAAAATCTTATCAAGCGTCTTGATCTATCTCTATAGATCTTGATGCCAATATGTAAGCAGCTTCACCGAGGTCTTTAATTGAAAAACTCTTATTCAAGTATCCCTTTATGCTATCCAGAAACTCTATATCATTTCCAATCAACAAATATGTCATCCACATATAATATTAGAAACGCTACAGAGCTCCCACTCACTTTCTTGTAAATACAGGCTTCTTCAAAAGTCTGTATAAAACCATATGCTTTGATCAACTCATCAAAGTGTATATTCCAACTCCGAGATGCTTGCACCAGTCCATAGATGGATCGCTGGAGCTTGCACACCTTATTAGTACCTTTAGGATCGACAAAACCTTCTGGTTGCATCATATACAACTCTTCTTTAAGAAATATCCATTTAAGGAATGCAGTTTTGACGTCCATTTGCCAGATTTCATAAAATATGGCAACTGCTAACATGATTCGAACAGACTTAAGCATCACTACAGTTGAGAAAATCTCATTGTAGTCAACACCTTGAATTTGTCGAAAACCTTTTTGCGAGAAGTCGAGCTTTGTAGATAGTAACACTACTATCAGTGTCCTTCTTCCTCTTGAAGATCCATTTATTTAATATGGCTTGCCGAGCATCGGGTAAGTCCACCAAAGTCCACACTTTGTTCTCATACATGGGTGCCATCTCAGATTTCATGGCCTCAAGCCATTTCACGGAATCTGGGCTCATCATCGCTTCCTCATAGTTCATAGGTTCATCATGGTCTAGTAACATGACTTCCAGAATAGGATTACCATACCACTCTGGTGCGGATCGTACTCTAGAAGACCTACGAGGTTCTGTAGTAACTTGATCTGAAGTTTCATGATCATCATCGGTCCGGGTTGTGGGTGGTTGACTGTTCGGCATTGAGCTTCATATGGCTTTGCACGACCTCTTCGGTCCGGGTTGAGTTGATAGTCATCTATGGTGAAGTAGGAGTCGCTTGCTTGAAGGGAAGGGATGATATGATGCTTGTTCAGGGAGATGTAATGACGATGACGTCAATATGCTATCTCGACGAGGCTTTCTCAACAATGGTGTGTGTGGGGTATCTTATGCATGCCGCTTAACAGATTGTGTCAGCTTTCGCTCGGTTTTACGTTTATTAACCGAGGAACTCTCATCTTCTTAATTAATAGATGAGGCAAATCTTTTGCCTCCATTTCAGAAACACAAAATCACAAACCAATTGGCTTTAAAGAGTACACACAGGATCCCTTTCCACTAAAACAGAGTTGGGGCAAGCAGAGTTGTTGTCCAGTCCTGTGTTTAGGAAATAGAACCCCCATCTTTAAATAATAAAAGAACGGAAAGAGAAGGAAATTTGATTTCCTACAAAAATAACCAAAAAATATCAGCATATTGAAATACGATGAGGTCCAAAACATACAATTACGGAACTCCAAGGGTTTGGTAAAACAAGAAGATCATTGCAATCACCATTGTTTCCAATAAATTTGGCAGATATTTGTTTTTTCAAACACACACCAATAATCTTGAAAAGTAGAAATATTCAAGAAAACTCGACACAACCATATAAAGTTTCCTAGCATTTCCAATGTGTTTCCCTTGTATCTCTATGTCACCGAATGTTTGTGAGGTCGATGTGAGTCATGTGAGGCCACCAATCACATTGACCTTCTTGTTGCGACGGAATATGAGCGGTGGTCATGTCTGAGAAGGATCACGCTGAAGCCATGTATGGTCTTTATTGCTAGGTTAAAACGATATGCCTCATCGGCCGGAGAGAGGGTGTGCCTAAATATTGCATAAAAAATGGGGATGGTCTATTTTTCAAAGGAAAAAAACCAGTTCAGTCCATTATGTCGTCGTCGTCTCTACCCTCCACTGTCGACATTAGCACACCGGCTTATGGCACCCACTACCGGCGTCACTGCCATTCCCCTCCCATGCACTTTTTTTTGCGAAAACCCTCCCATGCACCTTGCCCGAGTATCCGCTGGCCCGACCATCCTCTACCCCCCCCCCCCCCCGCCCCCCGCGCGCGTCTTGCAAAGGTGGCACATCCCTCCACCAAACCAGCAACCAAAAGGAGTGGACATGAGTACAAAAAGTTCATGAACTTAAACTCACGAAACTGGAATATTGTTCACGGATTTGAAAAATCTTGGCAAATTTTATACAAATTAAAAAATATCTAGAAATTTTAAAAATGTTCATTGAATTCAATAATGGTCACGGATTTGCAGAATTATTTGTGAAAAAATAAAATTGAAAAAATAAAATGGAGATGAAAAAATGAAAAAAAGGGGGATAAAAAGAGAATGAAAAAACTTAAAATAAACAAACTGAAAAACCAATGAAGAAAAACAAGAAAAACTTTTTGGAACCTTTCCATATAAGGTTCTACATGTTTTAGAAAACCAGCTCTTGTACTCAAGCTTGCCCCCTATTGATGGGACGCCCGCTTGACACATGTTGCCGGCTATGGGCGCGGCCATATCTCGCTTTATGCGAGGCAGTAGCTCGGCTCGCCTACATGGAGTCGGTAGTGGATCGGCCTAGTAGCCATGTGGGTTCTTCACACTGTCATCACGCACATGTTTTGTTTTCTCGTTTTTACTCTTATTCATATTAAAAAAACATATATCACAAAACATAATTTTGTTTATTTTTAAAAAGTGATTATCATTTTAAAATTGCTCATGCAGTGTAATATCAATATTAGCTCAACCTTTAGAAAATTTATACTATCCCAAAAATGTATGTGTCATTTTCATAATGTTTGCACATTTAAAACCATGTATGTGATATTTTTTGGAAAATGCTATACAATATAAAAATGTTTGTGTAAATCAAAAAAAATCTTATCGTTCTCAAAAATGTATGTTATATTTAGACAAATGTTCACGAGTTTCAAAATATATTTTATAAATTATCATTTAAAAATAATCGCTCATGATGTATAGAAAAAATTAGACAACAAAATTTATATTTAGACAACAAAATTTATATTTAGAAAAATGTCAATTAGGTTCTTGAAAATGTTAAATATGTATAGAAAAGATCATGATGTATACAAAAACTATACAATGTGTCTGAAAAAAATACAATATTTTAAAAAGAAAAAGTGAAACAGGAAAGCAAAAACATTTGGATAACCAATGAAAATCAAACAAAGAAATAAAGAGAAGCAAAATAACGGAGGGAAAAAACAATTGAAAGCTAATGCAAAACAGTGAGTAACTGATAAAGAATACCGTAGGGAAAAATAACTTACGTCACAGCTACAGTACCTGGCTTGGCCAGTACTGTTGCTGCAGAAGCGAGAGCTACTTACGTCTTGCCCCGGCCCAGAAATAGCTTCGCCAGAGGGTTATCATTACGTTCACACATTCGAAAACAAATTCGCAAGTTTGCAAAATGTTCATGTATTCCGAAAAAAGTTCACGCATTTGTTTTATTTTCACAGATTTGGAAAAACTCACGGGTTTAAATAGACACTTCAATTTTGAAAAATTATTGATGGATTAAAGAAAGTAAATGAATTTAAAAAATGTTCACGAATTTGAAAAAGACTTCGGGGATTTGGGAAAGATCATAAATTGGAGAAAAGTTGGTTGGTTCAACAAATTTCACATGTTTGTGGATATCTTCAGGAATTCGAAAGAACTTCATGGATTTGAAAAAAAGTGCTAACTAATTAAAAGTGCTTCGTTTTGAATAAATATTTGCGGGTTTGTAAAAAAGTAAATATAGAATTTTGTTGCAGATTTGAAAATTTCCCCAAATTTTAAAACAATATCGATTTTACCATAAAATTTCACAAAAATGTAAAAAAATGCTCGCAAATTTGAAAAAGGTTCATGAATTTGAGAAAAACACACGGATTTGAAAAAAAGTATAAGAATTCAGAAAACTTCATAAATTTGAAAAAAGTCATGCATATGAAACAAATACACGAATTTAGAAAAAGTCCATGGATTTAGAAAAAAGTTTATGAATTTGGAAAAGTTCAAGTATTTGATAAAATTGATGGATCTGAAGAATTTCATGAATTTTCATAAAATGACGAGTTTAAAAATGTTTATATAAATAGTGAAGAAATATACAAAAAAGAAAAAAAATGACACAAAACCGGTGACAATCCAAAGAAAAAAAATCGTGAAAGAACTTGTATCTTTTCAATTGATGCTACGGGCGCCATTTACCATTTTGGCTTTAAGTGCAGCAGTGGGCGTTAAATAGGATTCTAGGACAAGCCGTGTATAATATAATCGGTGTGTCCAATTCCGCCCCCGGTATCCCTGCTGGATACATGGAACGGCCCACTATATTCACAATGCTCAAGGGGCGGCTAGGAAAGTTGTTGAGAATGCATTTGAGATTTTTCAATCCCAATTTTCTATTGTGCGAGGGCTGTCTAGATTTTGGGATTAAAAAAACCATTGGTACATCATGACTATTTGTGTGATCATGCATAACATGATCATTGAGAATGAGCGTGGGCAAGATTTGGATTACACCTTCTATGATCTCATGGCATACACATTATGCCAATGAGAAAAGAGTAGCGAACCAGACGTTTCATGAAGGTGTGCCATAAAATTAGAGATGATGATACACACGAACTTCAGAAAGATTTGATGGAGGAGTACTGGAAATTGCATGGCGAAAAAAACTACTACTTTCATTCTTTGTTTGTTGTATTGTGCAAGAAATTTGTTGTATTTGTGTTGCATTTGATGTTGTGATGAATTATGTAATAATTTAATATCATGGAAAAATGACATTTTATGTTTTAGTTCGGGATGTCTTTTATTTCAAATTGTGCCACTGTTGTGTGGCTGGAGTGCGACTGAACTGCTACTGTAGAGCAGCTGCAGCACTGCCACTCTGCAGCCTTCAGCCACTTTACATCATCTCTTGTAGTAGTAGTTTTACATCTTCAAATATACATCATCTATTGAAGTTGGATCTTTTTTCATGATGTAAAATGCATTTTTATGATGTAAATTACACGTCACCATCTTTTACATCTTTAAATATACATCTTCTATTGGAGATGCTCTAATCTTTCAGACGTTGGGACCTGCGGGCACCGGGTGGGTGCAAACTCGGTCACAATAAGCGCGCGCGCTGCAACACTAAAATCAAAACAATGATCTCATGGTTGTGGCTGAACTGAACGGTCGCAATTAAGATGCAGCTTCAGGAGAACAAGAGGTTGAAGACAACCTTGCTAACACTCGACCCATCTCTCTATCTCGTAGAACCATAACCAGGCACCCCATCTAGGTGGAGGAGCATAGCTCAGGCTATCGGGGAAATCGGTGACGACAACCTCGATGTGAATGCCCGAGATCTAGACAAGCTTGGGGTGTCCAGATAGGGCAGTGCTTGGGGATAAAGGGCCGACGTCCAGAGCAGCAGGAAGTCGACGGCCGGGGCGAAGGCTGGGGCAAAGCGCTGAGCGACGACGAGGTCAGATCGGAGAGTCTGTATCTAGCTAGTGTCGGGGCAATGCGGGGGCCGGGAGGCCGGGGCTGCCGAGGTCAGGCACGGGCCTTTGGGGCGGCGCACGATGGTAGGGGCTACTGGCGCACGATGTAGGGTGGCGATTGACTCGCGGGAAGGACAAAACAACGGAGGGTTGGGAGGTGGGGAAACTTCTGCGGGGCAGTTGGCTTTTGCGTGACTGAGAGTTTGTTTTGTGGCAGCAGGTAGAGGCGCTGCAAATACGAGGCACTTAGGGCATGTACAATGGGAGGCGCTAGGAGTGAGCGCCAGGATTAGTATCCTACCCAATCTGCGGTTAGACGGACAAATCCTGGCGTCTAAGCCGGCATCGATGCCAAAGCTGGAGGCGGGCGCTAGCTCTTTTTTCCTTCCTCCGCATGAGTCGAAACGTTTTGGGCAGGTGATCGCTAAGCATCCGCTATTAGCGCATGCCGTTGCAGGGAATCGCTAGATTCCATATTTGTTTTTTTCCGTCATAAGCGCCGCTGCTAGCGTCTCCCATTGGAGATGCCCTTAGATGAAAAAATTGGGCTGTCCGATTTTTTTTCATCGCCATTTGCGGATACATATCCCGTTGGAGCACTTATTTTGAACCAAATTAAAATGCCCTAAACTACAATGTTTTATGCATTGTCACGTTTCTTCATCAACTGTTGGAGATATTCTCAGGCCATCTTCAATAATAAACACTTGTTGAGGTGCATACGCAAGAAAATAAAAGGGGTTTTCTACCTCGCGGCTGGGTAGGAGTCTATCCCTCCAATGCCAATAGCAATCTATAGGCCCCCGAGAAAAAATAGCAATCTGTAGATGTCCCATGATTCAAAAACATGGAAAAAAAACCAGAAGCGTTCGTTCTTCTCAACGTTGGGAATGGGGCGCCCGTATGGAAAACAGAAGTAGGCTCATACTAATTCCATTAGAACTCGTCTTTTTCCTCTGCCGCAGACCGCTAGTTAGTTTGCATCGAGTGAAAGAGAACTGGAGCGCTCGACGACATGGGACGGCATCGACGCAAGGCAGATTCCCCGTCTCAGGTGGGAATAAGCCGACATAAGCAACCACCCGGTCCCACGACGCACCCCGCACGCCTGTCACGGGAGCCATTCCTCCATTGCCGCCGCTAGCCTCCCTCCGCCTCCTCCTTCGCGCCGTCGTCCTGGAGGGCATTCGCCCAACAAAGCTCGTGCGATGCTGGCGGTGGAGGGGCCTAGTCCTCCCTCCCCTGGTCGAGATCTCGGTGGCATGGGTCAACTGCTCGTGAGGGTGCAGAGTCTGGTGGGTTCCTGTCGGTGGGGGCGTGTGTATCCAATGACTGATGGGCTGGGGAGGCGGTTGTCCGTCCTCACAGCGGCGCCAGTAGGGGCTAGGTCGTGGTCGTCCAATCTGAATCATGTCGGGCTGCTCATGGTGCCGGCGGCGATGCCTAGTGGTGGTCCGTGCATGAAGTTCTTGGAGTGGTGGCGGCTACTTTTGGTAAGGGATCCTCCTTTCCGACGATGGGGTAGATTGAGCCGCGATTGTGGGGTGTCATTCTTGGTCGTAGGGGGATGGCGGTGGGCATGGATCTCAGACATGGGCTGCTCCGTTAGCCCATGGTGCCGATGTGAAGACGGTGACCCTCAGTGTCCTTTGTCCTTCCACACCGGCCTGAGATGCCGACAACCTCTGTGCGGCAGGATTTGGCTGTGAGTTGGGGTGTTGGGGTTGGTGGTTCTAGATCAAGGGAAACCCTTGACCGGCAGCGGTGGTCACGATGCCGAAGGCGCTCCCGGCGTCGTTCTAGTTATAGATGCGGATCACTAAAAAATTAACTTATGGATGCGGATCGAATTCTACCCCACACCCTCCAGCTCCTGGTCGTCCGGGGTGAATGCCCAACATCTCGTGGATTAGGCGGCAAATATGCCACGGCGACATATTCTTCCTGAAGATGCCGCCTTTGGATTGAGGAGTGGTGGTCGAGTCTTTCTGGTGGTCTGTTGGTGACTCTTCAGTAGTGTTCCTACTCGGCAACTTACGGTAGGCATCTTGATCTTGGCCGGAGGCGGTGGCGATGTAGGAGCGCCCATAGTCAGGCCCCGGGGATGTAGCCATGATGGTGAACCTCGTTAACAAATCTCGAGGTCGTGCTCGTGTGATTGCTTGATCCTCGGATGATCAACGATGGCCTTGGATTTATTCTAACATCGATGATTGGCCTACATTTTACTTGGCATCGCACTCCAATCCTGCGCAGATTTGTTCAGGCAATTCTATTCTCACACTAGGCATTCTTTTTGAAATGGTCAAGGGGGGTGGGGGGAGACTCCCCACCTGAGTATATTTCAAAAGTCAGCAGATGTTACAGGGTTCACAAGCGATGTGAGGAGAGGAACTCACGCCACAAGCCGACATGGGCCTTTAAGGTACCAGACTTAAGCCGATGAGACCAAATAACTAAATCATCCATGATAGCTCTAACAGAAACAGAAGCATCAATATCAAGCCCTTGGTAAACTTTCTTGTTTCTGGCATCCCAAATTTTCCAAAGGATGAGAAGGAACATGAAGGGACGAACCGAAGTGGGCAACTGCGCAGGATGGGGAGTGTTGAAGAGCTCGCTAATGGGCGCGGCCATAGGCCGAATCCCCGTTGCACTCCAAATCCCTTGGGCTGCTGGACAGGAAAAGAAGAGATGGTCGCAATCCTCCACCAAGTGACTACATCTTGGGCAAACTTCAGTATGCAGAATGTTTTTCTTGTGCGGGTTGTGCCTTGTATTAAGGCAGTCAAGGTAGAACAACCAACCAAATATCATAACCTTTTTTGGCACTTTTGAATCCCAAATTTCAGCGAGCATTGGCTCAGCAAGCTGAACCGAGAGAGCAGCATACACGCCATGAGTGGAGAAGGCAACACCGTTGAGCAAGCGACGGGTATCCGGAACCTGAGAAAGCAAACAGTCCTGCAACAACGAGTTTAGAGAAGCAGATTCTGCGATCGTAGTAGAGGTTAGACGACTATGAAGAGCAAATTTTATCCCATCCTGCATTATAGTGGAAACCATGGCATTTGGGTTTGTGTGGTGAGAAAATAAAGCAGGGTATACTAAAGCCAGAGGCTCCGGCTTTAGCCAACGATCTAGCCAAAAAAAGGTGGAGCAACCATGTCCAAGAGTGCATTGTGAAATCTCTCTCAAACTGTGTAAGTGTTTAAAGATGGTTTTGGCAAGGAAGGAGCTGTTCTTCCCATGCCCAATACGAAGTGGTGAGTGGTGTAAGACCCAATCCTTCCAAGGAAGGTTAGTGGAGTGTAAAAATTTGTAAGAAAATTTCAGCAGTAAGCAAAAGTTTTGTGCGCGAAGGTTTTGGACACCCAGACCACCTGCAACTCAGGGAGAACAAACTTTATCCCAAGCAACCAAGCATTTAGCCCCAGAGCACGTATCATCATTGGACCAGAAAAAGGAACGTCTATGCTTATAAATAGCCTCAATAATCTTGATAGGTAGTGAGAAGCAAAGCATAAAATAGTTAGGAAGACTATCCAGGACCGCCGATAGAAGAACTAGTTTATCTCCACGGGAAAGGAGGAGCGCACATCAGCCAGCAAGATAGGTGTCGCAGCGGTCAATAACCGGTTAGAAGGCCGACGTAGGAAGTTTGTGAGCGGAGAGTGGGAGGCCGGGGTACGTTTGAGGGAATGAGGAGATATTGGTTGCAAGATCCGAGGCCATATTGCTAGCATCGTCAGGGTCAACATTAAGGGAAATGAAGGTGGTCTTAGTGAATTTAATCTGAAGGCCGGCAGCGTCAGAGAATCCGTCCAAGATAGCTTATAATTTTTTTGGCAGCGTGAGGAATGGCTGCTTGATTCTATAGAAGTACAGATAAATAAATGGTATGTCAACTGGAGCTGAATATAACTACAGGAATTTTGGAACTGGAGTTGCAATGGTTTGAGGCCGTATTTATTTTATAAATGCCAAACCTCCTATGCAAATACGCCGGCCATTGCCAAGGATTTACTAATCACTTGGACCTCAATATGGCCAGTTCACCCAAAAATTCATGCTAAAGAAACGGATAGGGAACTCTCATGTCCAATCAATTCCTCGATTATGTAAATGTTTTAAGATTATCTTTTTGAACAATCACAAGAACTGAAAATGAACCAGGGATTTGTCAGAAATATAACACCCTGAATTTGAACCAGGGATTTTAACAAACGCACTCTGGAAAATCAAAGTTTGAATTAATAAGCTTATTTAAATCTTGAAAGATACTCCTTCTGTAAACTAATATGAAAGTGTTTAGATAACTAAAGTAGTGATCTAAACGCTCTTATATTAGTTTACGGGGGAGTAAATCTCTTCCGCGCTGCTGGCGATCTGGGCATCTGGTCGGTCGATGGCGAGCGCTGCCGCTGGATGCTCCGAGGCGGTTGGCCGGCGGCGAAGGGAGGGGAGGGGACCGGGCGACGGGGCGAACCAGCTAGGGGAGAGCGGCCGAGGGGAGGGCAGCACGGGAAGCGCCGCGGTCGCGATTGCACATGACCAGTCGAGCAGAGGAGACGGGAGCTTAGCTTTCTCTCGCCTGGCCTCTGGGCTCAATTTCAATGGGCTGAAATTTGGGGCCTGAAAATCTGCAAAAGGTGAGCAAACAAAGTCTTGACACTCTCTGAGCCTGTGCGGCACAGGGGTGGACTTTTGGAGGCGGTGGTCGGACGGCGACAACAGCCCCTTGTCGTTGTCAGAGACGCGCTTCAGCCGCTTGAGGACGAGGCGGTACTTGTATAGGTGGCTGGCGACGTTCTCGAGGGTGAGCCCATCCACGTTCATGAGCTGCATGATAGTCTTGGGCACCGCACTATCGATGCCCAGGCGCTTCACCACGTCCACGAACTGCCCGTGCAGCTGCGGCGACCACAGCAGCCGTGCCCGCTTTAGCACCGCCGCCCTCTCCCCGCCCGACTCCGCCGAGTTGTCCTTGTCCCCAAGAGGAGATGACGGGCCGGCGTCACACTCGAGCGCTCTGCAGACTTGTTCAGGCAAATCTATTCTCACACCAAGCAATTTGAAACATGCCGTTTGATGGCAGATTGATTCTACAAAAATATAAATAAATAAATAATGACATGTCAACTGGAGCTGCATACAACTACATGGAATTTTGGAACACTGGATGTTGTAAATATAATACTCCTACAAAATAAGGTGGAATTGGGTTGAGGACTTATTTAGTACTCCCTCCGTCCCATATAATGTAAGACGTTTTTTCACTCTGCCCTCCTATGCAAGTACACCTGACATTGTCAAGGCTTCACTGATCAGCTGGACCTGAATATGGTCAATTCACCCAAAAATGCCAGCTAATGAGGAAGAGATGGATAGTGAACTCTCATGGTCAATCAATTCCTCGATTTATATAAACGTTCTAAGATTTCAAATGCTAAAAAACGACAATGACATGTTTGCAGCAGTTCTAACTACATAAGCGTTGAAGAATTTTAAACAAACATACTTTATGAAAAGTTGTAATACATTAACTTGAATACAAGTAATCTGCGGAAATTACTGAGTCTATTATCTACTCTTTCTCAGAAGGTGCACATTAGCATTTCGTTAAACATCTTACTTCTTGATCTAATTTTTTACATACTACTTTTGGGACTACAAATTTTTGAAATATAAAGTTTTGGGCTGAAATGTACCTACAGAAATTGTATATGAGAAGTCCTGTCCGAACAAGAAGATTGGTGAAAAAAATTGTACCTTCCCCTTGGCGAACTCTCACAAGAAATGGTCTAGTGATTCCTTCTTGAACACTTCCTTCTCTTGCATTTTTTATCTCAACACCCATCTTGAACATTCCAGTTCTGGCATGGAAAGAGGAAGTCTGGAAATACATATTACCAATATCTGCCTCTCCATCAGTCAGTGCCAAGACACCATCACATCCCAAGGCTGGTGGTTCTTTTACAGATTGTGGATGCACTAGGCAGGCACTGAACTCCTCTGATGGCCAATAATCTTGACCTTCGGCATTGAAATCACCATGAAGTAGTACGATCTCCACAGAAGCTGAAGACAGCGGACCAGATGTGACTACCAGATTGTTCTCATCATACAAAGCTACCTTTAAAGGTTTTCCATCCTCTGATTTGATTTGTTCCCATGTATAGTAGTCATTGCACACCCTATTGACAAATCGCAATTGATATTGGGCATTCGTTTGCTTCTTAACTCGCGGCCTGAAAATTTTAGGCACATGAATAACAGTTAGATGGTTGTCATGATTGACCACAGGACAATTTGATCCTGTCGATTTCCAACAGAAATAATAAAAACTTCTTCTAAAAAAGAAAGAAAGCCTTGGATTAGAACACACCCATTATTTGAATCATATAGCTCAATGGGCCGAACGAGAACGCCTCTCCTCTGAGGAGTTTGTGTGGCTTGACTCGTAACACCGGTAATCATCTTCAGAACAGAATCACCTGATGATATACTTACCAGTAACTTGTGGGCTTTATCCATGAGGCTTGTACTGGGGAAACTCTCTCTGTAGAACCTTGACTGTGTGCTATACAGCGGAATGAATTGATCGAGAAAGTTCCAGTGTTCCCTGAGGTCCACATGGGGCTTATCCCATTTAAGTAGTACTTGATTACATGTAAATGACCCATCTACATCTACAGAACAGTTAAATAAGATAGTCGCAGTTTAGCTTGGCACAAGCCCTTTGATTTAATACAGTTTGGTTTTAACAAGATTTTCCACAAATGTGCTTCATCATTTACCCTATAACATATGAATTTTGGACAACATATAGAAACAAAAAAATGTTGAGAATCCGCTAACGCATATAGGTATTTCGGGCATCTCCAACAGCAACCGCAAATTTCCTCCCCATTCGTCCATGACAGTTGGGTGGACACGCATCCGTCCAGCGGACAGGGGTGGACCAATCCGCTGACACGGATGCGGAGGACGCCATCCAATACTAGCCGCATACATTTCAATCCGCATTTGAACTAGCCGGACAGAATTCATGCAAACCTGTCGATATTCATCAAGTAAGATGAATGGTGCACTTTGACATGGATTTGTGCCATCCAGAGGACTGGGATAGGGGGGCCCTCTGTCTCCATATTTGTTTCTCTTTTGTGTGGAGGGCATTTCTGCATTGTTAAAGAATGCCCAAATGGAAAGGAATATTAAGGGAGTCTCTTTTGGGAGCACTGGCCCCACGGTTACTCACCAGTCTTCCATTTCGTCGAACTTCCGGTGGTGTGCAGCTAATGGTGAAAAAAAGGTCCATTAGATTGCGTGGAAGAAGATGTGTATGAGCAGTGGCGGATATAGGCCCCAGGCCGGGGGGGCCCAGGCCCGGGGCGTGAGGCCCATTTCCTTCAGGGACTGTAGTGAAAATACTGTAGCAAATGCTACAGTATACGAAGGGGGCCCGGGGCGCTGGGCTGGGCTGGATCCGCCCCTGTGTATGGGGAAATATAAGGGAGGTCTTGGATTTCGTGACCTAGAAGCTTTCAATCAGGCCATGCTTGTGAAACAAGCCTGACGTATACTGCAAGTCCCTTCATCGCTTTGCGCAAGAGTGTTAAAGGCCAGGTACTTTGTTGAGGGGTCCATTCTGAACGCCGCTTGCCCTGGCGGAGGCTCATTCACGTTCAGGAGCATTTTGCATGGCTGAGATCTTTTACTGGATGGTCTCATCTGGCAGATTGGGGACGGGTCAAAGATTAGAATCCATCAAGACAACTCGATCCCACGGACTGGTAGCCTTAAGCCACTAGGCCAGGTTTATATCCATGGGATTAATAGAGTTTGTGACGTGTTGAACATGCAAGGTACGTCATGGGATTTAGTGAAGGTGCAGGAGATGTTTCCACCGGATGAAGCAAATGAAATTCTGCAAATATCCATCGGAGGGCCGGATGTTGAAGACTATTTGGCATGGAACTTCACAAGAAATGGCGTGTTCACGGTCAGATCAGCGTACCATCTTCGTATGTCACAAAAATGACTAAAATTTGGGCGACTAGAATGCTCATCATCGGTGATGAACCACAAGGGTGGCTGAACCTAAGGCAGAGTTAAAACACACACTTGGTGGCTCATTCATAATGGGCTAGCGATCGAGTCAAAACTACACCGGAGGAAGATAAAACCTGGAGTATTCTATGTTGCTTGCAGGCGAGAGGAAACAAATTACCACAGGTTCTGGGGCTGTCATCACTCGCTGAAGTTTTGGAAAGTTATGCACTCCGAATTGGGAGTACCGGTGGCGATCCCACCGGAGTCTGTGAGCTCCCAGGGTTCTCTTTCGAATTGGCTGCTATCATGGTTTGCCGGTGCATCTGACGACGAGAGAGCAGTCATGATTCAGGGTCTCTATGGCCTTTGGATGGCTCAGAATAATGCGCGTGAGGAAAAGAAGATTGAAGAGGTGTCAGAGATAGCATTGACTTGTATTTTGTATGTACATGTTCCTGCGGCTCGGATGAGTATAGTTATTTATATCGCGACAGCTATAAACAGTTCCTTATTCCCATTAACAAAACATCCCCTTTTTCTTCGCTCTTCCGGAACCGGTACAGAAATTGGTGCTTTTTCTACTTTATTTACGTTAGTGACTGGGGGGTTTCGGGGAAGGCCTATGTGGA